>CM045894.1:43678070-43688070 GCA_025169545.1 Anguilla japonica
GTTGGGGGAAGTTGTTGGGGTTTCATGTGTAAGTGAGAGGGGCAGTTGGGGAAGTTGTTGGGGTTGCATGTGTGAGTGAGAGGGGCAGTTGGGGGGAAGTTGTTGGGGTTGCATGTGTAAGTGAGAGGGGCAGTTGGGGGGAAGTTGTTGGGGTTGCATGTGTGAGTGAGAGGGGCAGTTGGGGGGAAGTTGTTGGGGTTGCATGTGTAAGTGAGGGGGGCAGTTGGGGGGAAGTTGTTGGGGTTGCATGTGTAAGTGAGGGGGCAGTTGGGGGAAGTTGTTGGGGTTTCATGTGTAAGTGAGTGGGGCAGTTGGGGGGAAGTTGTTGGGGTTTCATGTGTAAGTGAGTGGGGCAGTTGGGGGGAAGTTGTTGGGGTTTCATGTGTAAGTGAGTGGGGCAGTTGGGGGGAAGTTGTTGGGGTTGCATGTGTAAGTGAGGGGGCAGTTGAGGCGGTTAATTGTGTAAAAGGGAAGGGGAGGTTGAGGCAGGCCAGCAGACAGCCCCTTTAATCTAAGCACACCTCTCTCTCTAATTTATTATTGTTCTGTGACAGCCAGTCACTCCAAACACATCAGCCTTCCAGGCCCTAATGACGGCGCATGTTGGATCCCGCTATCAAGTGATCAACCGCATTAGGAAGTTAATTTTAAATGATTGACAGTCTTTTATATGCATGCTGCTAATCTTGTGTAGCTTCTTTCTCACTCAGAAAGAAAGGGAAGGGTAGGAGCTTTACCAGAGGGAGGGGGGCGGAGCCAGGAGCTGCTTTACTGGAGGGAGGGGGCGGAGCCAGGAGCAGCTTTACTGGAGGGAGGGGGGGGGAGCCAGGAGCAGCTTTACTGGAGGGAGGGGGTGGAGCCAGGAGCAGCTTTACTGGAGGGGGGGGGGACGGAGCCAGAAGCAGCTTTACTGGAGGGGGGGGGCGGAGCCAGGAGCAGCTTTACTGGAGGGGGGGGGCGGAGCCAGAAGTAGCTTTACTGGAGGGAGGGGGGCGGAGCCAGGAGCTGCTTTACTGGAGGAGGGGGGGGGGGGGGGGGGGGGGGGCCAGGGGGTGGGATGCTCAGGTGACCCCAGGGGCCAGTTTGGGCGGGGGCGGGGCAGGGGGAGCATTTCCAGCTGGGGGCCTTCTGCTCTCTCTTAGTGGGAGGAGCAGTTTGATGTATCAGTTAGGGAACAGGAATGGGCTTGATTTGGTTTTTAATAGAGATGGAGAATCAGGCAGGACAGCAGGGTCCTGAGTGTGTGTGTGTGTGTGTGTGTGTGCGCAAGTGTGTGCGTGTATGTGTGTGTGTGTGTGTGTGTGTGAGAGTATGTGTGTGAGTGTGTGTGTGTAGATGTTATGATACATAGTCTGATGCCATGTATCATAACATCTATAGCATAAGCGTATTTCTAACATTGGTCCCTAGATGGGCTTTTGTTACATATGCACACATGCAATATTAAAAATATGATATCATCACAAAATCTCATCGACATAAAGATGCCATATATATATTTATATTATATTTATATATATAAGTGCCCTAAAATTTGGAAATAAAAGAATGAGGAAAAAGAGAAAAATACGTTCACTGATGATTACATGACAGGTTGTTCTTCAAAAACTGTTTCTTTAAAATGGTCTTAAGCTTGTCTTTACAATGGTCCCACTTAAGGTCATCTCTGAGGTGTGTAGGTAAGGAATTGCATATACAGATAAGACTGTCTGTCTAAAGGAGTTTTTCTGATGTGGCACTGTACATTTCCAAACCAAACACTCAAAGCTGGTTATATAAAGATTTATAGACGGGTTTAGTATTGGCAAAATTTATAATTATTCCACACACACTTCATGACAGCGGTATGATGAAATGCTTTGAAGTTGAAAATTTCTTTTGACAACTTTTCATCTTCAGCAGTCAGTGTGCCAGCATTCCAAAAATCGACAAGTGACAATTGGTCAAAGGGCATAGGAGGAGTTTGAAAAAATATATTTGATAAAAATCACAAAATTGTGTAAAATCCAAAATGGCGGAAATCACCAACAGTGCAGGAACCTCCATGACTCAAAGAATCTGCCAAAAAAAGATAATGTTTCTTGGCCATACAGTTCAGGAGATACAGGCTAAAATGTGCACCGCCTTGTAATAGCGCCAGCATGTGGTCAGTGTGGATGGGTATTTGTGACGGTGTAGTGGGTGACATTTGCAAGCTATCTGCCAAATTTGCTAGCTTTGCTGCTTGGACCCCTAGCAATAAGGCTATATGCAAGAGGAGTAGGTACTCCCCCCCGGGGGTGCAGATTGGGTAGAAATAAAGGGTGGGGCTTGGGGGGGGGTGAGATTTATCTTCCTCTCTATTTAATTTGGAGCATTAAATCACTGATGATGTCATGAGAAAGTAATGTAAAAATAAACGGCTGCTGAAGTATTTGTGCTTCATGCATTCAGAAACCAGCAGGAGTCATGATCCTGAGAAGCATAATATTCTCAAGGTCTGGCTCCACTATTTATTTTATGTATACATATAAAATTTTAATTGTGGGCTCAGTTAACAAGAATTAATCTAATGTACAGCTCACTGGGGACCCTACTGTGTAAGGACACGACCAGTGTTCCACACATGGGACATTTCAGACATGAGAGGTTTCTCACACGGGACATTTTACACACGGGACATTTCACATGAGGACATTTCACACACGGGACATTTCACATATGGGACGTTTCACACATGGGACGTTTCACACATGGGACATTTTACACACGGGACATTTCACATGAGGACATTTCACACACGGGACATTTCACATATGGGACGTTTCACACATGGGACGTTTCACACATGGGACATTTTACACATGAGACATTTCACATATGGGACGTTTCACACATGAGGACATTTTACACACGGGACATTTCACATGAGGACATTTCACATGAGGACATTTTACACACGGGACATTTCACATGAGGACATTTTACACACGGGACATTTCACATGAGGACATTTTACACACGGGACATTTCACATGAGGACATTTTACACACGGGACATTTCACATGAGGACATTTTACACACGGGACATTTCACATGAGGACATTTTACACACGGGACATTTCACAAGTGTGACGAACCGTAACTCGGTCGCAAGACAAGCACTTTACTTACTCCTATGAATTCTGTACTTTACTCTCTGGAATGCTGTTATAGATGAAATTCAAAAACATTGCACGATTTTATTTTCCTGAAGAATATTAGAATTTTCAGTAAACAATAAAGATGTAAACACAAAGATGACTCACCGAAGAGACTTTATTTATTTTGAGGAATTTATTAAGAATACAACAGTATCGTTTTGTCCCAGAGCACTCACCAAAAATGTTGAGTTTAATTAATTCCTCTTGAACTGAAATACTTTCATTATTATAAAGAATTGTTTTTGCTGACTTCAAAGAGAAAAGCAGGAAACATCAAAGGAGTGTTAATCAAAATCAAATTCTGCACATGTACAGAATGTGTTCATTTGTTATTGTATATGATTTCATTAAATGAGTGCACTTGACTGTATTTAACCGCACTTTGGTTACTTAACTCTTTTCATGGGAAGCCACGCTGTATCTAAACATATATTATCTCACTAACAAGCACAACAGCGAACAGAAACCTCTGACAAAACCCCCTCCAAGATGAATGCATGTTTTATTGTTATAGATTGGCTTTTGTTCTTCTCTGGCAGCGAGAGCAGTCTGTGGTTATATATCACACATCAGGCCTGGAGCTATTCTTGCGGTTGGACTGTGGCCAAGTTGAAAGTAATTTAAACATTACAGGAAATTAAATCTCACAATTCAAATTCTGCCTAAAGTTTTAGTACAGTGAAAATGTCGCCCATAAATTACGGAGTCAAGCGGAATTCTTTTTAAACACGGGAAATAAAAGCACTTTGACAGGGCGGGGCGGGTTCGAATCTCCGGCCGGGGTTCCCGCAGCTTAAGACTCCGCCCACAGGTCTACCCGCGCCACAGCAGCCACGATGAGTGATCGTCACGGAGACCGCGTTATCTCTGCTGTCTGTCTGCGACGCCTGATTCTCCTAATCACCCTCATTTGGCTTATTACTCCCCGATAGAGGCGCTTTCATTTCCACACACCACCCAGCCCACCCTTCATCTGATCTCACCCAACCTGCACCCAGCCCACCCTTCATCTGATCTCACCCAACCTGCACCCAGCCCACCCTTCATCTGATCTCACCCAACCTGCCCCGCTACCCAACCTGCCATAGCACCCAACCTGCCACACTACCCAACTTGCCACACCACCCAACCTGCCATGCTACCCAACCTGCCACACCACCCAACCTGCCATGCTACCCAACCTGCCATAGCACCCAACCTGCCATGCTACCCAACCTGCCACACTACCCAACCTGCCATGCTACCCAACCTGCCATAGCACCCAACCAGCCACACTACCCAACCTGCCATGCTACCCAACCTGCCACACCACCCAGCCTGCCCCGCTACCCAACCTGCCATGCTACCCAACCTGGCCTGCCACCCAGCAGCTCTGCATCTGATCTCACACACTAATATGGAAGCAGCTTCGGCGATTAAACAATAAGCGTTCGGACAATTAACCCGCGCTCCAGTTTATAAGAATATGTGCTGAATTTGCACACTAAACTCAGCCTCAAGGACTCTTACCGGCAAATTTATTGGTAAATAAAATCTGGAGCATGAGAGGCAACAGGGATTTCATTAGACTGCCTATTTATTTATTTTTATAGTATGGTGAGATTAAACTACATTTACTTTCTACGTAATGCATCCAGTTCAAATTATATATTTATATCTAAATTACATTTTTGAAGGCTGTTATTAGAAAACTGTTATTTGGGCATGATTTATAATCTGAAAAAAAGAGGAAGTGCAGGTGGAATGGAATATTCCAGATTACCTGGTTTGATATGCACAGCTTTTTAATGTTCCATATTAAAAGCCCTCTGGCTTGGGAGGAGGGGAACAGACATGCCTTAATTAAAATGTGACTTGAGTAAAGGCATCAGAATCATCTGACAGTGCGAGGAATGTGTAGATTATTTTAATTTGAGCCCCGCCCACAGGTGAAGGAGGGGGCTGGCCTTGACCTCGCTCTGACTGCATGGATTAATGTGCAGTAATGATTGCTGAGCTATCATTGCTGCCGGCATCATTAATTATCCTTATTGATTGTTGCTTTCAGAGATAAAACGTTCTGCTGACTGGAAAATACCCTCAGCGCACAAGGTCAAGGCTAAAAAAAGGAAACTTAGATACTCGCCTTGGCTGCTGACTGGAAATAAGCGAGACCACCGCGCTCTCTCTCTCTCTCTCTCTCTCTCTCTCTCTCTCTCTCTCTCTCTCTCTCTCTCTCTCTCTCTCTCTCTCTCTCTCACACACTCTCTCTCTCTCTCTCTCTCTCTCTCTCTCTCTCACTCTCTCTCTCTCTCTCTCTCTCTCTCTCACACACACTCTCTCTCTCTCCCCTCTCTCTCTCTCTCTCTATGCGTTTGGCCCATTTTGCTGAAACAAGGGTTTGAGTGACACACAGACATGGGGAGCTGTGGAACACCATACCCACACACTGTTGGGCAGCGGGTTGTGATGTCATAGCTTCAGGGTTGTGATGTCATAGCTGCAGCTAAGCTCAGTTCTGAGTGCAGATGGACTATACCCCCCACCCTGAGCCCACAGGTCTTAAGAGAAACCAACCTAAAAATACTAATGACATGACAAGTGGACTGGCCAGGATAGAAGCCTGCTCTCTCTCTGCTGATCTCTCCCCCTCCCTCTTTCTCTCTCTCCATCTCCCCCTCCCTCCCTCTCTCGCTCTCCCAGCTGATCTCCTTCTCCTCCTGCTGATTAGGTTTCCTGAGGTAGGGTAATGGAGTTGGAGAGGATGTGGGAGGAAGCAAATGGTTTATATTTCCACAACCTTACATCACTCCCTGCATGTGTGTATATGGCCATTTGCAAGTGTGGGTTTGCACTTGTGTGTTTAACTACATGTGTAACCACTTAATTTTCCTCCTTTGTGTTTGTGAGTGTCTGGGTGCGTTCTCTGGGTTCCATAGGAGAGTGAACGTGTTCTCTGGGTTCTGTGGGATGGTGAGTGTGTTCTCTGGGTTCTGTAGGATGGTGAGTGTGTTTTCTGGGTTCTGTAGGTGGGTGAGTGTGTTCTCTAGGTTCTGTGGGAGGGTGAGTGTGTTCTTTGGGTTCTGTGGGATGGTGAATGTGTTCTCTGGGTTATGTAGGTGGGTGAGTGTGTTCTCTGGGTTCTGTAGGTGGGTGAGTGTGTTCTCTGGGTTCTGTAGGTGGGTGAGTGTGTTCTCTGGGTTCTGTGGGAGGGTGAGTGTGTTCTCTGAGTTCTGTAGGTGGGTGAGTGTGTTCTCTGGGTTCTGTAGGTGGGTGAATGTGTTCTCTGGGTTCTGTGGGAGGGTGAGTGTGTTCTCTGAGTTCTGTAGGTGGGTGAGTGTGTTCTCTGGGTTCTGTAGGTGGGTGAATGTGTTCTCTGGGTTCTGTGGGATGGTGAATGTGTTCTCTGGGTTCTGTAGGTGGGTGAGTGTGTTCTCTGGGTTCTGTGGGATGGTGAATGTGTTCTCTGGGTTCTGTAGGTGAGTGAATGTGTTCTCTGGGTTCTGTAGGTGGGTGAGTGTGTTCTCTGGGTTCTGTAGGTGGGTGAATGTGTTCTCTGGGTTCTGTGGGAGGGTGAGTGTGTTCTCTGGGTTCTGTAGGTGGGTGAGTGTGTTCTCTGGGTTCTGTAGGTGGGTGAGTGTGTTCTCTGGGTTCTGTGGGAGGGTGAGTGTGTTCTCTGGGTTCTGTAGGTGGGTGAGTGTGTTTTCTGGGTTCTGTAGGTGGGCGAGTGTGTTTTCTGGGTTCTGTAGGGGGGTTCTGCGTTTTCTGGGTCATAAGCGCTTCATGGTGAGAGTGTGTGTGGTTCCAGGAGGGTGTGCATGTATGTATTTATTCAGAGCCAGAGCAGAGGCCTGTGCGGGAGACAGAAAGTGGGTCTGACACAAATGTATTCTCCCCTCAAATGGCCGTTTGTGAGAATCCAGCCGCTCTCTGGTCCTTTGCTTTGGCTCCTCACATCCCCAGGTCAGTGATTGGCATGTTTTCATATGTGAACTGTGTTTTCCCGCTCACCAGCTCCTTTGTACAACCACCCCGTGTCAAACACTGGACTTATATAAATAAATATGTGAGAGAGGAGAGTCTTTTTAGGAGGAAGAAGCTCAGAGTTTGAAAAATAAAAGATACACACGCAGAGAAGTAGATGAGAGAAAGAGTGTGTGGCGTGTGTGAGTGTGTGTGTGTGAGAGAGGCCATTTGTGTATGTGTGTGCGAGAGAGGCTGTTTGTGTATGTGTGTGTGTGTATGTGTATGTGCGTGTGTGTGTGTGTGTGCGTATGTGTGTGAGAAAGAGGCCGTTTGTGTATGTGTGTGTGTGTGCATGCGTATATGTGTGCGTATGTGTATGTGTGTGTGTGTGCGTATGTGCGTGTGTGTGTATGTGTATGTGTGTGTGTGTATGTGAGTGTGTGTGTATGTGTGTGTGTGTGTGTGTGTGCGTATGTGCATATGTGAGTGTGTGTGTGTGTGTGTATGTGTATGAGTATGAGTGTGTGTGTATGTGTATGTGTATGTGTGCGTATATGCGTATGTGAGTGTGTGTGTGTATGTGTATGCGTATGTGCGTATGTGCGTATGTGAGTGTGTGTGTGTGTATGTGCGTACGTGTATGTGTGTGTGCGCGTATGTCCGTATGTGAGTGTGTGTCTATGTGTATGTGCGCGTATGTGCGTATGTGTCTATGTGTATGCATATGTGCGTGAGTGTGTGTGTGTGCGTGCGCGTATGTGCGTATGTGAGCGTGTGTGTATGTGTATGTATGTATGTGCGTATGTGAGTGTGTGTGTGTATGTGTATGCATATGTGCGTATGTGAGTGTGTGTGTGTATGTGTGTGTGTGTGCGTGTGTGTATGCATATGTGCGTATGTGAGTGTGTGTGTGTGTGTGCGTGTGTGTGTATGTGAGTGTGTGTGTGTGTGTGTGTATGCATATGTGCGTATGTGAGTGTGTGTGTGTGTGTGCGTGTGTGCGTATGTGAGTGTGTGTGTGTGTGTGTGAGACAGACAGGAGGGGTGAAAGGAAACTCTCTGTCTTTATGCGGTGTCTGAAGTGTATCACAGGAGCATCCGCAGGTGTGGAAGAGCATCATGGCTCAGAGCACAGAGGCAGTATTCTGTACTGTATTCAGAGTGGAATTGCTAAGCAGCTGCCTCAGGCCATGAGAAAGCAGTGAGAGCCAGGTATACCCAACCAATCCACAGGGCAGCAGAGTCTCCTGAGGACACACACACACACACACACACACACACACACACACACACACACACACACACACACACAGACACACATACACGCATACACACATGCATACACACATACACACACACACACACACGCATACACACACGCACGCACACATGCACGCACGCACACATTCACACACAGACACACTCACACACACATGCACACATACACGCATACACACATGCATACACACATACACACACACACACACACGCATACACACACGCACGCACTCACGCACACACGCACACGCACGCACGCACACATTCACACACTCACACACACACACACACACACACACATATAAGGGGGTGTGTGGGGTGTGTGTGTGTGGATATTAAGGCTTTATAGTGAATGATGTGGATTTCAGCACTGAACCAGATGAGAATTTTGACAAATTTTCTGAGGATCAAACCAGTAGCAAACCCAGGGGATTTTTTCTGGGATTTTCTGAACCAGAGAAAGAGAGAGGAAGAGAGAAAGGGGGAGAGAGAGCACAGAAGAGAAACAGACAGAGAGAGAGAGAGAGATGATCACAACATGACCATAAAACGGTCTGAATGCAGGTCATCTGTTCTGGAAGCAGAGATTGTGTAAAAGCACTTGTTGGGCTGTCTGCAAAAGAAACCTACCTACAACAGAGTAAATAGAGTGGAGGGGGTAAATACGGGTGCAGAAATACAGGGTGGAGGTGGGTGCACCGGCCACAGGCTGCAGGGCCACAGAGTCACAGGGTCACAGGGCTACAGGCTGCAGGGCCACAGGGCCACAGGCTGCAGGGTCACAGGGCCACAGGCTGCAGGGTCACAGGGCCACAGGCTGCAGGGTCACTGGGCCACAGGTTGCAGGGCCACAGGGCTACAGGCTGCAGGGTCACAGGGCCACAGGTTGCAGGGCCACAGGCTGCAGGACCACAGGGCCACAGGCTGCAGGGCCACAGGGCCACAGGCTGCAGGACCACAGGGCCACAGGCTGCAGGGCCACAGGGTCACAGGCTGCAGGGCCACAGGCTGCAGGGCCACAGGGTCACAGGCTGCAGGGCCACAGGCTGCAGGGTCACAGGCTGCAGGACCACAGGGCCACAGGGTCACAGGCTGCAAAGCTGCAGGGCCACAGGGTCACAGGCTGCAGGACCACAGGGCCACAGGGTCACAGGCTGCAAAGCTGCAGGGCCACAGGGCCACAGGCTGCAGGGCCACAGGGCCACAGGGCCACAGGGCCACAGGCTGCAGGGCCACAGAGTCACAGGGCCACAGGGCCACAGTTCAGCCAGAGGACAGAAGGCTGCGCTGCATGACTGGCAGTGATGTCATCTAAACTAAGCGCCACTGCTGCACACTTTACACACAGCAGCGCTGTGAGACGAGCATGAAGTGACCCTGAGCCCAGCTACTCATCTGAAATTAAAAAAACTAAAAACACATTTGATTAGAAATGTTTACTGTAAAAATGAAAACATACATTTTCAGAGGGCTCATTATCTAAATGTTCTACATTTAAAAAAATCTCACTGATGTTGCAGCATCCTTCTGTATATATGCATGCAGAACAATAAACAATTTTACATTTTAAAAATGTGCACTCAGCTACAGATAC
>CM045894.1:43693070-43718070 GCA_025169545.1 Anguilla japonica
ACACTGCACATCAGGCACTGCACTGTACACAACTGTACCTGAGCCGTCCGCCATTTTCGCTCAAATACACTATTGCTCGTGCGCAGGAAGTAAATAAGTAATACAATTACTGACAGGGGCTGTATGATACTGGCTTGTTTGCACCATGTTCCTGCTTTCAGTCAGGATGAACCACAAATACACACATCTTCCATGTGTGTATATGTGTGCATGTTTGTATATTTGTATGTGTGTGCATGTTTGTATATTTGTATATGTGTGCATGTTTGTGTGCGTTAGTGTGTCTGAATGTCTGTCTGTGTTAGTGGGGGGTATGTGTGCATTTGCGTGGAATGTGTGTGCGTGTGTGTGTGTGTGTGTGTGTGTAATCAGACCTGCCTAGAGAGTCATGTCTTGCCAGAAAGTGGAATCAGCCCCATTCTGGTAATGTATTATTAATTGGTGTGTAAAGGAGGGGATTCTGGGAGGGGAAGAACAGGCACTGGGGGGGAGGCTGGAATCCTGAGGCCTGTCTGTCTGGCCCTTGGAGAAACTGCCCCAGTCTACTGATGGGGGAGAAACTGCCCCAGTCTACAGATGGGGGAGAAACTGCCCCAGTCTACTGATGGGGGAGAAACTGCCCCAGTCTACAGATGGGGGTGGGGGGCTGTAGGTGGGGGAGGGGATGCTGGCAGGTACCCCCCCCCCCCCCCATCTGCAGCTGTTCCTTCCACACATCTGGGGTTCCAGCAGCCGGGGGAGGGGGCTGAAAGTATAATAACGCTCCTCCCATATCTCCTCTATCAATCAGCTGCATTTTACAGCTCAAAGCAGTCTGCACCACCCGCCATTTTACATGTGGCTGGATATAAACATCTCAGTGCTGAAATGGCACCAGCGAGAGGCCCATCTGTTTCACTTTATCTCACTCTCACTGCAGGGCCCTGCTGCCAGGCCCACACTTTGTTTCTGCATTTTGCGGCTTGCCTCCGAAACAAACGATCATGTTAGATCAGGCTAGATTGGTAGGTCTGAGCTTGAAATAGAATGACCAATGCCAATGTCAATCATTTCAAAGCACTCTTGATTTTTTTTGTTTTTATTTGTTTTTGTTTTTGCGAAGGCACAAGGGCACAAAGCTGAAACGTTTCTCGTCTGCTCGCCGAAGAACAAAAGGCAGTAAACATTTTTTTTTTTAACTTTTGACTCCTGCTTTCTTGTCCCTTAACAAAAACACAATCAAGGAGAATGCTTTGACATGATTAGAACGCATTGATCATACGTCTGAGAGAATGAGCACAAGTTAAACTGTGGTATTTATTGTCCTGTCTGGTCTGGCAGACTGAGTGTGGGGTGATGCTGTGAGCGTTTGCTCCTGCTTAAACTGAAATGCCAGCCTGCAGCCACGCTGTGTCAGCCCAGCACACAGAGCAGCACACAGAGCAGCACAGCAGCACAGAGCAGCACACAGCAGCACAGAGCAGCACACAGAGCAGCAGCACACAGATCAGCCCAGAGCAGCAGCACACAGAGCAGCACAGAGCAGCACACAGAGCAGTACACAGATCAGCACAGAGCAGCACACAGAGCAGCACACAGAGCAGCACAGAGTAACACATAGAGCAGCACACAAAGCAGCACACAAAGCAGCAGCACAGAGCAGCACACAGAGCAGCAGCACAGAGCAGCACACAGAGCAGCAGCACACAGAGCAGCACACAGAACAGCAGAGCAGCACACAGAGCAGCAGCACAGAGCAGCAGAGCAGCACAGAGCAGCACAGAGCAGCACAGAGCAGCAGCACAGAGCAGCACAAAGCAGCACACAGAGCAGAACAGAGCAGCACACACAGTAGCACACAGAGCAGCACACAAAGCAGCACAGAACAGCACACAGAGTAGCACAAAGAGCAGCACAGAGCAGCACACAGAGCAACACAAAGCAGCAGCACAGAGCAGCACACACAGTAGCACACAGAGCAGCACACAGAGCAGCACAGAGCAGCACACAGAGCAGCACAGAGCAGCACACAGAGCAGCACAGAGCAGCACACACAGCAGCACAGAGCAGCACAGAGCAGCACACAGAGCAGCACAGAGCAGCACACAGAGCAGCACAGAGCAGCACAGAGCAGCACAGAGCAGCAGCACACAGAGCAGCACAGAGCAGCACACAGAGCAGTACACAGCAGCACACAGAGTAGCAGCACACAGATCAGCACAGAGCAGCACACAGAGCAGCACAGAGAAGCAGCACACAGAGCAGCACACAGATCAGCAGCACAGAGCAGCACAGAGTAACACATAGAGCAGCACACAAAGCAGCACACAAAGCAGCAGCACAGAGCAGCACACAGAGCAGCACACAGAGCAGCACACAGAGCAGCACAGAGCAGCAGCACAGCAGCACACAGAGCAGCACAAAGCAGCAGAGCATCAGCACAGAGCAGCAGCACACAGCAGCACACAAGCAGCACACACAGAGCAGAACACACAGCAGCACACAGAGCAGCACACACAGAGCACACAGCACAGAGCAGCAACACAGAGCAGCACACAAAGCAGCACAGAGCAGCACACAGAGCAGCAAACACAAGCAGCACAGCAGCAGCAGCACAGAGCAGCACACACAGCAGCACACAGAGCAGCACACACAGAGCAGCAGCAGAGCAGCACACAAGCAGCAGCACAGAGCAGCACAGAGCAGCAGTAGCAGCACAGAGCAGCACAGAGCACACAAAGCAGCATACAGAGCAGCACACACGAGCAGCACAGACAGCAGCACACACAGAGCAGCACACAGAGCAGCACAGAGCAGCACAGCAGCACAGAGCAGCACACACAGCAGCACGAGCAGCACACAGAGCAGCACAAGCAGCAGCAGCACAGAGCAGCACAGAGCAGCACAGCAGCACACAGCAGCAGCACACAGAAGCACAGCACAGAGAAGCAGCACAGCAGCAGCACAGAGCAGCACAGCACAGCAGCACACAGAGCAGCACAGCAGCACAGAGCAGCACACAGAAAGCAGCACACAGAGCAGCACACAGTAGCACACAGCAGCAGCACACAGAGCAGCACAGAGCAGCACAAGAGCACATAGAGCAGCACACAGAGCAGCAGCACACAAAGCAGCAACAGCAGCACACAGCAGCAGCACACAAAGCAGCACAGAGCAGCACACAGAGCAGCACACAGAGCAGCACACAGAGCAGCAGCACAGAGCAGCACACAGCAGCACAGAGCAGCACAGAGCAGCACACAGAGCAGCAGCACAGAGCAGCACACAGAGCCGCAGCACAGAGCAGCACATCACAGAGCAGCACACAGAGCACACAGCAGCAGCACAGAGCAGCACAGTAGCACAGAGCAGCACACAAAGAGCAGCACAGAGCACAGCACACAGCAGAGCAGCACAAGCAGCAGCAGCACGCACAGAGCAGCACACAGAGCAGCACACAGCAGCACAGAGCAGCAGCAGCACAGAGCACACAGAGCAGCACACAGAGCAGCACAGAGCAGCACACAGAGCAGCACAGAGCAGCACACACAGAGCAGCACACAGAGCAGCACAGAGCAGCACACAGAGCAGCACAGAGCAGCAGCAGAGCAGCACAGAGCAGCACACAGAGCAGCACAGAGCACACACAGCAGCACACAGCAGCACACAGAGCAGCAGCAAAGCACAGAGCAGCAGCACACAGAGCAGCACACAGCAGCAGCACAGAGCAGCACACAGAGCAGCAGCACAAGAGCAGCACACAGAGCAGCAGCACACAGAGCAGCACAGCAGCCAGCACAGAGCAGCACACACAGAGCAGCATACAGAGCAGCACAGCAGAGCAGCAGCACAGAGCAGCACAGAGCAGCACACAGAGCAGCACACAGAGCAGCACACAGAGCAGCACACAGAGCAGCACACAGAGTAGCACACAGAGCAGCACACAGAGCAGCACACAGAGCAGCACACAGCAGCACACAGAGCAGCACAGAGCAGCACACAGAGCAGCACACAGAGCAGCACACAAGCAGCAGCAGAGCGCAGCAGAGCAGCACAGAGCACACAGCAGCACAGAGCAGCACAGAGCAGCACACAGAGCAGCACACAGAGCAGCACACAGCAGCACACACAGCAGCAAGCACACAGAGCAGCACACAGCAGCACAGAGCAGCAGCAGCAGCAGCACAGCAGCACACAGAGCAGCACACAGAGCAGCAGAGCAGCACACAGAGCAGCACACAGAGCAGCACAGAGCAGCACAGCAGCACACAGCAGCACAGAGCAGCACACAGAGCAGCACACAGAGCAGCACACAGAGCAGCAGAGTAGCACAGCAGAGCAGATCACACAGAGCAGCACACAGAGCAGACAGAGCACAGAGCAGCACACAGAGCAGCAGAGCAGCACAGAGCAGCACACAGAGCAGCACAGAGCAGCACACAGAGCAGCACACAGAGTAGCACACAGAGCAGCACACACAGAGCACACAGAGCAGCACAGAGCAGCAGCACACAAAGCAGCAGCAGCAGAGTAGCACAGAGTAGCACACAGAGCAGCACAGAGCATCACAGCACAGAGCACACAGAGCAGCAGCACACAGAGCAGCACACAGAGCAGCACACAGAGCAGCAACAGAGCAGCACACAGAGCAGCACACAGAGCAGCAGCACACAGAGCAGCACAGAGCAGCACAGAGCAGCACACAGAGCAGCACAGAGCAGCACACAGCAGCACACAGCACACAGAGCAGCACAGAGCAGCACACAGAGCAGCAGCAGAGCAGAGCACATAGCAGCAGAGCAGCACAGCACAGAGCAGCACACAGAGCAGCACAGAGCAGCACAGCAGCACAGAGCAGCACACAGAGCAGCACAGAGCAGCACACAGAGCAGCACAGAGCAGCACACAGAGTAGCGTCTATCATGAGGGTAAAGTTCTTCCCGTCAGACCTAAAGTCCCTGCATACATATCACAGCTTTCATACCTGCAATTTCTGTTCTTATTACTAAATAATAACAACAATAATAATAATATTACTACTGCTAACAACAGTGTATTATTATTATTCTTATTATTATGAAGCAGTCTTGAATTAACACATCTAGCAACATGTGACAAAGAATCTGGATGTAAATGAATATATAATATTTGCTTCCAAATTCCGTAATTTACAAAGATAAGTTCCATTAACGGCAGTATTTTCAAATATATTTTCTTTCAGGGTCATTTAACAAATTGTAAATTACATTAATGTACGGTAGCTACTTTACTGTTGTCAGAATGTTTGTAGCTGTTGGACTTTGTGCAGCCAAATTCCACTTCCGGCTAGTTTTGTTTCTGAATTCAGTTTCCAATGGCAACATCATTGGTTTGTCTTTAAACTCAGTTTATTTTCTAAGTAAAAAAGGAAGGATGGAAATATGGTATCAATAAACTCCAGATTTCTAACCCAAATGGCCTCTCTCTCTCTCTCTCTACTCTCTCTCTCTCTCTACACACCCTCTCCTCACACTCTCTCTCTCCTTCTCTCTCTATGAAAAACAGATTTTCCATAAAGGAAATTAAAATGTCCACAAGAAGAAATGAAAGAGGAAAAGTCAGACGATGTGGTAAAGCTGACAACAGCATTCTGCAGCCAGCCAACAAGTCATCTGTGTGTGGGGGGGGGGGGGGGGGGGGGGGTTTGGTTGGGGGGGGGTGCTTGGGGGGCAGGGGTTTTCGTAGACAGGTTAAATTGCTCATATGTTCTGTGAATGTTTACAGTCTTGTTACAGTTGTAATAACGTTGGTTCGAGAACGAGGACATAAAACAAGTTTCCTTTCATTTCTCCTTTTTTCTTGCCATGCTGAACCTCAGAACGCTGCGGTTCTGATGAAGAAAAATAAACTGAGTGTGCGAGCGCTACACAAAGAGCCGCTACACAAAGTGTGCTACACACCGCTGCTCCAGGGCGCTACACAAAGCTACACACCGCTGCTCCAGAGCGCTACACAAAGCTACACACCGCTGCTCCAGGGCGCTACACAAAGAGCCGCTACACAAAGCTACACAACGCTGCTCCAGAGCGCTACACAAAGAGCCGCTACACAAAGCTACACAACGCTGCTCCAAAGCGCTACACAAAGCTGCTCCAGAGTGGTACACAAAGAGCCACTACACAAAGAGCACTACATACTGCTCCAGAGCACTACATAAAGCTACACATCGCTGCTCCAGAGCACTACACAAAGCTGGCCCCAGAGCTTATTTGAGCAGCAATTTCGTACACAAATTAAATATGGCTGGGTGGGGTGGTAAGAGGACCCTGGGTGTGACAGGAGCGAGACAATGGCCCTAGCTCACCCCCCCCCCCCCCCCCCCCCCCCCCCCCCCCCCCCCCCCCCCACCCGCACCCCCCCCCCCCCCACCCACACACACACACTCTCCCACTCAGTTGCAGAAGTTACTCTTACTGTACGTACTGAGGTACACACAATACTCCATTCTGAACCTGCACACCCACCCCTACATAACCTGCACACTCACTCCTACACAACATGCACACCCACCCCTACATAACCTGCACACTCACCCCTACATAACACTGCACACCCACCCCTACATAACCTGCACACCCACCCCTACACAACCTGCACACCCACCCCTACATAACCTGCACACTCACCCCTAAACTGCACACCCACCCCTACACCTGCACACCCACCCCTACATAACCTGCAAACTCACCCCTACATAAACTGCACACCCACCCCTACATAACCCCACCCCTGCCTGCACACCCACCCCTACACCCACCCCTACATAACCTGCACACTCACCCCTACATAACCTGCACACCCACCCCTACACAACCTGCACACTCACTCCTACATAACCTGCACACTCACCCCTACATAAACTGCACACCCACACCTACATAACCTGCACACTCACTCTTACACAACCTGCACACGCACCCCTACATAACCTGCACACTCACCTCAACCTGCACACTCACCCTACACAACCTGCACACTCACTCCTACACAACCTGCACACGCACACCTACATAACCTGCACACTCACCCCTACACAACCTGCACACCACCCTACATACCCCACATAACCCTGCACACTCACCCCACACTCACCCCTACACAACCTGCACACCCACCCCTAAAACCTGCACACTCACCCCTACACAACCTGCACACACCCACCAACCTGCACACTCACCCCTACATAACCTGCACACCTCACCCACACTCACCCCTACATAACCTGCACCCACCCCTACACAACCTGCACACTCCACCCTACCACTCACTCTACATAACCTGCACACTCACCCCTACACAACCTGCACACCCACCCCTACACAACCTGCACACCCACCCCTACACAACCTGCACACCCACCCTACACAACCTGCACACCCACCCCTACACAACCTGCACACCCACCCCTACACAACCTGCACACTCACCCCTACATAACCTGCACACGCACACACCCTGCACACTCACTCCCTACACCCTGCACACTCACCCTACCAACCTACATACCCCTACACAACCTGCACACCACACCCCTACATAACCTGTAACCTGCACACCCACCCCTACATAACCTGCACACTCACCCCTACATAACCTGCACACCCACCCCTACATAACCTGCACACCCACACCTACAGAACCTGCACACCCACAGTACCTACACACCCACCCCTACAGAACCTGCACACCCACAGTACCTACACACCCACCCCTACAGAACAAGCACACTCACTATACCTACACACCCACACCACCTGCACTAACACAAAATGATACGCAGGTGAGACAGCTGAGCCCAAATGTTTAATCCCACACACTGTCAGTGACTCACAGGTGCTGTTTAATTGGTTTATACAATCTGGCGCTGTTTTCTGAAAAGAGCTGACCAACATGTCAGTCTCAATGGTTTATTCTGCACCTTGTCATTTCCAGGGATAAAAGCCATGAAAATCTCCATCAAGCTTATAAACGCATGAAAACCAACAGTTCCGTTCTGACAGTTTCATTTCATTCAGAACTGCTCTCAGCAAATAGACCATTCAATCAGTAAGTGCCGTGGAGCTCAGTCTGTGTGGAGCTCAGTCTGTGTGGAGCGGTGCTCAGTCTGTGTGGAGCTCAGTCTGTGTGGAGCGGTGCTCAGTCTGTGTGGAGCTCAGTCTGTGTGGAGTTCGGTCTGTGTGGAGCTCAGTCTGTGTGGAGCTCAGTCTGTGGAGTCTGTGTGGAGCGGTGCTCAGTCTGTGTGGAGCTCAGTCTGTGTGGAGCTCAGTCTGTGTGGAGCTCAGTCTGTGTGGAGCTTGGTTTGTGTGCCCCCACCCCACCCCTACACCCAACAAACACAGGAGACAGACACAAACACAAACTGACTCACTGACTGAAAGACAGACACGGATAGACATTGACAGACACAGACAGACTGACAGGAGCTAAATACCATCCTCATCTTATGAGAATAAAGATCCGGTCCTGAGTTATAAGAATAAAGATGCGGTACGATACTGGGGACTGCCATAAACACAAACGACAAAGCAGAGGGCTTTGTGACTGCCATCAACTCAAAACCATAAAATGAAGAGATTTCCAAACTTTTTTTAAAGTTATGAAACAAGCCTGATAAATGTCTGAGTTTGATACAAAGCCCTTCAGTGTGGCAGAAAGCACTGGCACTGCCAGACACAGCTATGACTCATCCCGCTCTCTCCCAGCTGCTCAGAGACCCGCGCAGGATACAGCTTCTCTTCTCAGAAATATATTATACAGTTACATGGTTCTTCTTTTTAGACGAGGTGCCGATTTCAATGCCAAATGTCAAACCCATGGCATGTGACTCAGAGGTATCTTTATGCTAATTGTCAGAGCTTTAATATTCAGATTATATTTCTACAGTGCGCCTCCTTTTCGTTTTCCGGGGGAAAGGAGGTGTGCGCATCCTGCTGTAGCGGGAGAGACAGTCTGACCTTTCACAGCACAGCGCCCGCGGCGTCCGTGTGATCCTGAGCCGTGTCTGCGCGCCAGGTTCGAGTGGGAGCCCAAACGAGCGGGAGCCCAAACGAGCGGGAGCCCAAACGAGCGGGAACGCAAACGAGCGGGAGCCCAAACGAGCGGGAACGCAAACGAGCGGGAACACAAACGAGCGGGAGCCCAAACGAGCGGGAACTGAAACGAGCGGGAGCCCAAACGAGCGGGAACTGAAACGAGCGGGAACTGAAACGAGCGGGAGTGCTAACGAGCGGGAACTCAAACGAGCGGGAGCCCAAACGAGCGGGAACTGAAACGAGCGGGAATGCAAACGAGCGGGAGCCCAAACGAGCGGGAGCCCAAATGAGCGGGAACTCAAACGAGCGGGAGCCCAAACGAGCGGGAACTCAAACGAGCGGGAATGCAAACGAGCGGGAATGCAAACGAGCGGGAACTGAAACGAGCGGGAATGCAAACGAGCGGAAGTGCTAACGAGCGGGAACTGAAACGAGCGGGAATGCAAACGAGCGGGAATGCAAACGAGCGGGAATGCAAACGAGCGGGAATGCAAACGAGCGGGAATGCAAACGAGCGGGAACTGAAACGAGCGGGAATGCAAACGAGCGGGAGCGCAAACGAGTGGGAACTCAAACGAGCGGGAGCCCAAACGAGCGAGAGCCCAAACGAGTCTGAGCGTTTGTACACATCTCCGTCGGTGCAGTTTGCTGAGCACTTTGGAGCTGATTGTCGCCTGGCTGTAAACACCCAGTAATTACACTATAATTACAGGTACACAGCTTTGGGGAACGGGGCTGGGGGGTGAGTGAGGTGGGTTTGCAGTGAAGTGTACTGTATTACAGGGTGCGAGAGCTGTGTTTTGGTTTATCAGATGTGTCTGAAATGACTGGTACTGCAGGTTTTAACACATTCTTTTTTCCTTGAGCATTTCTGACTGATAAGTCAGCTTTCAGCAGCAGCACAATAAGTGGGAGGAGCAAAGTAGAGGTCTCACACTGGGCCTGTTCTCATTGCCCCCACTAACCTGCAGTACCAGGCCTCTCTGTCCCCACAAGCCTGCAGTACCAGGCCTCTCTGTCCCCACAAGCCTGCAGTACCAGGCCTCTCTGTCCCCACTAACCTGCAGTACCAGGCCTCTCTGTCCCCACTAACCTGCAGTACCAGGCCTCTCTGTCCCCACAAGCCTGCAGTTCCAGGCCTCTCTGTCCCCACAAGCCTGCAGTAACAGGCCTCTCTGTCCCCACAAGCCTGCAGTAACAGGCCTCTCTGTCCCCACTAATCTGCAGTACCAGGCCTCTCTGTCCTCACTATCCTGCAGTAGCAGGCCTCTCTGTCCCCACTAATCTGCAGTACCAGGCCTCTCTGTCCCCACTAACCTGCAGTACCAGGCCTCTCTGTCCCCACTAATCTGCAGTACCAGGCCTCTCTGTCCCCACAAGCCTGCAGTAACAGGCCTCTCTGTCCCCACAAGCCTGCAGTACCAGGCCTCTCTGTCCTCACTATCCTGCAGTACCAGGCCTCTCTGTCCTCACTAACCTGCAGTACCAGGCCTCTCTGTCCCCACTAATCTGCAGTACCAGGCCTCTCTGTCCCCACTAATCTGCAGTACCAGGCCTGGGGTTTTTCCACTCACACTGTAGTCCAGGATCAGTAACACATGTGGAGTGCTATATATCAGTTTATTAGTGTAGTGTGGCGTGGCATGGCATGGCATGTGGTGTGGTGTGGTGTGTGTGTGGTGTGTGTGTGTGTGTGTGTGTGTGCAGTGTGGTATCTGTGTAATGCGTGTGTGTATGTGAGTGCAGTGTAGTGTGTGTAATGTGTGTGCGTGTGTGTGTGGTGTGCAGTGTGTTGTGTGTACATGTACCTGTGTGTGTGTGTGTGTGTGTGTGTGTGTGTGTGTGTGTGTGTTGTGTTGTGCCCGTAATGTGTGTGCGGTGAGAGTGTTGTGAGGTCACCAGGATGAGGTCCAGTCAAACAGGAAGTGCACTCAGCAGTGTGGAGCATTGTGAATAGTCTCCATCTCCAGGCACATCTCCCCTCACACATAACCAGTCCTGCAGGATTCAGCTGGATCAGGCCCCAGCATTTCAGCTGGATCAGCCCCCAGTGTTTCAGTCTTTCTCCTCCTTTGTTAAAGCTTGACCTGTGTGATTATCGGTAGTATTTTCTGATTTACACCACACTGGCTTTGGGATCAAACCAAAACTAAACCAGTGAAACTAGACGCTATGTTCTGGAAAACGTTTCTGTGTTTTATTTTGCGCTTTACCTCCGATGATGGTCTGTGTGGGACGTTGTCAGACTGACTGACTCGGGTGAAGCAGGCTGGTTCAGGCTCTTCTGACCTATCTGTGCCTCCCCTGCGCATCTACAGCACAGTGCTGCCATCTACTGGCCGTTTCGGCGCAGTCGATGCAACGGAGCAGGATTTCTGCGTTATGTTCAGTAATATTAAAGTAATATTAATGTGTACAGTACCATAGGAAATACCAGATATTATTTATATGTACATGCAGTTATCTAATAAAACACTCAAATTGCATGCCATTATAATGTAAAAGTTACAGTAATAATAATAATAATAAAAACAACAACAAACACATTACACAGTTATACAATTGTTCTGGAGCTAGCAGAAACTTGGTAATCTAATAATATTTTGACTGTTTTTTGTTTTTTGCTGCGTAGAGATGTAAAGTCAAAGTCAGTGAAGCCATAGGAATAGGCGTTTTAAAAGTGACCAGGTCAGCTCTGCTGCATGTGCAGTTCTTCACACAGGGACACAGTACAGAGCCTCAGGGGAAAAGTCCATGTGTGTGGCTGTGTATGGGTGCCTGTGTGTGTGTGTGTGTGTGTGTGTGTGTGTATAGGTGTGTGTGTGTGTGTGTGTGTGTATAGGTGTGTGTGTGTATGGGTGTGTGCATGTGTGTGTGTGTGTGTGTGTGTGTGTGGCTGTGTATGGGTGCGTGTGTGTGTGTGTGTGTGTGTGTATAGGTGCGTGTGTGTATGGGTGTGTGTGTGTGTGTGTGTGTATATAGGTGCGTGTGTGTGTTCGTGCATGAGTGTGTGTACATGTGCGTGAGTGTGTGTGTATATAGGTGCGTGTGTGTATGGGTGTGTGTGTGTGTGTGTATAGGTGCGTGTGTGTATGGGTGTGTGTGTGTTCGTGTGTGTGTGTGTGTGTGTGTGTGTGTGTGTGTATAGGTGCGTGTGTGTGTTCGTGCATGAGTGTGTGTACATGTGTGTGAGTGGGGTGTCTGTGTGTGTGTATATGGGTGCGTGTGCCCATGTGTCCATGAATGCTTGTGTGCAGTCTGTGTGTGTGTGCATGTGTGAGTGTGTGTGTTCATATATATAGGTGTGTGTGTGTGTGTATATATATAGGTGTGTGTCTGTTTATGGGTGTGTGTGTGTGTAGATGGGCGCATGTGTGTGTGTGTGTGTATATAATATATAGGTGCGTGTGTGTGTATTTATGGGTGTGTGTGTGTGGGTGTGTGTATTTATGGGTGTGTGTGTGTGTGTGGGTGCGTGTGTGTGTGTAGATGGGTGTGTGTGGGTGCATGTGTGTGTGCAGATGTGTGCGTGTGTGTGTGTGCGTGTGTAGATGGGTGCGCATGTGTGTGTGTGTGTGTGTGTGTGTGTATGTAGATGGGTGTGTGTGTGTGTGTGTGTAGATGGGTGCGTGTGTGTGCGCGTGTGTGTGTGTGTGGATGGGTGCATGTGTGTGTGCGTGTGTGTGGATGGGTGCGTGTGTGTGTGTTTGTGTGTGTAGATGTGCGTGTGTGTGTGTGTGGATGGGTGCGTGTGTGTGCGTGTGTGTGTGTAGATGTGTGTGTGTAGATGTGCGTGTGTGTGTGTGTGTGTGGATGGGTGCATGTGTGTGTGCGTGTGTGTGTGTGTGTGTGTGTAGATGGGACTGGGTTAAACTCCATTATTTTGATGTCTCTCACTTAGCTTGCTGCTCAATCTGAGTTGTGCCAATTCAATGGGATTCTTTTGCCATTTCTTACAGACCAACATGCAATTTAATTACCCACCATCCTCTCTGCTTTTCTGAGAGATGGAGAAAGCGCCTCTGAAAGAATGCGACCCCCCCCTGCCCCCCCCCCCTTTCTCTGGGAAGGGAATGGAGGTGCAGAAGCAGTGATGGATCGACTCGGAGAAACACATCATGCCTGGAGCATTTCTGATTATTTTTACTATTCTTTTTTTGTTGTTGTTTTCTTTGTTTTCATAATGTAATAAACATTACATGCACAAGGTCCCACCAAAAACATGCCTGCCTGCTGCCCTCAGCCCCCTCTCCCACTGTTCCACCCGGACGGGTCACGTCTTCGGGTCCTGAACCCCAAATTTCATTCAGCGCTTCAGAAGAGAGGAAACCAATGTCCCCCCCCCCCCCATCTCTCCCTCTCAATCTCTCCCTGTCTCTCACTCTTTCCCGCCTCTCTATCTCTCCCCCCCTCTCTGTCTCTATCTTTCCCCCCCTCTGTCTCCCCCCTCCCACTCCCTCCCTCCCTCATAGCTATATTAAGATTTTGCATCTGGACATTAGCTTCTGGTCCCACAGAAAACAGGTTCTATCTTTTCCGTCTAACAGTATCAAGAGTCTCTTCAAAGTAAACAAATCAATAGCGCTTCTATAAAAGCTGAATACAGAGGTTACATTTGTGCGAGTCAATTTCCCTCTTCCCTCTCCAAAACAAATGTTTTTATTCTCTTAAAAAACACCTCCCTTGAGCTGCGATGACCTGCAGCTTTTACATAATGCACATCTCAAATATAAAAATGCTTCATTTGGCACTGCCCCCTAGCCCTCCCTCAGCTGTGTGTGTGTGTGTGTGTGTGTGTGTGAGAGAGAGAGAGAGAGAGAGAGAGAGAGAGAGAGAGAGAGAGTGAGAGAAAGAGAGAGAGTATCTATCTCTAATGAGCCTGAAGACTTAGAGTAATGTTATCTTTGGAAAATGAAAAGGAGACATTGTGATGACAAATTTTTTTAAATCTCCATATTATTATAAAGACATAACTAGCAGACAGATTAAAAAAGTAACGGCTGGATAATTATGGCAGTGAGATACAACATGTTATAATTTAAGAAGATTTTAAAGAGAGCAGCTGAACAGATGTGTGCCGAGTACTGCTTTTAAAACCCGCGCTGACCCCCTGCAAAGACTGGAGAGGGTCACCCTCATACACCCCCCCCCCAACCAGAACACAACCACCCTCATATACCCCCCCCCCCCCCACCAGAACACAACCACCCTCATACACCCCCCCCCACCAGAACACAACCACCCTCATATACCCCCCCCCAAACCAGAACACAACCACCCTCATACACCCCCCCAACCAGAACACCACCGCCCTCATACACCCCCCCAACCAGAACACAACCACCCTCATACCACCCCCCACCACCACCACCAGAACACAACCACCCTCATACACCCCCCCAACCAGAACACAACCACCCTCATACACCCCCCCCCCAAACCAGAAAACAACCACCCTCATATACCCCCCCCCCCCCCCCCACCAGAACACACACCACCCTCATACACCCCCCCCACCACCACCAGAACACAACCACCCTCATATACCCCCCCCCCCCACCACCAGAACACAACCACCCTCATACACACCCCCCCCCCCCCCCCCCCAACCAGAACACAACCACCCTCATATACCCCCCCCCCCCCCCACCACCAGAACACAACCACCCTCATACACACCCCCCCCCCCCCAACCAGAACACAACCACCCTCATACACCCCCCCCCCCCAACAAACCAACCACACCACCCTCATACCCACCCCCCCCCCCACCACCACCCAAACACAACCACCCTCATATACCCCCCCCCCCCCAAACCAGAACACAACCACCCTCATATACCTACCCCCCCCCCCCCCCCACCAGAACACAACCACCCTCCTCCCACACCCCCCAACCAGAACACAACCACCCTCATACCCCCCCCCAACCAGAAAACAACCACCCTCTCATACCCCCCCCACCAGAAAACAACCACCCTCATATACCCCCCCCCCCAGCCCCCACCAGAAAACAACCACCCTCATACACACCCCCCCCACCACCAGAACACACCACCCTCATATACCCCCCCCCCCACCAGAAAACAACCACCCTCATACACCCCCCCCACCAGAACACAACCACCCTCATACACCCCCCCCCCCACCAGAAAACAACCACCCTCATACCCCCCCCAACCAGAAAACAACCACCCTCATATACCCCCCCCCCACCACCAAAACAACCACCCTCATATACCCCCCCCCAACCAGAACACAACCACCCTCATACACCCCCCCCCACCAGAACACAACCACCCTCATACACCCCCCCCCACCCACCAGAAAACAACCACCCTCATATACCCCCCCCCCACCAGAAAACACAACCACCCTCATACACCCCCCCCAACCAGAACACAACCACCCTCATATACCCCCCCCCCCCCAGGGCACAACCACCCTCATATACCCCCCCCCCAGAACACAACCACCCTCATATACTTCCCCCCCATCAGAACACCACCACCCTCATACACCCCCCCCCCCACCAAAAAACAACCACCCTCATATACCCCCCCCCCAACCAGAACACAACCACCCTCATACACCCCCCCCCAACCAGAACACAACCACCCTCATATACCCCCCCCCCAGGGCACAACCACCCTCATATACCCCCCCCCCCACCAGAACACAACCACCCTCATATACTTCCCCCCCCATCAGAACACCACCGCCCTCATATACTCCCCCCACCAGAACACCACCGCCCTCATACACCCCCCCCACCAGAACACAACCACCCTCATATACCCCCCCCACCAGAACACAACCACCCTCTTATACCCCCCCCCCCCCCTCCCCACCAGAACACAACCACCCTCATATACCCCCCCCCCACCAGAACACAACCACCCTCATATACCCCCCCACCAGGGCACAACCACCCTCATATACCCCCCCCACCAGAACACAACCACCCTCATATACTTCCCCCCCATCAGAACACCACCGCCCTCATATACACCCCCCCACCAGAACACCACCGCCCTCATACACCCCCCCCACCAGAACACAACCACCCTCATATACCCCCCCCCACCAGAACACAACCCACCCTCTTATACCCCCCCCCCCCCACCAGAACACAACCACCCTCATATACCCCCCCCACCAGAACACAACCACTCTCATATACACCCCCCCCCCCAGAAACACAACCACCCTCATACACCCCCCCCCCCCCCCAGAACACCCATACCGCCCTCATACCCCCCCCAGCAGAACCCCATAAGGCCCAAGCTCCCCCCCAGCAGAACCCCATAAGGCCCAAGCTCCCTGGTGCACACTGTGTAAGATCGCCGCTAGACTTCCAATCTATTGATCAGATCATCTTAGAACAAATGAATTCTGGATTTCCAAACTAAATCACGTATCACGCGACCCATGTTAACTTTTACGGGAACTTTAGTAAACGTTCTTCCTTTCTTCATATGAAGCATTGTATTCGTATGCAGTAGTCCTAAGAGGCATCATTTTGCCTAATTCTGATAGTATTTTGAGTGCTTTTTATCAGTTGAAAGTGTAACAGTTGTCATGTTATTAATGAGCTCGATAAGGTGCAGAGCGTTTGCCACTTCTGCCGAACCAGTGAACCCTTAAGAGGAGGTTCGCATCCATTAGATTCCAGGTCTACTTCACCCTTTCAGATTATAATGATGTGCATGACTGCCAACAGTAAAACAACTATTCGAAATCCAACAATGGTGCCAAGGTCAGTGTGCTTATTTACACGCTCTCAGTCGAAAAGTTTCCAGGTCGGAATTAGCTCATCAAAAATAAAAGATAGTTTTTTTTACAAGTGGTTACAGAGGACATTTTCAGACCATTTGCTCATTAATTACTCCTTCAGAAGACATCATTATGAGGCTGCTGGTCCCGGTCCCTCCCCAAACACACACACACACACACACACACACACACACATCAATAACAAGTCGGGATAGATGCAGTGGGTTCTGACAGAGGGCTAGTCTCTCGCTCAGCATTTGTGGCTTTGTGAATAGGCCACAGCATACATAATAATAATATAACAGAAAATTATATACAATTATTACAATAAAAACACAATATGACCGAAGTATTACAGGCAAAGATACTGTAAATAGAAAAAGATCTCAATAGAACAGATGTGTTTCCATATAATAAATTGATAACGGTATTTTCAATAGAAAAAAGGCACATCAACAATATTATAAGTATTTTAAGCCAGAAGTAGTTGGTAGTCCCTGTAACCGACACCTCATATAAAAGTATAAAAATGTCATTAGTAATGGAGAGAGAGGCGACCCGCGTAATCCCTGCTGCACTGCTGGAAAGCGCCAATCAACCGAACTGTTTATAATAATGGGCTTGCTTGGCTAGCAGGTAGGCTACAGCAACACTGCAATGCAATTAGGCCGGTATGAAAAAGCTGTTAGCATTCATTCCTGTTATGTGTTTGAACAAATAAATGCTTAATAGGAAGGAAAAAAAAAACGAACTAGTTAAAGCGCAGTTTCTTGTTTGCATTTGACAGTGTATTTCATATGATCACGTAAATATCTGCTTTAATGTTGACTGGTGCGTCATTCCTACTACACTCCACGAGAGCGCAGATTCGACCTAATTAACCAGTTTATTGCGTAAAGTAGTTAACGGCTTTAGCTAATCGCGAGCTGTTCTCTTTGTGATTTTGACATTTTTAAAAAAATCATTAGCATGATTGTAATGGTGGCAATTTTTGGAAATATTACCACTACCGTTGTGAAATGGATAAGTGTTTGACTCACGATGACTGTAACGTTAACGAGAAGAAAAGTTTTATCCTTTATTCCCACGGCCCAGCAGCTTTGTGCACTTTACCCATATTATGCTTAATTTATACAGCCTGAAATTCTGTTAATTTGACAATGCTTATTGTGATTAATTGCCAGGTAATTTCAGCAACTTTGTCCTTTCAGTAGGTATTAGAACATGACTCTTGTCAGCAGTTTCACAATTCATTGTAAATTCATTGTTTTCTAATGAAAATTACATCAGTTTGGGTCGTGAAAAGCATGGATTGATATATTTGGGTAATCACTCAATGTTTGGGCACACGCTTGTCGAACTGGCTGCTTTTGAATGGAAAATTGCAGACAAACTTTTGCACATGAAAATATCTCCCTACCTGGTTTTCGGGGAACTGGTTCGTAGGGCGAACGGCAGTGGCACGCACAACACGACAGTCTCCTCTGATAAAAAAAAATAATATATATATATTTTTTTAATTACAATGACAAAAATAAGTAGATATATAAATAAACGAAAGTGAATGTTCAGATTAGCCTGCTAGCGAGCCGATTAAATCATCTCGCAGATAAATTCGGCAAATCACTGGTAAACGAGCTTAGAACGTTAAATAAAGGGCAATAAGAAAAATCAAGATACCGCATTTTCAAATATTACAGATGAATTTTTCCAACTTTCATATTCGTGTATATTTTATGCGGAGCGGGACTATGAATGAGACCTTCACCTCTCTGTCGCATTTACTGCTTTAACCTGGACAGAGTGCGCACAGGTGCACGCCGCCAGAACGCGCAGGGCACAAAACAAATAGGCTACCAGTGGAGATGACTGCCCCAAATTAAATAACCAAAAAAAAAAAAAGAAAAGCTCGAATTTAGTGAAATGCAAACACCGTTACACTGGCGTGAACCCAGACATCACCTGCTGGGGTATATCACACGATTTCGTCTTTTAGTGTTTACCCATTTAGGCAAGAATTTAACACCTGCTACATACCGCTGCAATTAGACCTCGCTGGACGGACGGAGGTGTGCTTGATGTGTTTCACAGCTATAGGACAAGCCCATTTTGAGCTGCACACTTTTACGCTGAGAGCACAGAAACCTGCCGATCTTCGGAGAGCTGAACTTTTATACAGCCCTGCAGGGAAGCATCATTCACCGGTACTGGAATCTACTGCAGGACCAGGTTAGACAAGTTTTCGATTTTGCAAAGTTACAACAATGGTGGAGTACATGGAGGAGACAGGGTGAAAACACATGTTTTAGCTTTGGGAAAATATCAAATCGTCTACCCCCAATATTATGTTGTTTTTAGTGAAATTGCTAGTGCCCCCCATTAAAAAATTTTTAAAAAAAGGTCCGAAAAAATGTTCCTGTTTGTTGCACCCCTCCCCACACTCCCCAAAGTTGAAATGAGATTTACATCCTTGGTGGGGTATAAAAAAAGTGTCCACTAAGTTATACTGTCAACCCAGTTATGAAAATATGATAAAATATGCAGAATCTAATGACATGACTGTATGTATATTTTCTGTTGTTTTAAATGAACAGTGGCTTTTATGCAGAGCTGAGATGTCTGCTGTCTGGTTGAGCGCCTGATCTTTTTCTGACCAGTAGGCCAGGCCACACTTCCACTGCTGGCCTTTTACCTCATACATTATATGAACAAAATTATCTGGACACCCCTTTGTGTGGGGCTGTTTTTCATGGTTTGGGCTCAGCCCCTTAGTTACAGTGAAGGCAAATTTTAATGCTACGGCATACAATCACACTCTAGACGATTTTGTGCTTCCACAACATTCTGGGGAAAACCTTTTCCAGTTTCAGCATGACAGTGCCCCCGGGCACACAGTGAGGTCCATACAGAAATGGTTTTGTTATGAACGGTGCAGAAGAACTTGACAGGCCGAATCACCCAATCAGTGCCCGTCCTCACTAATGCTCTTTTGGCTGAATGGAAGCAAATCCCAGCAGCAATGTTCCAACATTAGTATAAACCCTTCCCAGAAGAGTGGAGGTTGTTATAGCAGCAAAGGGTGGACCAACTCCATATTAATGCCTATAATTTTGGATGAGATGTTGGATGTCAGGTGTCCACATACTTTTTGCCACGTTGTGTATCTTAGCCAAATCCGGTTGGCTCTTAATTTCTATTTTATTTTTAATTCAATTTAATGAAATATTATGAGAATTAGTGTACTTTCTTGTCAGTTTTAAAGCAGAATTTGTTTTATCAGATAGTCAATGAGATGATAGCTACCGTTAAAGTTGACAATTCTACTTTTTTCTTTCATATTTAATATATTCAAATGAACTTATTTGGGATGGAATTATATATTGTAATTACTGCTGCACATGTTGGGGTGGTCTGCCTTTCAGAATTCTATATATAAACTGATAAGTAGAATGTGTGTGTTGTTAGAATTAAGAACTAAGTCAGACTATGTGTTTCAATTACAATTCATTAATTAACTGATTCAACTATTTTAAGTATTTTTAAAAAGTATACTAAACAGAAATCCACAGCTTTTGGGCTTAGTTAAATTAATTGATGAATAAAGTAATATCCCTCTCACAGATGTGACCAGGATTAACCATTTAAGGCTGGTTACGCAAAAAAAATCACAACACCATATGTCAGCTTTTATTGAATATATAATGGATTTATATTATAGGAAAATTATCCTTCTCAGTCTCGCAAATGATATAAAGTAAAGTCCGGCAGCTATTTAATCTCTTGCGTCAAGAAAAAACAGCTTTTACTCATAGAATATATGCTGATATTATTTTCCCATTTTTTATTTATCTGTTTTAAATTAATTACTTTACAATATTTTTCATTTTCCCTCTACATCAGTTTTTCTCAACCCTGGTCCTGGGGACCCACTGCCCTGCATGTTCTAGATGTCTCCCTGCTCCAACACACCTGATTCAAATGAATGGGTCGCTATCAGGCTTCTGCAGAATCAGGTGAATCAGGTGTGTTGGAGCAGGGAGACATCTAGAACATGCAGGGCAGTGGGTCCCCAGGACCAGGGTTGAGAAACACAGCTCTACATTGAGGTTTTGTTAAATGCATTGAATTTAAACCACACTCACTGTTTCTGAGTTAGCATTTTTCAAACAGGAAAGACGCTTCACAGATATAACAACACTGTTTCATTATCGTGCATTATTCTGAAGCACTATTCATTCACATCCCTGCCCTCACTTGAGTTCACTCATAAACGATTCCTCCTGAGCGAGAAACTCGATCAGAGGGAAATGAGGACACTGTGGTGCTGACCTGTGTGGCCATCAGACAGTACTGAGAAATACTGGGAGAGGAGAGGAGAGGTGAGGGGAGAGGGGAGAGAGGAGCAGGGAGAAGGGGAAGACAGGAGAGGAGAGAGGGGAGGGAAGGAAAAGAGAAGAGAAGGGGAAGAAAGGGAAGGTCAGAGGAAGAGAGGAGAATATCAAGGCGTGCGTGCGTGCGTGCGTGCGTGCGTCTGTGGCTCAGTGGTGGAACATTGATCTTGCTGCAGCAGCTCTGTGCAGGAAGGACTCTAAAGGTCAGTCATTCCAGGTGAGAGAGCTGGGATATCGACTGCAGAGAGTTTCAGACTTAGGAGACTATTATGGTTCAAGTTCACTCACACACACACGCACCTGTGCAGAGAAGTTTCAAAGCACAAACAATTTACTTTCTAAAGTCCATTAACCTGCTCCTCACAAACATACAGACACTGCTGTATAAGACTGAGGCCTGCCGCCATTCCCAAAATAGCTGTGTCTGAGGGGGCTTTAGCTGTGCTGTGCTCAGTCTGAGGGGGCTGTGCTGTGCTGTGCTCAGTCTGAGGGGCTTTATCTGTGCTGTGCTCAGTCTGAGAGGGCTTTAGCTGTGCTGTGCTCAGTCTGAGGGGGCTTTAGCTGTGCTGTGCTCAGTCTGAGAGGGCTTTAGCTGTGCTGTGCTCAGTCTGAGAGGGCTTTAGCTGTGCTGTGCTCAGTCTGAAGGGGCTTTCTGTGCTGTGCTCAGTCTGAGGGGGCTTTAGCTGTGCTGTGCTCAGTCTGAGGGGGCTTTCTGTGCTGTGCTCAGTCTGAGGGGGCTTTAGCTGTGCTGTGCTCAGTATGAGGGGGCTTTATCTGTGCTGTGCTCAGTCTGAGGGGGCTTTAGCTGTGCTGTGCTCAGTCTGAGGGGGCTTTAGCTGTGCTGTGCTCAGTCTGAGGGGCTTTAGCTGTGCTGTGCTCAGTCTGAGGGGGCTTTAGCTGTGCTGTGCTCAGTCTGAGAGGGCTTTAGCTGTGCTGTGCTCAGCCTGAGAAGGCTTTAGCTGTGCTGTGCTCAGTCTGAGGGGGCTTTATCTGTGCTGTGCTCAGTCTGAGAGGGCTTTAGCTGTGCTGTGCTCAGCCTGAGAAGGCTTTAGCTGTGCTGTGCTCAGTCTGAGAGGGCTTTAGCTGTGCTGTGCTCAGTCTGAGACGGCTTTAGCTGTGCTGTGCTCAGTCTGAGGGGGCTTTATCTGCACTGTGCTCAGTCTGAGGGGGCTTTAGCTGTGCTGTGCTGTGCTCAGTCTGAGAGGGCTTTAGCTGTGCTGTGCTCAGTCTGAGGGGGCTTTAGCTGTGCTGTGCTCAGTCTGAGAGGGCTTTAGCTGTGCTGTGCTCAGTCTGAGAGGGCTTTAGCTGTGCTGTGCTCAGTCTGAGAGGGCTTTAGCTGTGCTGTGCTCAGTCTGAGGGGGCTTTAGCTGTGCTGTGCTCAGTCTGAGGGGGCTTTAGCTGCGCTGTGCTCAGCCTGAGAGGGCTTTAGCTGTGCTATGCTCAGTCTGAGAGGGCTTTAGCTGTGCTGTGGTCAGTCTGAGAGGGCTTTAGCTGTGCTGTGGTCAGCCTGAGAGGGCTTTAGCTGTGCTGTGCTCAGTCTGAGGGGGCTTTAGCTGTGCTGTGCTCAGTCTGAGAGGGCTTTAGCTGTGCTGTGCTCAGTCTGAGAGGGCTTTAGCTGTGCTGTGCTCAGTCTGAGGGGGCTTTAGCTGTGCTGTGCTCAGTCTGAGGGGGCTTTAGCTGTGCTGTGCTCAGTCTGAGAGGGCTTTATCTGTGCTGTGCTCAGTCTGAGGGGGCTTTAGCTGTGCTGTGCTCAGTCTGAGAGGGCTTTAGCTGTGCTGTGCTCAGTCTGAGAGGGCTTTAGCTGTGCTGTGCTCAGTCTGAGGGGGCTTTAGCTGTGCTGTGCTCAGTCTGAGAGGGCTTTAGCTGTGCTGTGCTCAGTCTGAGAAGGCTTTAGCTGTGCTGTGCTGCTCAGTCTGAGAGGGCTTTAGCTGTGCTGTGCTGCTCAGTCTGAGAGGGCTTTAGCTGTGCTGTGCTCAGTCTGAGGGGGCTTTAGCTGCGCTGTGCTCAGTCTGAGGGGGCTTTAGCTGTGCTGTGCTCGGTCTGAGGGGGCTTTAGCTGTGCTCGGTCTGAGGGGGCTTTAGCTGTGCTGTGCTCAGTCTGAGAGGGCTTTAGCTGTGCTGTGCTCAGTCTGAGAAGGCTTTAGCTGTGCTGTGCTCAGTCTGAGAGGGCTTTAGCTGTGCTGTGCTCAGTCTGAGGGGGCTTTAGCTGCGCTGTGCTCAGTCTGAGGGGGCTTTAGCTGTGCTGTGCTCAGTCTGAGGGGGCTTTAGCTGCGCTGTGCTCAGTCTGAGGGGGCTTTAGCTGCGCTGTGCTCAGTCTGAGGGGGCTTTAGCTGCGCTGTGCTCAGTCTGAGAGGGTGGCGGATCTCCCAGCCGCTCTCTCTCCTCTCTCCTTCCTCTTTGCGGTTTCCTGTCTTTGTGAGTCTTCCTCTGCCAGGCTTCCTTCCCTGCTACATCCACATCTGTGCCTCTCTGTGTTTGTCTGACGCCCACCTGTTAATGAACGCTTTAGCTAAGCGCCATTCCAGGTTCTGTGACGGGGGGCCGAGCTGTGCCTCTCGCTGAAGCCTGGCCAGGAATCTGGAGCCTAATTAAAGGAAAACAAACTTTGCATTTTCCTTCTGCAAACAGTGTTATTAGTGCCTAAGTCAAACTTCATGATTCATTAAGAAGAGGAAGTCCAAGTTAGTTGGACAGATGTGTGACTCTGTGAACAGCTAAATGTTTCTGTGTGCGTGTGCAAGCATGCCTGTGTGCACATGTGTGTGTGTGTGTGTGTGTGTGTGTGTGTGTGTGTAGGCAGGGTGGATGAGTGGGCGGTGGGGGTTTGCTTTTTCTGGCAGAAGTTGTTTAGAATGTGCCATCAGCAATATCTCCCTGAAAACTAAGTTCTGCTTAATTTGCAACAAGTGAACATTCAGCAGCCTGGGACCACTGTTTTTCAAATTTTCTTCTTCTTTTCTGAAACAAATCAGACAGCTGACATCACACTGATGGCCACTCCACGGTTGTTGATGGAAATTGAATTGAAAGAGATTGTGGAACACTCACGGTCAGCTCTCAGGCATCACAATGCATATGAAATTGTCAAATAAATTTTCATCTTTCTTCCAGACAACAGTTCCGTGCCGTATGAGCACGAGAGTTGACATTAGTTTGAAAAGTAAGCTAAGCTATGGAATGGGGCTCATTTGCAGTGTAAATTCAGGGAAATGTTGAATAATGAAACTGGAAACCAAAAACGCACTGCTTCACAGGTGTCCTCTGAGGAGAGCAAAGCCTCATAAAAACTATTCTGTGTGTTTTACAGATCTCAGATCAAGGACACGTTACTGAACAGAGAACACGGCTCCTCCATCGTTTCTCAGTCTTAATGGGCGAGTATGGGTTTGGCTTTCTTTGTTTTCTTCGTTTTCTTCGTTGTGTTTATTTTTCCTCTGATTCTGTTTTCTTTCTGGGAGCAGCCACCTTACAGCACACAAGGAGAGAAAAACTCATGAATCCCTTTTTCCTTCAGTATGCACTCCATATAAAACAGCACTGTGTATGTGCATGCGTGTGTCATTGTGTGTGTGTTTCCTGTGTGTGTGTGTGTGTGTGTGTGTGTTTCCTGTCTGTGTGTGTGTGTGTGTGTGTGTGTGTCTACAGTTTCTCTATGTATTTCCACTGGTCTTTTGTTGTGATATTTTCTTTCTCTAATGAGTTCTAAGTGGCCCAATACGTTCTTCTGCAGGAAATCTGTGTCAAACTAATTCAGTTTTAATGAGAGGAAACCGGTTGATTAGTG
>CM045894.1:43723070-43740570 GCA_025169545.1 Anguilla japonica
CACACCCTGATTCTTGTGCAGGCGGTATAAGGTGTAGTGTTGCCATAGTCTCTGTGCTCCTGAGTGCTGGCTGGATCCCCTGTAATACACACCTTTTGCCCGTATGACTCACTTCTGTGTAAACCTCACGGAGTACTCCAGTGTTCTGTACCTTTGTGGGCTTGGCTCCAGCAGGTAGAGACGCTCACCTTGCTCTCCTTGCTGCCAGCGATGCGGCTCCTGGTCGGGGTTATCTGTGAGATCTTGTCTCCGAGCCCGTCTTGGCGCTTCTTGAAGGAGGTCGTTTGAATAGCATTAAAGAGCCGTAGAGCCTGTGCTTCCTGGAGGGCTAAATGCTTCCCCGTTCTCATTCCCAGGCATGAGTTAATTGGTCAATTAATTTTAGAAGTAATGTACAATCTACATATAAGCCTTTCCAAAAATACTCTGCAGTCAAACCACTGAAGAGATGAGCACAGTCAGAGTCTTCATAAAAATCACTTAATAAAATGGTAAGAATGTCAAATAGAGCAAATAATAATGAAAGACAAATGATAATGATAAACAAAAATAAGTGTGTGTGTGCATGCATGTGTAATGAACTGTATTAGGAACTACACTATGTCCATGGCAAAACTTGTGGGTGGGGCGGAGTTTTGATGATGCGCCACACTACATATATGGGGGTATTTGCCAATTTGTCGCTCTCTTATTCCTGTTCAAGTTATCTAACGTGCCTAACCTGCATTGATTACTTGAGAATAATAAACAGCACGATTGTGCACCGTGAGCCATTACTCTCTGTACTTTTATTATCGTTACCTATCTTACTATAACTTACTTATCTTTGTAACAGATATATTGTAGTTCCTAATACAGTTCATTACACATGCATGTGTGGGTGCGTGTGTGTGTGTGCATGTTAGTGCGTGTGCATGCATGTGTGGGTGCATGTGTGTGTGTGTGTGTGTGTGTGTGTGTGTGCAGCTCACAAGTGTTTACGCTGCAGAGCTGGTCTTAGGCACGAGCAACTTCGTAACTTACCATGACGTGTGTTGTGGTAATGTCCAAATCAATGAGGAAAAGCTGCTTTTCTTTATTAACATCCAGGTAAGGTAAGACAAAGCAAATGGCCTGCCATACAGACCAATCAGGTGTGTGCTTATTATAAATGCCTGTGACCAGGCGGCTGTTTCTTTTCCATTAACCACTTGGAGCAGCTAGATGTCAACGCAGAAATTAAAGCACGGGACTAATTTAAGTCAAGCAAGTTGATGAGTAAAATGTATTTATTTAACATATTAAATACCATTTAATATGCGTAAGGTCTCCCCAAAAAGACACTACATGTAGATGGATTTCCTCACCATCTATTGTCCCTAATCTCCTAATCTGAAGCCCTCTCGATGACCCTATAGTTTTCTCTTTAGATGACATTTTAACATATCCATCCATCCATTATCTATACCCATTACATTACATTACAGGCATTTAGCAGATGCTCTTATACACAATTTTTTACACTTATTCGGGAATAAATTGTGGGGGTGCTGGAGCCTATCCCAGCATGCATTGGGCCAGAGGCAGTAATACACCCTGGACAGCTCGCCAATCGCAGGGCACACACACCATTCCCTCACACACTAATACTTGGAGTCTCCAGTTAGCCGGTTTCCTCCCATAGTTGAAACCGGAGTACCTGGAGGAAACCCACACGGGCAAGTTTTGTTGTTGCCATATAATAGGAAAAAAAAAAATAATGAAACCCCGTTGTTTGTTATAGGAACTCAGAGGCAACATAACGAAAATCTCTTCGGGTACAGATTTTACTTAGCTCGCTCAAAAACAGTTATTTGGAAATATTTCCCAGAAAGGTTATCACATTTTCAGTAGTGGAGGGAACTGCACATGTCCAAAGTTGAAATGGGTACGGTTACATCCCCTGCATATATATACACGCACCCCCCCCCCCCCCAACCGTTGATTCATGTTCAGATAATAAATGCTCACGTTTAATAGATTTTTTATGTTATTTTAAAGATAATTTAATCTATGTGTTTATTTCATTGTGTTCCGCGAAGCGCTTCAGGCTGCAGTAATTGTAGAAAAGCGCGGTACAAATGAAGTTTATGATAATAATAAAAATAATAACAAAGTAAGCCGGGAATAGTCGATTTTATCTTCTGCACTACAGCAGACTGCCAGGCCCGGGGCAGGGACATCTCCCCGCAGCTTTCATTTCACAAATATGGAAATTTCAGCCGTCCTCGGGCCAGAAGTATTGAGCAGGATTGACCTCTTTTGTTTGAATTGCGTTCTGACCCCGGCTGTACTGCAGCGTGTGTGAACATGAAACGAGCCGGAGAGAATCTCTGTTTTGTCTCCGCGCGATCAATTTAACAGCAATTACAGAGCGGAGGGGGCGGAGGACCAGGAGGGCGACAGCCCCGCAGAATAACGGGTCCTCAGAGCGAACGGGCGGAGGACCAGGAGGGCGACAGCCCCGCAGAATAACGGGTCCTCAGAGCGAACGGGCGGAGGACCAGGAGGGCGACAGCCCCGCAGAATAACTGGTCCTCAGAGCGAACGGGCGGAGGACCAGGAGGGCGACAGCCCCGCAGAATAACTGGTCCTCAGAGCGAACGGGCGGAGGACCAGGAGGGCGACAGCCCCGCAGAATAACGGGTCCTCAGAGCGAACAGGCGGAGGGGGCGGAGGACCAGGAGGGCGACAGCCCCACAGAACAACTGGTCCTCAGAGCGAACGGGCGGAGGACCAGGAGGGCGACAGCCCCACAGAATAACTGGTCCTCAGAGCGAACGGGCGGAGGACCAGGAGGGCGACAGCCCCACAGAACAACTGGTCCTCAGAGCGAACGGGCGGAGGACCAGGAGGGCGACAGCCCCACAGAATAACTGGTCCTCAGAGCGAACGGGCGGAGGACCAGGAGGGCGACAGCCCCACAGAACAACTGGTCCTCAGAGCGGAGGGGGCGGAGGACCAGGAGGGCGACAGCCCCGCAGAACAACTGGTCCTCAGAGCGAACGGGCGGAGGACCAGGAGGGCGACAGCCCCACAGAATAACTGGTCCTCAGAGCGAACGGGCGGAGGACCAGGAGGGCGACAGCCCCACAGAATAACTGGTCCTCAGAGCGAACGGGCGGAGGACCAGGAGGGCGACAGCCCCACAGAACAACGGGTCCTCAGAGCGAACGGGCGGAGGACCAGGAGGGCGACAGCCCCACAGAACAACTGGTCCTCAGAGCGGAGGGGGCGGAGGACCAGGAGGGCGACAGCCCCACAGAATAACTGGTCCTCAGAGCGAACGGGCGGAGGACCAGGAGGGCGACAGCCCCACAGAATAACTGGTCCTCAGAGCGAACGGGCGGAGGACCAGGAGGGCGACAGCCCCACAGAATAACTGGTCCTCAGAGCGAACGGGCGGAGGACCAGGAGGGCGACAGCCCCGCAGAATAACTGGTCCTCAGAGCGAACGGGCGGAGGACCAGGAGGGCGACAGCCCCGCAGAATAACTGGTCCTCAGAGCGAACGGGCGGAGGGGGCGGAGGACCAGGAGGGCGACAGCCCCACAGAATAACTGGTCCTCAGAGCGAACGGGCGGAGGACCAGGAGGGCGACAGCCCCACAGAATAACCGGTCCTCAGAGCGAACGGGCGGAGGACCAGGAGGGCGACAGCCCCACAGAATAACTGGTCCTCAGAGCGAACGGGCGGAGGGGGCGGAGGACCAGGAGGGCGACAGCCCCACAGAATAACTGGTCCTCAGAGCGAACGGGCGGAGGACCAGGAGGGCGACAGCCCCACAGAATAACTGGTCCTCAGAGCGAACGGGCGGAGGACCAGGAGGGCGACAGCCCCACAGAATAACTGGTCCTCAGAGCGAACGGGCGGGAGGACCAGGAGGGCGACAGCCCCACAGAATAACTGGTCCTCAGAGCGAACGGGCGGAGGACCAGGAGGGCGACAGCCCCACAGAATAACTGGTCCTCAGAGCGAACGGGCGGAGGACCAGGAGGGCGACAGCCCCACAGAATAACTGGTCCTCCGAGCGAACGGGCGGAGGACCAGGAGGGCGACAGCCCCACAGAATAACTGGTCCTCAGAGCGAACGGGCGGAGGACCAGGAGGGCGACAGCCCCACAGAATAACTGGTCCTCAGAGCGAACGGGCGGAGGACCAGGAGGGCGACAGCCCCGCAGAATAACTGGTCCTCAGAGCGAACGGGCGGAGGACCAGGAGGGCGACAGCCCCGCAGAATAACTGGTCCTCCGAGCAAACGGGCGGAGGACCAGGAGGGCGACAGCCCCGCAGAATAACTGGTCCTCAGAGCGAACGGGCGGAGGGGGGCCGAATGCGCATTAGCCTACACATCTTCTGCGCGTTTCACGTGTTTTGCATCTACTGAAAATTGCGTTTAGCCTACCGTACGTTTGGTAATGCGGTTCTTGAAAAGTGAAAAAGAAAATGTTTTTTCATAATAGTTTTTTTTTCTGGGTCACGGCAATGATTATGAGGACAAATATGGTTGCGCTTCTATGAGTTATTGCTTTAGACCGTTTATTCTCAAAAGATCTACATGGGGTTACTTTAATTTCATTTATTTATGTCTTTGTGCATACCTCTTGTTTGATATTCTTCTTTGACAGACTCTTTCGGGCGTTGAATAGGCTCTAGCTGTAAAAAAAAAAAAAAACAAACAAAAAAAAAAAAAACGTTTATCTAAAGTAGTTTAAGTAGTATAAATGTGTACATGTGTGCGCGCACGTGCAGGGGCGTCGTGGTGGGGTGGGGTGAGGTGGGGGGGCGGTGGTGGGAGGGACTGGGTACCCAGGGCCCAAAGGGGGGAGGTCCCTCGAGAAGCCTGGAATGATGCGTGAGAGACATGGATCATGGATCTGAATTTTGTGCTACACCCCTGCCTACGTGTGCTTTTAAGAAAATCTATAAATCAATGAATTAAAATGAAAAACTGTCGCAAAACTGGAATCAGTCGCCTTCTATAAATTCGTGAAAGGTAATTCCTCGGGTGGCCACTACGGGGAGCTGCTATGCGGTACAACCAGCGCGAGAGGACGTGACGCGCTTGGCTGATGTCAGCGCAGCAGCGCTCCGATTGCGAGCTTTCGGTAGGACGCGCGTTCACCAGGCCTAAATTAAAGGGCACTGAGACGCACGCGTCAGAGCGCCGAGGCCATTCTAGGAGCTTCCGCTATTTATTTCCTGGGTTCTTTTTTCTTTTTTGTTGTTGAGAGATTAGATATCTTCTCCTAAATCTCCTACTTTTACTTGTCTACATTATGTGATGTCGTCACATGGTGGGCAGCCTGTGTTCATATGTAGGTTATGTTAACCTGCTCTGAGAGATCTCCCTCAGTTTGTATCTCCATAAGGGAGGTTTCAGCAGTGCCACAGCAGTGCCCATACTGCCACACATTCCTGAGAAATCACGTGTCTCTCTCTCAGAAGTACAGCAGAGTGAGATACTGAAAATGAGGAATGCGTTTTCACAATGTTTTACGCTTGTTTGTAAACTGAGAAGTGTTCTGTATGAACGCTGGTTCATGGCAGCTTGGTGATGTTCTGCAGTGTGTTCACTCAGAATCGCCGTCTCGCCCATGGCTATGTAAACTGGCACTGTGGTACTGACCCTCGCCCAAAAGGCACTCCGGTGGAAATGAAACGAGTGGAACTCGGTGTGAGGGCGGCCTGCCACAGAGACACAAGCCTGGAGTAAGGGGGGGGGGCTCTGAACTGCCCTATGGCCCAGTCTCTGGTGTCAGACCCCCCCCCCCCCCATCCCGACACCTCTCTCTCACCAGAGTCGTATATCCACCATCAGCTTGTCCACCCCCCCCCCCCCCCCCGGGCCTGTGCAGGACAGCCCCTCCTCGCTGACACAGTATCGCCTTCAAACACACACCGGCTCCATCCAGGTCCTCGTAAATTACCCCGCTTCTGGCCAGAGCAGGAGAGCTGCGTTCTGGAGGAAATGAAAGGAACGTTCCGGCGTATGAGAGGTAAACCCACGGACATGCGATACCCCTCGGCTCCCTGGAGGCTCGTCGCCTGGGCGAGCGTTAGCGTCCGGAGAGCAGGAGCGCGGCGCGTTTGGAGAGCCAGCGCTTTCCCCGGGTTCTGGGATATCTCCGAGCCGCAGCTGACATCGGGGTCGCTGAGGGCTGTGTGTGTGTGTGTGTGTGTGAGTGTGAGTGTGCGTGTGTGTGTGTGTGTGTGAGTGCGTGAGCAGTGTGTGTGTGTGTGCGAGTGTGAGTGCGTGTGTGTGTGTGTGAGTGCGTGAGCAGTGTGTGTGTGTGTGCGAGTGTGTGTGTGTGTGTGTGTGTGCGCATTTGATAGTGGGTGTGTGTGTGTATATGTGTGTGTATGTGTGTGTTTGTGTAAGTGTGTGTGTGTGTGTGTGTGTATGATAGTGTGTTTGTGTATGGGTGTGAGTGTATATGTGTGTGTGTGTGTGTGAGCGTGCAAGTGTGAGCAGTGAGTGTGTGTGAGTGTGAGCAGTGTGTGTGCGAGCGTGTGTGTGTGTGAGTGAGTGTGTGAATGCGTGTGAGTGTGTGATTGTGTGTGTGTGAGCATGTGTGTGTGTATGTGTGTGTGTGAGAGTGAGTGTGTGTAAGAGTGTGTGTGTGAGCGTGCAAGTGTGTGTGTGAGCAGTGAGTGTGTGAGTGAATGTGTGAGTGTGTGTGTGTGTGTGAGAGAGCTGTGTGTGTGTGTGTGTGTGAGAGAGAGCAGTGTGTGTGTGTGTGTGTGTGTGTATGAGAGTGTGTGTGAGTGTGAGAGAGTGTGTGTCTGTGTGTGACCAGTGTGTGTGTGTGAGAGTGTGTGTGAGCATGTGAGAGTGTGTGTATGTGTGAGAGCAGTGTGTGTGAGTGTGAGAGTGTGTATGTGAGTGAGTGTGTGTGTATATGTGAGTGTGTGTAAGAGTGTGTATGTGAGACTGAGTGTGAGTGCGTGTGTGTGTGTGTGTGTGTGAGTGTGTGTGAGCATGTGAGCAGTGAGCTCAGTATCTGTGATGCAAACCTGTAAAACTACTGGATGTAACTACCGCACTGCAGTCTGTTTTCCAGTCTCAAGGGTTATTCCCCTGCTTTCCCTCTTAGCTGTGCAGTTTTAGACAGAAAAAATGCCAACTAACTTCACTTTCAAAAGTTTCATATGTTTGCAAACAAATAGATCTTATTTTTAGAAGTCATTTTGCAAAGTCCTTGCAACTTGCCAACCATGAAATCTATTTTTGCCACGTGTTAGTCTAGCAGTGGAGAGAATCCTGAAGATTCAGTTTTTTCTCTCGAGTGTCTTATGATTTAGCATTCACGCTTCTTTTCTTAGTTTATCTTACGTTGACTTAATAAAAGATCAAGTTGCAGGCATGTTCCTCCCCAGCATTGTTGGAGCATTTCCTTTACTTTGTCTCCATCTACTGGACAGTTAATGAATAACAGCAAAGCACACTTCAGAGGCTGTGTCGTTCGGTGTTTTATGTGATGACCTCACAGTTTTCTATGGTGATTCAGTGAGTGTGAAATGGTGTAGAATGTGCATTTGAATATAAACACCACGTGGACAATCGCAGCAGCTGCAGTAACTCACCACAATTCCACCTCTTGAAGGGCCCCTCCCCACGGTCACATGGTCTGTACTGCAGCCCCCCCCCCCCCACCAACATGACTGTGCTAAATCTAAAGCTATATTCCCTAACCCATCTGACTCTTAACAGCATTCTCTAACTCTCCCCTGAACCTACTATGGCATCTAACTTATTCTGCAGATTAAAATTAAGATTAACTTTATTTGCCAATTAAGACAAACCAATGGTAATTTGTTTCTCTGCATATTGACATCTCTTTGGCGAGTAAAGCCTGGCCAAGAAAGCAGCTATACAAAAAAGTTTTACACACAATTTATCATGCACAAAGAAACTAACACAATAATTGCAGGTACATTCCTTGTTTTAAATTTATAACATGAAATATTTAGACTGGCTACTCCTGAGGTGTAATGCCCATTCCTATAGTTTCTGAAGGCCCTGCTATATCCAAAACTCTGATTAAGTTCTTCTCAATACCATACAGTCTAGTTGTATGTCCAGGACATAACACTAGTCTATAGCTGTTGGCTGTATAGATAGTAATAGTAGTAGGTGGTGGTGAGGAAGAAGGGGGAGGAGGAGGATGGTGAATAACAGAAAGAAGAATTAAAAACAACAGCAGAAGAATAAATGGCTGCTGGAACCCCAAGGGTTTCAACTGACTTAAACTGACTGCTAATGGCAATGCACTGGATTCTCTTTGCAAAAATTAGCCCATTCAAGGATAAAATCAATGACTCATCATTCGGTAAATATGGGTAAATTTGAGTTATTGGAGTATTGAAAGTAGAAATATGATAATTGTGATGTTATTTAAAATAAATGTGTGGAGGCCTCAGTGTAACATTGCCGAAGAAACGCAAGAGGGCGCCATAGCCTTTTAAATCGACAAAATGCCCCTGCGCACATGCGCATTACATCTGTACTTTCGTCTGTGGCTCTTACCAATTAAATACGAGCATTGGATTAGTTTCGTATTTTATCTCGTTTAGAAGATTTAATATTCGATTTTAGTTGCGTCATCTGTTTAATCTTCATCCACGGTTTTACTCTCCGCTGCGTATTGCTGCATATTTACGCACGGATTGAAACTTTGTCCCAACTTGATGTTACTTGCAAACGACTCAAGTTTTGTCGTTTATATTATTATTTCTTAGCGAAATGGTGGTATAATCGCTCAATAGAAATATTCGCAGGATTACGGAAATGGAATTTAAAACTCTAGCACTCCTACTGTTTATTTTTAGGGTCTCGTCCCTCCCTTGGGAGTATCAGAACTACATAAATTCAGCACAGAGTTGATGGGAAGCTCACAGAAAGGAGCCTGACTTCTCCTCACATTACAGTCTTCGCTCTTCCTCTTGTCTCGTGGGCTTGTAGAAGCTTCCGAACTAGCGTAAAAAACATCTGGAAAACCGAGCGTTCGCACGGCCCTGACCAACGCAAGCATTCTTAGCGAGCCTTGGCTCACACCGCGCCGCCTGGCAATGCTTCCAGCCGAAGAGTAGTAAGATAAAAGTGATAATTTGCAACATAATGAAGAGTGTCCTATTGACAAATGAAAGTAAGCGTTCAGAATGGAAGCATTAAGTCTATGTCAAGACAATAGGGATGTTTTGCATTACCGTATTTCCTGCAAGCTCTATGGATGCATGCCTAATGTAGCTGATCCATAACTGTTTTATAAACAGAAAGAACACAGTCTGACCATTTACACACTGACTTTTTGTTTTTGACTCTCTCGTTCCTAAAATATAAAAAAAAACATTGAACTGCATGATAAATACTAGTGTGTTTGCAAAAATATCAAGTTACGTTATCCTTTTGAGGACCATGACATAAGATCACAGTTCTGTAGAATAGTGCAATAATGCAAGCATTTTACCACATTAGTGGGGCACTAATATGCTACTCCAGATAAATCTGTATGGCCTGCGTTGAGTTTTGATGTTGAGACCGAGTATATTTCATCTGTTTTAATACAATATGTATTCAACATTAACAATAGTTATTTTAACATAATTTACTCATTTAAATAGGGATATAATATGTAGTTAAATGCAACAGTTTTTGTTGTTTTGGCTCTGTAGGCCTACTCCAGCACATAGGATTTCAAATAAAACACGGAATATGTTAAAGTGCAGACTGTCATCTTTAATTTGAAGGTATTTATATCCTTCTCTGGCAATCTGTGTTGGATGTACAGCCCTTTGTACATATAGTTCTCCCATTTTAGGGGACCAGTAATTGGACAATTGGCTGCTTAGCTTTGTCTTTGCATTGTTAGTTGATGCACGAGAAAGCTAACAAAGGTATCAAGCTAAAGAATGGTCTAAATTTGATTCTAGGTGTCATATTTGTGATTTGGGGTCTGCTGCTGAGGACCAAGTTAGAGTCAATGTCAGTAACACAGGCTGTCTGGAGGCTGAAGAATCAGATCCATCACAGACTGTGTCAGAATATTGGGTGCGCAAAAATCAGCTGTAGGTACTGTATATCGTTATCGTTCGGAAGCAAGAATGCACTGGTGAGCTCAGCAGTAGCAAACAACCTGGTAGGCCACAGAAGTCCACTGTAGTGGACGATCGAAGAATACTTTCAGTAAGAAGCCCCTGTTCAACTGTTAAACAGATCAAGAACACACTCCATAAAGAAAAGGCCACCGGTATAACCTCAGAGGGTTCACCGCAAGATGCAAACCACTGGTAAGCCTCAGGAACAGAACAGCCAGGTTAAAATTTTCTTACTGTAGTGTTCTGGAACAAAGTTTTATTGACAGTTTAAATGAGTATTAACCTTTTGCCAAAGTGACAGAAAGAGAGAAGTGTGGAGAAAGAAAGGAACTGCTCATGATCGAAAGCACCCCCCTCATCTATAAACATGGTGGTGGGGGTGTTATGACTTGGGCAAGCATGGCTACCACTGGAACTGGCTCACTTGTCTTAATTGATGATATGGCTGCTGATGGCAGCAGCAGGATGAATTCTGATGTGTACAGAACAATCTTAGTTGCTAGGATCCAACCAAATGCTTCAAAATTCAATGGACAGCGCTTCACCTTGCAGCAGGACAATAACCCCAAACTTATTGTTAAAGCACCCAAGGGTGTCAGAAATAGCTCAGGAGGTAAGACCGATTGTCTGGCAGTCGGAGGGTTGCCGGTTCAAACCCCGCCCTGGGCAAAAAAGACACCTAACCCCTAACCTCTAACTGCTCTGGCGAATGAGAGGCATCAATTGTAAAGCGCTTTGGATAAAAGCGCTATATAAATGCAGTCCATTTACCATCCATTTACCATTTACCCAATGAGTTTTTCAAGGGCAAAAACTGGAAAATTCTTGGCTGGCCAAGTCATTCACCTGATCTGAATCCTACTGAGCATGTGTTTCACTTTCTGAAGACAAGACTGAAGGCAATCCCCAGGAACACAGGAACTGAAGATGGCTGCAGTACAGGCCTGGCAGAGCATCACCAGGGAAGATTCCCAGCATCTAGAGATGTCGAATGCAAAGGATTTGCAACCAAATAGTAAGTACGACAACTTTCTTCCAGATTATGTTAATTTATCACATTACTTTTGCTCCCCTAAACTGTGACTGTGTATAAAACTGGTTGTAATTCCTACACTCATCATCCAATATGGATGCAAATACCTCAAATTATAACTGACAGTCATATTCGTTTTTTTTTTTTTTCAAATCCAATGTGCTGGAGTACAGAGCCAAGATAACAGAAATTATGTTGCTGCCCCAATACTTTTGAATTTAACTGTATCTGTGTACATAATGTATGTATTTATTTGTTTATGTAATTATTTTAAACTAAGGTATTTTCCTTCCAGTTTTTGCTTTGATTTACTTGTCAATCGCAGAAAGGTAAAATAAAAAAAAAAAAACAAGAAAAGGCTCTGATTGTGGCTGGGTGCATTTGGAGAGGGGGACTCTGAGAGAGATGGAACATTAGTTCCGCTTCCTTTGGCTGTGCGGAGCGGGGGGGACGGCAGGCAGGCAGCGCTGAACTGGAGAGGTCTGACTGAGACTGAGACTGTGGGCACAGAGGGAAAGTGTGCACAGACGGGGACGCGCTGTCGCTCGCGGAGACGTACATCTTGATGCGGAGAAAAAGAGAAAGTGGCCAGTTGTTCTTTTGAGAGAGAATTGCGTTGACCGGGCTGATGAAGAAATGGCAGCGGAATCGACCCGGAGATTCACGAAGAACCTGCTGAAACCGGGGACCGCGGCGGAGATCAGACAGACCGCATCCAACGCAGTCAGACACTCGGCTGTGACGGTGAGCTGGGGCTCCGAGTACGGATTACACGTGCGAGAAATACCGGCGCGAGGCTGGCAGTGTAGGGATTTTGGTGTGTAACCCTCGGTTTTAGTAATGTATGTTTTCAACTGGCCTCATGCACATTGTCGCTTTATCACAACGCCCCATTGATTGTGTACGGGATAGATAGTAACAGCACCATTGCACCCGTCCAGCCAGACGAACTTGACGCCCATTCTTGCTTTCTCTGAGAATAGCAGGCTCGTAAATAAACCCAGTGATGCAGGATTGTGAACTGCAAGGCTCGTATTTATTGAAAAACTTGCTTTTAGCGCAAAATATAATGGCGGTTGTATGGATCCAGCGAGGGCTAGCCTTGCATTATTTTGCGCGTTCCGCTGCGGACTGGTTACAAAGCTTCGATTGAGCGAAGGCAGAGCGGCGAGTACGCGGCTGTGAATGGAAAATGGATACTACACCGCCTCCTGCATTCTGCTGTCGGTGGCAGTTGCTGCCTGTCCGTTTCAGCGTGCTGCTCTCGGTGGCAGTTGCTACCTGTCCCTTTCAGCATGCTGCCGAGGTTGTAGTTTTTGGTATTTTCCGCCCCTCTTAGAAATAAATAAATAAGCAGCCTGATTGTGGTCCCGTGGATTCCTCGGGAAAAACCCTCCTGTTTCGAAGCGAGGATGGTGCTTGAGGCTAAGGGGAAGAGGAAGGGTCTGAACGGTGTCTGCTCTGTACCATAGTGAGCAAGGTGATGGGGGAACCCAGCTTTTACCTTAAGAGGCTGGCATGCGGTATTCAAATAAGGGACAGTTCCACCGAAACTGCTGCTTGATTCTGTGTAACTGCGCTAATAGCAATCGCTTTTGTTTTTATTGTTGTTGCTCTTCTTTTTCTTATAATAATAATAATAATAATAATAATAATAATAATAATAATTATTATTATTATTATTATTATTATTATTATTATTTATTTAAGAACATAGAGATCATAGCAAAATGCCATGTGATACTCTTCAGTATTTGCCTTATTATATTCTGTGTGTTGAGTGTGATGCTCAGTTCTGCTGACATTAGCAGAACACGAAACACAGTCAAAGATCTGCAGATTAGTGGGGTTGTTACTGCAGCTCAGTTTTATGGGGATTATTATTGCAGCTCAGTTTAGTGGGGGTTATTACTGCAGCTCAGTTTTATGGGGATTATTACTGCAGCTCAGTTTGGGGGGGGGGGGGTTATTACTGAAGCACAGTTCAGTGGGATTATTACTTCAGCTCAGTTTAGTGGGGATTCAGCAGCCAGATTAGTGGGATTGTCACTGCAGCTCAGTTTAGAGCAGGGGGGATTATTACTGCAGCTCAGTTTAGTGGGGATTGTTACTGCAGCTCAGTTGAGTGGGGATTATTACTGCAGCTCAGTTTAGTGGGATTGTTACTGCAGCTCAGTTTAGTGGGGATTATTACTGCAGCTCAGTTTAGTGGGATTGTTACTGCAGCTCAGTTTAGTGGGGATTGTTACTGCAGCTCAGTTTAGTGGGATTATTACTGCAGCTCAGTTTAGTGGGATTATTACTGCAGCTGAGTGCACATACACATGCATTCGCTGACAGATTGGGGGAACTCTTTTTGCATTATAAATGGCGCATGTTTGCCAGAACCTTCCCTGGGGGAGGATTAAGGCAGGTGTCTGTGTGCGCTGAAAAGGGTTGTGAGAGTTATTATACTGATGCTTCTTTTGTTTTGTTGTGGGTTTTATCACTAGCTTTGAAGTTCTTTTATCAGTGTTATTATCATCAGCCAAGTGACTCTGTGTGCAGAAGAGTCTGTGTGTTACCTACAGTGGTGAATTATGTGTACAGTTTGTGTCTGTCACACACGTAGTGGTGCATTATGGGAAGAGTCTGTGTGTGTCACCTGCCATGGTGTATTATTGGTACAGTCTATGTGTGTCATCCACAGTCCTGCATTATGAGTACAGTCTGTGTGTGTCATCCACAGTCCTGCATTATGAGTACAGTCTATGTGTGTCATCCACAGTCCTGCATTATGAGTACAGTCTGTGTGTGTCATCTGCAGTGATGCATTATGGGTGCAGACTGTGCTTATCAGTTAATTAGGGTGTGTGTGAGTGCATGTGTGTGTGAGTGCATGTGTGTGTGAGTATAAGTGCGTGTGTGTGTGTGAGTGCGTGTGTGTGTGTGAGTGCGTGTGTGTGTGTGAGTGCGTGTGTGTGTGAGTATAAGTGCGTGTGTGTGTGTGAGTGCGTGTGTGTGTGTGAGTACGTGTGTGTGTGTGAGTGCATGTGTGTGTGAGTGCATGTGTGTGTGAGTATAAGTGCGTGTGTGTGTGTGTGAGTATAAGTGCGTGTGTGTGTGTGAGTGCGTGTGTGTGTGTGTAAGTGTGTGTGTGAGTGCGTGTGTGTGAGTGCATGTGTGTGTGAGTGTAAGTGCGTGTGTGTGTGAGTGCGTGTGTGTGTGAGTATAAGTGTGTGTGTGAGTGCATGTGTGTGTGAGTATAAGTGCGTGTGTGTGTGTGAGTGCGTGTGTGTGTGAGTATAAGTGCGTGTGTGTGTGTGAGTGCGTGTGTGTATGTGAGTATAAGTGCGTGTGTGTGTGTGAGTGCGTGTGTGTGTGAGTATAAGTGCGTGTGTGTGTGTGAGTGTGCGTGTGTGTGTGTGAGTATAAGTGCGTGTGTGTGTGAGTGAGTGTGTGTGCGTGTGTGTGTGAGTATAAGTGCGTGTGTGTGTGTAAAAAGTTGTTGCTGGTGTCCTCACCATTGTATTTGAGTTCCCACCTTTGTTGTTTTATCTGTTCTGTGACTTATCATCATAATTCCTTGACCAGTCACAAACCAGCACTAAAATTTGTTTTATTCCAATATTCTGGGCTGGTAATTCAACTTAATTTCTTGTTTTTCACTGTGCATGCTGATGGGATTGGCTGTAATTTGTATATTACCCAGCAAGCATTTTTGGAGGACAGGTCTTTGTGTTTTATTGCTGATGTTATGATCATAGTTATGATAACAGTGAAGTTGCTCCTCTCTGACCAAAAGCAGGTACATTTCCAGGCCTTTATGGCAGTAACCCCCCCCCCCCCCCCGCTGAAGCTGTTCACACCCCCCCCCCCGTTTGGCCTGTGTTATTCACGTACACGCAGTTCTTTTAAAAATGTTTCCTCTCATCGTTGTGTTGCTCTGCCCCCCCCCCAGGACCCCACCCCCACTAGCAGAAAGCCCCCCCTCATGGTGTTTGGGCCTGAATGCTGCCCCGCTGCAACCCCCCCACACCCTCCCAAAGAGCTAGGCCCCCCTCCACTGCTTCCCCCCAACCCCCCCCCCCACCAGCACCCCCCCCTCACTGGGGTGTGCCCCCCAACCCCCCCACACCCTCCCAAAGAGCTAGGCCAGCTCCTGCTTCCGCTCGCCTCGCCCCCCCCCCCCCCCCCCACTGGGGTGTGCCCCCCAACACCCCCACCCCCACCAGCACCCCCCCCCTCACTGGGGTGTGCCCCCCCACCAGCACCCCCCCACCGGGGTAAATGTGTAGCAGAGAGAGTGTGTGTGTGTGTGTGTGTGTGTGTGTGAGAGAGAGAGAGAGAGTAAATTTGAGAAAGCAGGTCAACAGAATCAGGCGCATTGGGCGATCGTCACTGGGGCGTGCGACATCCTGAATGAGTGCTCTCGGTCTTTCTCTCTCTTTCACATTTCTTCCAAATTCAAAAGGCTTTATTTGGCATAATAATGACTGCAGCCATAAGAGTAATAATGGCAACAATATATTACAATATAACATGAATGTAAAATGTATTTTAGTACCTGCAGTAATAGCAAGAATAGCATTACTACTATTAATTATAGTACTGGAAATAATGAATATAAACACATAATAATTAGTGGGGGTAGGGGTCAATGCTGTCCCTCTGTCTGGCCAGGTAGCTACATATTGTGCTGCCAAATCTGCAGAGAATCTTTCCTCTCCAAGGAGGATGTGCTGGACCTTGGGTAGGGTTGGGAAATTTGGGTGTATTGTTTCTACGAGTATAAACTTCAGTTTGCATTACTCAATGTATAACAACAACTATTTTTATTATTTTGACCAGTTGTCTTTTTCTGCAAATAAATGTTATGGGTGACAATATTTTTGTTGGGAATTAAAATCAAATGTGTTCAATAGTTCATGAAAAATCACCATGAAGAAAAGTTAGATTTTACTCAAACACATTCTCTCATTTTTTTCCGGAGCTGTATATAGCTGAAAGGTCACAGAAAGGTCACCCCGCGGTAGCCATCACATGGTGCTCTACTCTACCAATAACATGTCTGCCTGATCTCTCTCTCCTCTCCCTCCTGTTCTCTCCCTCTTTCACCCTCCCTCTCTCTCCCTCTTTCTCCATCCTTTCTCTCCCTTTCTCTCCTTCCCTTTCTCTCCCTCCCCTCCACTCTCTCTCTCTCTGTTTGTCGTAATCATGTGGGTGTGTGTGGTTTGTGGGGTGGGGGGTGCGAGGGTGGGGACTTCCAGCCCTCTCATGCCCTCGGTCCCCTGTGATTCCCCTGTGAGCGTGCACGTGGGGAAAGCCACTCTGTGAGTGTGCACGTGGGGAAAGCCACTCTGTGAGCGTGCACGTGATGAAAGCCCCCGTTCTTCTGTGTGTGGAACTGTGGGAGAGAAAGAGAGAGAGAAAGGGGGAAACGAGAGATAGAGAGGGAAGGAGAGAGAGAGGGGGAAGCGAGAGAGAGAGGGAAGAGAGAGAGAGGGGGAAGCGAGAGAGAGAGAGGGAAGAGAGAGAGGGGGGGAAGCGAGAGAGAGAGGGATGGGAATGAGAGGGGGAAGTAAGAGAGAGAGAGGGAAGGGAGAGAGAGAGGAATGTATCTCTACTCTCTTACTAAAGCCTGAGTCTGGCTTTGTGCCAGCTGAGCTACAGAGCCCAGTTTTCTCAGACCCCACTGGGCAGGGCTGATCTCTGTGTGAGGTGGGGCTGATCTCTGTGTGGGGGGGGCTGATCTCTGTGTGGGGTGGGGCCGATCTCTGTGTGGGGTGGGGCTGATCTCTGTGTGGGGCGGGGCTGATCTCTGTGTGGGGTGGGGCTGATCTCTGTGTGGGGTGGGGCTGATCTCTGTGTGGGGCGGGGCCGATCTCTGTGTGGGGCGGGGCTGATCTCTGTGTGGGGCGGGGCTGATCTCTGTGTGGGGCGGGGCTGATCTCTGTGTGGGGCGGGGCCGATCTCTGTGTGGGGTGGGGCTGATCTCTGTGTGGGGTGGGGGCCGATCTCTGTGTGGGGCGGGGCTGATCTCTGTGTGGGGCGGGGCTGATCTCTGTGTGGGGCGGAGCTGATCTCTGTGTGGGGCGGGGCTGATCTCTGTGTGGGGCGGGGGGGCTGATCTCTGTGTGAGGTGGGGCTGATCTCTGTGTGGGGCGGGGCATAGCACAGGTCCTCTGGTGACGTACAGCCTGCTGAAAAAAATCTGAAATCAGAAATCCAAATGAGATTACAGGTCATCATCTTCTGTTGGGAAAATCACAGCGACAAAAAGAAAAATATGTAAGAAGCATATTCCAGATGGGGTGGGACAGTGGAATACTGTGTCGCTGGACTGAGAACCCTCCGGAATGCCACACACACA
>CM045894.1:43745570-43758070 GCA_025169545.1 Anguilla japonica
GTGTGTGTGTGTGTGCATGCATGCATGCATGTGTGTGGTGCGCATGTGTTTGAGTGTGAACGAGTGAGATAAGAAGATGCTGGTGGAGTCCAGGTCAGCCAGTTTCTCATGTAAGATCGTTTTTGTGGGAGTAAACTTGCGTAACGCTGGTGAACAGCATCAGAGGTTTATAGTGTGCTCTGTGCTCAGGAGAGCGGCCCCAGGCATCGCCACCATGCACAGTGTGCTCATGCATGATGAGCAGCAGACTGAATACAGCCGGCTGTGTGGCTGATCGCTGCTCGCGTAGATCGCTGCTCGCGTGGCTGGGACCCTAGAGGGAAGACGTGTGCATGTTTTCTCCTCACTTTCTTTGTCCTCCAGATCCTTTTATTTGTCGTTTGCTTTGAATCCCTCCCCAGCTCCTGGGGCACTCTCCTCCTTTTCTCTCTCCTCCTTTTCCTGTGGAGACCAGACTCACACACACTCAAGGTCACACTGTCAGGTATAAGGGTGGATGTGAGGTGGTGTTGGTTGGGTGTAAGAGTTGGATGTGCAGGATTTCCCCCAGAAAAGTTGTTAGGCCTGGTGGCCAAGTGTCTTTTGACGGGGGACCCGGCACGGGCCAGGACAGGCTGATGGCAGCATTAAGGTAGGGCCCTATAGTTTCTGTGATAACAGAATCACAGACGGAATCGTGGAATTGAGAATTTAAAAAAGCTAAAACACAGATTCCATAGGGCCCTACATTAAGTCAGTGCTAAAAGCTGATTGGAGATTTAAAAAGCTGTCAAAGGTTTTTTGGCTTTTACTGTTTGGCTAGCTAGCTAAGTTAGCTAAATGACCACGTTGTCATAAAATTTTTCCCGCACATGAAAACTGGCTGACTTGTTTACAGTGTGGACAGATGTGGCTACTGAGTAAATCTATCCTTGTTTCCGTTGCAGCACTTTCGACACAAGCAATATCGAAAAAGCCTAATTTTGCCACTGTGTTAACACATTTCTACAGTTGCCGGTCAGGCACTCTTCACAGTAAGAAGAAAATTAGGATTTTTCCGATATTACTTGTGTTGAAAGTGCTGCGACGGAAACAACGATAGATTTACTCAGTAGCCACATCCAAAATGTAAACAAGTCAGGCAGTTTTCACGATCGGAAAAAATGTATGACAACGTTGTTGTGCACATCAATGTCGTCAAGCTAACGTTATTAATAAACAAGTGAAGTCGTTATTTCGATGGCGATTAATAAGTCCTGTAATGTTACAATATATCGAACGTTACATTTATGCTGATGGTTTAACGTTACCTACACACTGCTCAAGTTAATATAAAAAGAATGTATTAATGTATATACCGACGAGATGAAGTGATAATGCAGTTTGTAACGAGGTTAGTTAGCCTACCAAAGAAAGGGTGGCTTGCTAGATACCGTTAGCTTGTGGTAGTTGGAAGCATCAAGTGTTGAACGTCACTCTACGCACAATGAGAGTAAAGAACACTGATCTCAGACCTGCTGTTCCTATAGTGCGTTCACGTTTTAACCAACAGGTGTCGCTGGTCCGCTTTTCAGCCGAGCTGCCTCACTATAACTAGTTTAAAAAAGATCTTAGAAATACATTTAAAAAAAGAATTTAAAATTTCCCCGATGCTTAGGCCCAGCGGGCCGCCGGGCCTGCAATACACTGCTGGAAACCCTGATGTGAGATGGTGAGAGCAGCAGCAGGGAGGAAGAGGAGCAGCAGGGAGGAAGAGCAGCAGCAGGGCGGAAGAGGAGCAGCAGGGTGGAAGAGGAGCAGTGGGGAGGAAGAGTGGAATGGGCAGCAGGGAGGAAGAAGAGAAGTGGGGAGGAAGAGCAGGATGGGCAGTGGGGAGGAAGAAGAGAAGTAGTGAGGAATAGCGGGGTGGGTAGTGGGAGGAAGGGGAGCAGCGGGGAGGAAGAGGAGCAGTGGGGAGGAAGAGTGGAATGGGCAGCGGGGAGGAAGAAGAGAAGTGGTGAGGAAGAGCGGGGTGGGTAGTGGGCAGGGCGGAAGAGGAGCAGTGGGGAGGAAGAGCAGGTTGGGCAGTGGAGAGGAAGAGCGGGCTGGGCAGTGGGGAGGAAGAGGAGCAGTGGGGAGGAAGAGCGGGCTGGGCAGTGGGAGGAAGAGGAGCAGTGGGGAGGAAGAGCGGGCTGGGCAGTGGGGAGGAAGAGGAGCAGTGGGGAGGAAGAGCGGGCTGGGCAGCGCTTGGTCCTGCTGAATGGCCCCAGTGTGCTGTGTGTGATCTCAGTGCTCTGAGTCCCGTGGCTGTGGGTGCTGACCTCAGCCCCCCAGCGGCCCGCGACGCCAGTACCAGGGCTGGGGGGGTCAGCGTGCTGGGGGGGGGGGAGGGGTCAGCGTGCTGGGGGGGGTGGATGGGTCAGTGTGCTGGGGGGGGGGGGGGGGATCCGCGTGCTGGGGGGGTGGATGGGTCAGTGTGCTGGGGGGGGGGGGGGGGGAAGGGGGATATCCGCGTGCTTGGGGGGGGGGGGGGGGGGGGGGGGGGGGGGGGGGTCAGTGTGCTGGGGGGGGGGGGGGGGGAAGGGGGATCCGCGTGCTGGGGGGGTGGATGGGTCAGTGTGCTGGGTGGGGGGTGCAGGGTGCTCCTATGCGCTGGTCCTGTGGCACAGTCCTGAAATCTGGGTCTGTGCCTCGTTTCTCTGGCACAGACTGCTGTCCGGTTGCCCTGGTGACCGTGCCTGCACATGCCCACTGGGTTCCGGGCTGTTGGTCCGGGGGGGTTCTGGACCAGGGCCCAGTGTGGCATATGAGCCCAGATATTCCGGGGGGGGGGGGGGGGGGGGGGCTGATTCCACACCCCGCTCTGGGAGGGGGAGCAGGCCATTACCAGGCGACTCTACCATTACCAGCTCACTCTACCATTACCAGGCGACTCTACCATTACCAGCCGACTCTACCATTACCAGCTCATTCTACCATTACCAGCCGACTCTACCATTACCAGCCGACTCTACCATTACCAGCTCATTCTACCATTACCAGCCGACTCTACCATTACCAGCTCACTCTACCATTACCAGCCGACTCTACCATTACCAGCCGACTCTTCCATTACCAGCCGACTCTTCCATTACCAGCTCACTCTACCATTACCAGCTCACTCTTCCATTACCAGCTCACTCTTCCATTACCAGCCGACTCTTCCATTATCAGCCGACTCTTCCATTACCAGCTCACTCTACCATTACCAGCTCACTCTTCCATTACCAGCTCACTCTACCATTACCAGCCGACTCTACCATTACCACCTGACTCTAGGAGGAGTTTATGCATCCAAACCTGGGGCAGACCTGCCCTGTGTGTCTAGGACTGTAGCGTGACTGACAGTCCAGGATTAACCTTGAGCAGGTAGAGCTTTAATGCACTAATATCACAGAGTGGGTACAGAGAGCAGAGAGGTGGGCACAGACATACAGATAGAGCTTTAATGCACTAATATCACAGAGTGGGTACAGAGAGGTGGGCACAGACATACAGGTAGAGCTTTAATGCACTAATATCACAGAGTGGGTACAGGACGGCTATGGAAAGCGTGTGAGTTTGCACCACCTGCCGAGCCCGCATGCTGTTTTTCTCCCGCCAGCGGCCTTGTTTGTTAAGTGTTTCATTAACGCACTCAAGTGGTGTAGATACGTTACATTTCGACTTACAGCGAAACTTTACGGCATGCGATTTCCGTAAAAGGAATACACGTCCAGGAAAGCATATAAATAGTCAATGCGTTCAACACTGCTTTAGAACTGCGCAGGGGAAATAGCAGCTGATTTTAGGTGTATTTAAACTCGGCTGAATCCCCACTTAAAGCCTGCATGTCATAAACACCTCCGTTTGCACCCCTGGACCGGTGCCGCCGCCGCTTCCAGCTGCCAAACCCAGGCAGGCGTCGCTCTGATAAATGCCCCAGGGACGGGTCTGGCGGGGAAGCTGACGGAACGCGCGTTAGCCGAGGATTCCGTGCGGCTTGGGCAGGAACGGCGGGGTCTCGAGCGGCGTCCTGTCCCTCAGAGCGCGCCGGGCAGTCGGGCCGGCGCACGCGCCAGTTTGCTCCGCGGGGTCTCGGGGGGGAATCCGGGGAGAGAATGGGCTTGAGCTGAATAATAAAGTGGCTCTATGACAGGAGACATGCGGAGAGGTCTCCAGCGCTGCGGGACCATCCGTCCTGTCTGTCGGGGGTTTGCCTGCTTCTGCTTCTCGCGGTCTCTCTGCAGGACCCAGGTTCTGTGGGAAAAGGAAGAACAACAGTCTGCATCATGTTTCTCTCTGTGCCATCTTTCTGTCTGCTTTCCCCCTGTGCCATCTTTCCCTCTGCACCATCTTTCTCTCTGCTTTCCCTCTGCACCATCTTTCTCTCTGCTTTCCCTCTGCACCATCTTTCTCTCTGCTTTCTCTGCCATCTTTCCTGCTCTCTGCCATCTTTCTCTCTCTTTCCCTCTGTTCTTTCTCTGCTTTCCCTCTGTGCCATCTTTCTCTCGCTGCTTTCTCTGTGCCATCTTTCTCTCTGCTTTCCCTCTGTGCCATCTTTCTCTCTGCTTTCCCCCTGTGCCATCTTTCCCTCTGCCATCTTTCTCTCTGCTTTCCCTCTGTGCCATCTTTCTCTGCTTTCCCTCTGTGCCATCTTTCTCTGCTTTCCCTCTGCCATCTTTCTCTCTCTTCTTCTCTGCTTTCATCTTCTCTGCTTCCTCTGCCATCTTTCTCTGCTTTCCCTCTGCCATCTTCCTCTGCTTTCCCTCTGTGCCATCTTTCTCTGCTGCTTTCTCTCTCTGCCATCTTTCTCTGCTGCTCTGTGCCATCTTTCTCTGCTTTCCCTCTGCCATCTTTCTCTCTGCTTTCCCTCTGTGCCATCTTTCTCTCTGCTTTCCCTCTGTGCCATCTTTCTCTGCTTTCCCTCTGCCATCTTTCTCTCTGCTTTCCCTGCCCTTTCCCTCTGCCCCTCTCTTCTCTGCTTTCCCTCTGCCATCTTTCTCTCTGCTTTCCCTCTGCGCCATCTTTCTCTCTGCACCATCTTTCTTTCTGCTTTCCCTCTGCACCATCTTTCTCTGCTTTCCCTCTGCACCATCTTTCTCTGCTTTCCCTCTGCACCATCTTTCTCTCTTTCTCTCTGCTTTCCCTCTGCACCATCTCTTCTCTTCCTCTGCTTTCCCTCTCTGTGCCATCTTTCTGCTCTCTGCTTTCCCTTTCCCTCTGTGCCATCTTTCTCTGCTTTCCCTCTGCACCATCTTTCTCTGCTTTCCCTCTGCGCCATCTTTCTCTGCTTTCCCTCTGCGCCATCTTTCTCTCTGCTTTCCCTCTGCGCCATCTTTCTCTGCTTTCCCTCTGCGCCATCTTTCTCTCTGCGTCATTATTTCTCTGCGTTCTGGGTGGAGGATCTCAGAAACTTTCCAGTGTACATTATGTTACTGTCTGCATGTTTTACGTCATTGCGTAGGCTAGTACCGGCTACAGAGATACAAATCTGTACCAAATCATCTCAGTAGTTTGATGACGTACCAAGTTTTCACACGGGTTAAAGACACCTTAAAAAAGTGCGACTGGAACTGAAGTACCATGCTGTGTTGTCAATATTATTTTTTGTCTCATTATTTCCCTCCCGGAGAACGAGTCCCGCCCCCCCCCCCCCCCCCCCCCCCCCCAGGTCTGGTCCCAATTACACCATTCTGAAAAAGAGAAAGGGGCCGCGTGTTTGTCTGTGCTGCTGATTCTCCGGGCAGAGCCAGTCCCGATGCGGCGTCCTTACTACAAACCCGTCAGTTTCACTTCAGTTGCGAAATGGGCCAGGACCGGTAGCCTATAAAGGAGTATCATGTTAGGAGCAATTAGTGAAGCCTGCTCTCGCCCAGCTCATTCGTGTTTGTTTATGAAACAACTGTAAGCGAAGTAATGCGTTTGGGTACGCACACAGTTGTACCAGTGCTGCTTCGATCAAAATGGTGTATTAAATATTAAGCAGTTCCGGTGTGCGGTGTTGAAGAGACAGACGGCCGTTGTGCTGAGGTGGCATGAATGTCGGTCTGGTCCTGTGAATCGCCGCTTTCCCGGTCGCAGGAGGGGAAGCGCTGGCATGCGGGAAGATTAATTAATGAGATGCGGCAGTCTCCGTTTTTCTTAAAAAAATATCTAAATCATTCCGCACGTTGCTCCCTGTCTCCAGATAATAATCAGAACCTTTTGTTATCTTACTTAAGCCAGGAATGATTAGCAATTCTCCTCTAAGATTGTTTTGATAGTTTTGATGTTTATTGTGATCAGAGTCTGCACCACGCGCATTAAAACCCAGACTAGTGCAGTACGAGGGGACTTTTCACTGGGTTTAAGCGCACGCTTACGTTCGTTGTTTCTCAGACCCTGCTTTTCTGCTTCTCGTTTATCAGCGTTGCGGAAGCAACCCTTCCTTTCATCATTTTTAAAGAGGGAAGGAAGTGACTTGTCGAAGCTCAAACGGAAAGTTTTCATATCCTCCTGCTTTTCGATTTACACGATCCCCGCAGGCCCTGCTTTCCCCGATAGTTTCCTTCCATAAACACAGGATGGCCAGCCTTGGACTCTTTTGGGTGGAGGGCGCCCCCTGGAGGCTATTTCGTTTTTACGGGCAGAGGCTCAAACATGAAAGAATCTCCATCTTGGGAAGCGCTTCTTAAAGTGGCAGTTTCACTTGGGTGTCTGTCGTGTTTTGGGCTGGGCACTAGATGGCAGTGGAGTTCACAGAAGCATCCCGCTCGTTACATTTTAGCTTTTATCTAGATTGACGTTCACAGATCTTATTGTGCCCATACGTTTATACAGCTGGGTATTTTCTGAAGTAATGCAGCTCAAGTACCTTGCTGATGGGCACAATCGCGGTGTCCCAGCTTGGAATTAAACCCGCAATCCCAGGTCACTGACCATTACTGTACCACTGCCTTTTTTGCAGTAATGCTTATCACATGCTTTAGGGCTTGTTTCTCCATCCCCTGCTGAAGTGGTGAAAGATTTTTCCCCCCATCCACTGGGTGGCATGTAGTTTTGTTTAAATACGTGCATTTCCTGATGATTGCGGCTATATGCGGTCCGTATCCTGTCGCACAAGTTTTTACGCTGAAATCTTTGATCAAAGGCGGTTTCCTGCTCCGCACATCGAGCTCAGATATAAAAGTACACTTGCATGTGCACACGCCAGTGAAGCCACAGACATCAGCATCTCAACACAAACTCTGCTGACCTCACCAATGACACCAGTTAATGGGGGAAGTCTGAATCTTTGACCTTATGTACTTGCCTTGTTTTTGGAGACTCAGCGGTCAAAGGTCAGTGGTTTTCTGAGAATTCTCAATTCTGAGTGACAGCATCCAACTGTGGTTGCTGTGGAAATGGCAAATTCTCCCCAAACAGCACGTCCCAGGAATCCTGAGAGGGATAAAAATATCCACAGGAAGAACAGGAAAACCATTCCTGGTAGAAATGCGTTTAAGTTTGCCTGTCCAGGAGTTAAACTGAATCAAACCCTAAAAATATGAATGTTCATCATGAACATGCTGTCAGTTCCCTTATAATATGAATGTTCATCATGAACATGCTGTCAGTTCCCTTATAATATGAATGTTCATCATGAACATGCTGTCAGTTCTCTTATAATATGAATGTTCATCATGAACATGCTGTCAGTTCTCTTATTTGCTCACAGTTTTTCTGCACAGTCTTGTTGAGCAGAAGGAGGTGTTTAGATTCCCTCTCCAGAGCCAAAGTGTGCAGCTGTAAAGTGTTAAATCTGCATTGGGTTCAAACTTGTTTCAGTTCAGCATTTGTGAGGTAATCCTGCTCTGTGGTTGAGTTCCACTGATAAACTAACAGAGAGAGAGAGAGGCCAGTCACAGTGCTGGGTTTGCCTTCTCCTCACTGCGGGTGATCCCTAACCCTAACACTGGGGGTGATCCCTAACCCTAACACTGGGGGTGATCCCTAACCCTAACACTGCGGGTGATCTGATACATTCTGTTTAATAACAGAAGGAGAGGGGGAAAGAGAAAGGAGAAGAGAGGGGGTAATAATGGGGAAGGGGGAAAGAGAAGGAGTGAGAAACTTCTCAGTATATATAGTGAAAAAGCAAACCATTCCTCTCAGGGCAGGGTGACTGAGTTAAAGGGATTTATTACTGTGGAGACAAATTAGCATGGCTTAGTTTGAACATGGTTACCTTGGCCAATGTAATGCTAGTGATACTACATCATACATGGTTACTATGCTAGTGATGCTACATAAACCTACCTCGCTATGCTAGTGATGCTATATAAACCTAGTTCGCTATGCTAGTGATGCTATATAAAACATGCTCGCTATGCTAGTGATGCTATATAAACCTAGTTCGCTATGCTAGTGATGCTATATAAAACATGCTCGCTATGCTAGTGATGCTATATAAAACATGCTCGCTATGCTAGTGATGCTATATAAAACATGCTCGCTATGCTAGTGATGCTATATAAACTTAGCTCACTATGCTAGTGATGCTATATAAACTTAGCTCACTATGCTAGTGATGCTATATAAACTTAGCTCACTATGCTAGTGATGCTACATCAAACATGGCCGCCACGCTAGTAAAGAGTGAAGCTGGCTCCTGACAGGGCATGTGTAGCTGGCATGTGTACCCGATTCCCTGGCAGTGCTGGGGCATTGTAGTGTGGGCACAGGACAGCGGGGGCATTGTGAGGGAACAGCACAAAGGGCTTCTCTGTCATTTCTGTGTCATTAAATTAAATCAGAGCAAAACGCTGTTTTTACTGGGAAGGAGCTGGCATGCCAACGTACCTGGGCACTGCTTAGAGTGTGCTGTTCAGAGACCATCCAGGTTAGTGCTGTGTGTGTGTGTGTGTATGTGTGACTATGTGTGTGTGTGTGTGTGAGAGAGAGAGAGAGAGAGAGACTGTTTGTGTGTGTGTGTGTGTGTGTGTGTGTGAGAGAGAGAGAGAGAGACTGTGTGTGTGTGTGTGTGTGTGTGTATGTGTGAGAGACTGTGTGTGTGTGTGTGTGTATGTGTGACTATGTGTGTGTGTGTGTGAGAGAGAGAGAGAGAGACTGTGTGTGTGTGTGTGTGTGTGTATGTGTGAGAGACTGTTTGTGTGTGTGTGTGTGTGTGTGTGTGTGAGAGAGAGACTGTGTGTGTGTGTGTGTATTTGCGTTATGTATAATTTGGGAGGAAAGAGGGCTTTTGTGCTCCAGTTTAATTTCCCATAGTTAAATGGCTGCTGTGATTATGTGGACAGTGGGTTCACATTCTCCAGCTCCAGTGAGCACCCTGTTTTCATAAAGGTGACATGTTTACCTGTGAATGTTACTGTAAGTCCTCCACGGTGGAGTTTGTTTCTTTTTTTGGAGTCTTAAAGGTTTTCCCGTGTTGGTCTGATGGGTGGAGACATACAGTGTGCTGCTGGAACTGATCGTGTTTAACAGGAGCTGAAAGTGCTCACGGCGGGGGGGGGAGGGGGGGCTTAGTGGGCATGGCCTCACAGAGGGGCAGGTTTGTGGGCGTGGTCTCACAGAGGGGTGGGCTAGTGGGCGTGGTCTCACAGATGGGCATGTTTGTGGGTGGCGGGAGGCGGGTTTGTGGGTGTGGTCTCTGAGGGGCAGGCTAGTGGGTGTGGTCTTACAGAGGGGCAGGTTTATGGGCGTGGTCTCAGAGAGGGGCATGATTAGTGGGTGTGGTCTCACAGAGAGGCGGCTTTGTGGGCGTGGTCTCAGAGAGGGGCATGATTAGTGGGTGTGGTCTCACAGAGGGGTGGGTTAGTGGGTGTGGCCTCATTGCTGATGAAAGAGGAGCACTGAAAGACTGCTGGAGCTCCACCCATCTTCTCCGTGAACACACCCATACCCACACACACACGCAGACACATTTACATTCATATTTATTTATTTAGCAGATCCTTTTATCCGAAGCGATGGACAAAAGTACATATCATGGCCATAGGAACAACTACAAAACACACGTTCGCTAAGGTACAATCACACAGACACACACATACACACACACACACACACTCACACACCCACACACACATGCACACACATACACTCACGCTGACACACACACACACACACACACATATACATACACTCACAAGAGAGACATCTTAGAAACAGTGGTATCAGAGGCATCTTAGCTTTATTAGCTCAGACAGCAAGACTCTAACATGACACTGAACTAACCTGCAGAGGGAGAGCGAGAATAGAAGAGGGGGAGAGAGGGAGGGGGGGGGGGAGGGAGGGACAGAGAGCAAGAGAGAGAGGGAGGGACAGAGAGAGAGGGAGTGAGGGAGGGACGCAGAGAGAGAGGGAGGCAGGGAGGGAGAGAGGGACAGAGAGAGAGAGGGAGGGAGGGACAGAGAGAGAGAGAGAGGGAGGGACAGACAGGGGGGGTGTGTGTGTGTAGGGTAGAGTGCATGTACTCTTGGTTTTTGGCATTTGGTTCTGGTCAGCTGACTGATATGCGGGGCTGTGATTGGCTGGCGCAGCGCTGTACAGCTGGTCTGTGGGCAGATGTGAATGAGACAAGGCAGGCAGTGTTTCCCAGCACGGGGCAGACACACAGACCCAGCGCAGCGAGCGGATCAGCGGCGTTCCCGGGATGCAGACATGGGCTGCGGGGCGAGTTTGCTGCTGCAGCAGGCCTTCCGCTCAGCCATGCGCAGGAACTGCCCCCACATCTGCCCCCACCGCCACCAGCCGCCGTCTCTGGAGATCCTGTCCCAGGAGGAGGGCTACACTGCCAGCCCACCCCACACCACCATCGTCATGGTAACGTAGTGCCCCTGGCTGCAGAGGGGAGGGGGCTGAGGCTGGGGAGGGGAAGCAGTGTGCCATCATTTCCTGTGCAACCGAAATCTGGCTGACTCAGTGTGGTGTGACTGTGTGATGTGACTCAGTGAGATGTGACTCTGGGATGTGACTCAGTGGGATGTGACTGTGTGATGTGACTCAGTGAGATGTGACTCTGGGATGTGACTCAGTGGGATGTGACTGTGTGATGTGACTCAGTGTGATGTGACTCTGGGATGTGACTCAGTGGGATGTATAGGGCTGGTGGGGTGGGGGGGTAGAGGGGCTGTAGTGGTGGGGGGGGTAGAGGGGCTGTGGTGGTGGGGGCGGGTAGAGGGCCTGTGGTGGTGGGGGGGGGGGGGTAGAGGGGCTGTGGTGGTGGGGGGGCGGGGTCGAGGGGCTGTGGCGGGGGGGGGGGTAGAGGTGCTGTGGTGGGGGGGGGCAGGTCGAGGGGCTGTAGTGGTGGGGGGGGTAGAGGGGCTGTGTGGGTGGGGGGGGGGGTAGAGGGGCTGGTATGAGGGGCGGGGTGGTGGGGGGGGGGGCGGGAGGGGCTGTGGAGGGGGGGTGGTAGAGTGTCTGGGTACTGGTACTGGGTGTGGGGGGCGCAGGGGCTGGGGGCGCAGGGGCTGGGCTGCTGTTCTCTCTCTGTCCTGTGCATTCTCCAGGTTTTATGAATGGTTTGCTCATCTGTGTGACTTTGACTGGACAAATGAAACTGCCCTGCTGAGTTTTCTATTTATTTATGGAGGTTTGATGTGTCAGATGGGTTATACTTGTAGAACACACTGAGCATGCTCAGATGGGTTATACTTGTAGAACGCACTGAGCATGCTCAGATGGGTTATATCTGTAGAACATGCTGAGCATACTCAGATGGGTTCAAATCAAAAAATCTAATTAAATTTTATTTGTATAGCGTATTTTACAGCAGTTGTCACAGTACGCTTTACAGACAACCCTGGCCTAAACCCCCACAGGAGCAAGCCTAAGGCAACAGTGGCAAGGAAAAACTCCCTGTGGCAGATGGGGAGAAACCTTGGAAGGAACCAGGCTCAATGGGGAAACCCATCCTCCTCTGGCCGACTCAGGGTGCCGACTGGGTTATACCTGTAGAGCACGCTGACTATGCTCAGATGGGTTATACCTGTAGAACACACTCTCAACCCCCTCCTCCTCTCCTCCCCTCCTCTCCTCTCCTCTCCCCCTCTCCTCCTCTCCTCCTCTCCTCTCCCCTCCTCCCTTTCTTATCTCCTCCCCTTCTCCTCTCCCCTCCTCTCTCCTCCTCCCCTCCTCCTCTCCTGTCCTCTCCTCCCTTCCTCCTCTCCTTTCCTCCCCTCCTCCACCTCTCCTCTCCTTCCCTCCTCTCCTCCTCCTGTCTTCCCCTCCTCTCCTCTCCTCTCCTCCTCTCCTCCTTCTCCTCTCCTCTTTTCTCTTTAATGCTGTGCTCATAATGTCATTGTGTCTGAGTGCAGGATGCTGGAGCCAGGGTAGTGCAGGCAGGATCTTATTTATTACAATTGTGTTAAGTGGCGCCGTGGTGCATTGTGGGTAGTGGGTGTCATAGCAGTGCCAGGGTAGCACTCTGCTGTACATAACCCCCTTTCTGTCTGTCTGTCTGTCTGTCTGTCTCACTCTCTCTCCCTCTCAATTCAATTCAATTCGCTTTATTGGCATGACAAATTTGTACATTTGTATTG
>CM045894.1:43763070-43788070 GCA_025169545.1 Anguilla japonica
CACCAGTCAGATTAGCCGCTTGTAACTGCAGATGTGATTGACAGGTGGGAGAATTCCGCCTCCCTTAGACAGACTGCAGTAAGGACTCCCAGGAGTGTCAGTGCCTAAAAGAGCCCACTGTAACTACTGACCAGGTGGGTCAGTGCCTAAAAGAGCCCACTGTAACTACTGACCAGGTGGGTCAGTGCCTAAAAGAGCCCACTGTAACTACTGACCAGGTGGGTCAGTGCCAGGTGGGTCAGTGCCTAAAAGAGCCCACTGTAACTACTGACCAGGTGGGTCAGTGCCTAAAAGAGCCCACTGTAACTACTGACCAGGTGGGTCAGTGCCTAAAAGAGCCCACTGTAACTATTGACCAGGTGGGTCAGTGCTTAAAGGAGCTCACTGACTACAGACCAGGTGGGTCAGTGCTTAAAGGAGCTCACTGTAACTACTGACCAGGTGGGTCAGTGCTTAAAGGAGCTCACTGTGACTACAGACCATGTGGGCCAGTGCTTAAAGGAGCTCACTGTGACTACAGACCAGGTGGGTCAGTGCTTAAAACAGCTTACTGTGACTACAGACCAGGTGGGTCAGTGCTGAAAGGAGCTTACTGTAACTACTGACCAGGTGGGTCAGTACTTAAATGAGCTCACTGTAACTACAGATTGAGTGGTCAGTACTTAAAGGAGCTTACTGTGACTACAGACCAGGTGGGTCAGTGCTTAAAGGAGCTTACTGTAACTACTGACCAGGTGGGTCAGTACTTAAATGAGCTCACTGTGATCACAAACCAGGTGGGTCAGTGCTTAAAGGAGCTCACTGTAAGTACAGACCAGATGGGTCCTGTGGTCAGAGGTTGAAGGTCGTAGGTGAAGGTGATGAGCTGACGGTCCTGTTGAGAGTAGTGGAGCTCAGGCGGTGGTGTATGTGTGGTGTATGTGGGATATTACAGGCGGTGGTGTATGTGGGATCTCATAAAAAACACGTTTTCAACGTACAAAAATGCCAAGTTACTCAAAAGTATTGATATCAAAATGACGCCAAGTTACGGTACTACAAACAATATAGGCTATCTTGCCTCACCGAAATGACATAAGATGTATTTCAAAGCAATGCTACCCAATATTTCCTCAATTCTTTCAAGTCACTTGGCCCTGTGTTTTGTAATCTTACCATTTTACAATATCATGCAAACTTTGTGTCAGATCAAAGAGTCAAATATTTCGAATTGCCTCATGGAACACATTGAAATTAATGTACAAAACTGCTGCTGAGTAACTACAGGAAGCATATTTCTCCAGAAAACATGTTTATACTTGCTTCTGAACTGAATTTGAGTACATGTCCAAGTTATTGTATATTTGCTACGTACAATAAATACTGCATGTAAAATACATATTGTACATACGTACATAGAGAACTTCTTTATCCCCATGGGGACATTTCCCTCGCAGCATGTTACATTCACATTTACGAACACACACTTATACCAAGAAACATACTATCATTCACGCAACAGAAAGGCTAGGCAGCGAAATACATACATACCAATACAAATTGGACATATACACGCCTATTCAATCAATCTTGACTGTGAGAGAGCCATCCACACATATGTTTGGCCTGTCAATGTAGTGCATGCTTATACACACAGGGCCAAGTGACTTGAAAGAATTGAGGAAATATTGGGTAGCATTGCTTTGAAATACATCTTATGTCATTTCCGTGAGGCAAGATAGCCTATATTGTTTGTAGTACCGTAACTTGGCGTCATTTTGATATCAATACTTTTGAGTAACTTGGCATTTTTGTACGTTGAAAACGTGTTTTTTATGAGATATCGTTTCTTTTTGCAAAGCGTTTTATTATGAGAGTGAGAAATGCGACCCTGTAAGAAACGGTTGTGGATTATGGCTATCGTTGTGTGAATTTGTACAGTCTGATGAGCGTGTACCGTTCAGCAGTTTCGGTTTGCTATATATGTAAAACAGTGGCTGTGACAAAGGGTGCGGTGGCGTAAGCGTAAATGCGTCAGAAAGGGCCAAGTGACTTGAAAGAATTGAGGAAATATTGGGTAGCATTGCTTTGAAATACATCTTATGTCATTTCGGTGAGGCAAGATAGCCTATATTGTTTGTAGTACCGTAACTTGGCGTCATTTTGATATCAATACTTTTGAGTAACTTGGCATTTTTGTACGTTGAAAACGTGTTTTTTATGAGATATCATTTCTTTTTGCAAAGCGTGACTGCTGCACTCTCACCCTTTCACCTGTAAGAAAAGGTGTGATTTTGTGTGTGTTTCTGTTTGTGTGTGTGTATGTGTGTATGTGTATGTGTGTGTGTGTGTGCATGCGCGTGATATCGGGTGTGCTTTAAAAAAAGAACAGCAAACGTGTCACTTCCGCCCGCAGTAAAAATACAGAAATGACATCATTAGAATGAAAGTTTTCATCTTTCACCAGTCAGATTAGCCGCTTGTAACTGCAGATGTGGTTGACAGGTGGGAGAATTCCGCCTCCCTTAGACAGACTGCAGTAAGGACTCCCAGGAGTGTCAGTGCCTAAAAGAGCCCACTGTAACTACTGACCAGGTGGGTCAGTGCCTAAAAGAGCCCACTGTAACTATTGACCAGGTGGGTCAGTGCCTAAAAGAGCCCACTGTAACTACTGACCAGGTGGGTCAGTGCCTAAAAGAGCCCACTGTAACTACTGACCAGGTGGGTCAGTGCCTAAAAGAGCCCACTGTAACTACTGACCAGGTGGGTCAGTGCCTAAAAGAGCCCACTGTAACTATTGACCAGGTGGGTCAGTGCTTAAAGGAGCACACTGACTACAGACCAGGTGGGTCAGTGCTTAAAGGAGCTCACTGTAACTACTGACCAGGTGGGTCAGTGCTGAAAGGAGCTTACTGTAACTACTGACCAGGTGGGTCAGTACTTAAATGAGCTCACTGTAACTACAGATTGAGTGGTCAGTACTTAAAGGAGCTTACTGTGACTACAGACCAGGTGGGTCAGTGCTTAAAGGAGCTTACTGTAACTACTGACCAGGTGGGTCAGTACTTAAATGAGCTCACTGTGATCACAAACCAGGTGGGTCAGTGCTTAAAGGAGCTCACTGTAAGTACAGACCAGATGGGTCCTGTGGTCAGAGGTTGAAGGTCGTAGGTGAAGGTGATGAGCTGACGGTCCTGTTGAGAGTAGTGGAGCTCAGGCGGTGGTGTATGTGTGGTGTATGTGGGATATTACAGGCGGTGGTGTATGTGGGATCTCATAAAAAACACGTTTTCAACGTACAAAAATGCCAAGTTACTCAAAAGTATTGATATCAAAATGACGCCAAGTTACGGTACTACAAACAATATAGGCTATCTTGCCTCACCGAAATGACATAAGATGTATTTCAAAGCAATGCTACCCAATATTTCCTCAATTCTTTCAAGTCACTTGGCCCTGTGTTTTGTAATCTTACCATTTTACAATATCATGCAAACTTTGTGTCAGATCAAAGAGTCAAATATTTCGAATTGCCTCATGGAACACATTGAAATTAATGTACAAAACTGCTGCTGAGTAACTACATGAAGCATATTTCTCCAGAAAACATGTTTATACTTGCTTCTGAACTGAATTTGAGTACATGTCCAAGTTATTGTATATTTGCTACGTACAATAAATACTGCATGTAAAATACATATTGTACATACGTACATAGAGAACTTCTTTATCCCCATGGGGACATTTCCCTCGCAGCATGTCACATTCACATTTACGAACACACACTTATACCAAGAAACATACTATCATTCACGCAACAGAAAGGCTAGGCAGCGAAATACATACATACCAATACAAATTGGACATATACACGCCTATTCAATCAATCTTGACTGTGAGAGAGCCATCCACACATATGTTTGGCCTGTCAATGTAGTGCATGCTTATACACACAGGGCCAAGTGACTTGAAAGAATTGAGGAAATATTGTGTAGCATTGCTTTGAAATACATCTTATGTCATTTCCGTGAGGCAAGATAGCCTATATTGTTTGTAGTACCGTAACTTGGCGTCATTTTGATATCAATACTTTTGAGTAACTTGGCATTTTTGTACGTTGAAAACGTGATTTTTATGAGATATCGTTTCTTTTTGCAAAGCGTTTTATTATGAGAGTGAGAAATGCGACCCTGTAAGAAACGGTTGTGGATTATGGCTATCGTTGTGTGAATGTGTACAGTCTGATGAGCATGTACCGTTCAGCAGTTTCGGTTTGCTATATATGTAAAACAGTGGCTGTGACAAAGGGTGCGGTGGCGTATGAGTGTAAACGCATCATAAGCGCAGGTGAAATATGGCCAGTGTATGTACTCACGGATTTGACGTCCATCCAACGAGCCTTGACTGACAAAAGAATCAGCAAGCCCGTAGAATTATAACTCCCTAGGTCGCAACTTGTGTAGCCTCCTGTCCTGCTCCGTTGTCTGTTATTTCGTGGAGATGCACTTTTAGTGTTTGTAAGGTTTATAAGGCATTTTGATAGGCTTATCTGCAGGTAGGAATCCTCTTCGCTGTTTTGCTAAACTAGAACCGGAAAACATGACAGTGGAGAATAGGAGCAGACGCATATGTCCCAGCAGGCTTTGCATATGAGAAAATAACAACAGTGTGAGAGAAATTAGGATGAAATTATGAAATTGCGTAGTTGAAACGATATGTTTTTAGCAGAATGGGCATGTAGGTGAAGGTTGACATGATCACGGAGTATAGTGCGAAGTAAATGGAGTGACCATGAGCGAGCTTATATTCCTTATCGAACGGTATATATAACAGTCGCTATAAAGCGCTAGGTGTTAAAGTGGAGGGTTAAGTAACGTGTGTAATCTATTGCACTGCTGTGTTTTTTCATGTTCAGTACTAGTAGTTATAATTATGAGTGAATCATGATTTTAAATGTAATGTTTTAATGGGGAGTTGCAGAACGTACATACGTAGTAGGCTAATTGTTTGTATGTGGCTAGATAGAGAACAGGGCGAGGTAACATGAATGTAGAAACGCGGCGTTTGCTGATGAGAAGGTTTTGTACGGTAGCCAAGTGAAGAAATGTAGTTAGTAGAAATGGCACAGCGGTGAACTGGTGTAACTTTTTAATAAAAGGAATACATTTGCATATGGGTGGCCATGAGTGAGTTTTGGTAAAGCAACTATAAGTGTAAGAGAACGTTAGTGTAAAAGGAAATGATCTGCCTGAGGGCGAGGCGGGATTAAGTCGTTCAACCGGAGGTTTACCAGTCTGTCACTTTGTTAGGGCAGCACCATGACATAGCTATGCAATGCGTGAAATATCATTAGCAAACCTGTCCGTTGTTTTAAAGAAGAACACAGGCGAGTAAGCACAGAAGAGCTCCCGTTGAATCCATATGGCTTTGCAATATTGTAGCCGGTTAACAATTGAACGTGCAGACGGTACGTCATAATACAGTGTACACGTTCGGGGAACGGCTGGTAGATATGGTGCAAAAGCAATAATTGAGAAGTAGTAGACAATTATTAGTGAGGGTAAAAGCAGGATAAAGAAACGAATTCCTAGCTGGGCTTGAACCTCGGACCCTTTGTTCTCAAGACTGTAACCTTACCCACTAGGCCACAAGCGGAGTAGCTGTTTGTACTGAAAATGTTTCAGAATAAAAAGGTATGGGTATTTTGCGTGTGTATGCGAGTTTTTCATTGGGTCGTGTAGATGAAGATTTGGCGGGTGTCGGTAAAATGTCCAATGGGGAGACATGTTATTAGTGGGATAGGCGGCAGGAAAAATAAGAATGAGAAGAAGAAGAAGGAGAGGAGAAAATGCAAAATCCCCTTAGTTTGGGGCTTTATTGTGTGGACATGTGAAGTTGTTTATGAAATCTGTCTGTTGAAATGGGGTCAGAATGTACAGAATTTAATGTTTTTAAGGACTGAGTGTCTGTGGCTGTTGTGGTTATTTCTGTGGGGAACCCTGAAAAGTGCCAAACTCTCGGTGCTGTATAGGTATACCCCGCCAAGGCGTAACTTGGCGGGATGGCATACCTGCCATCCCAATAAAAATAAAATAAAATAATATATATATATGGGGCATGTAACTTGGCGGGATGGCATACCTGCCATCCCAATATTACAGGTGGTGGTGTATGTAGAATATTACAGGCGGTGGTGTATGTGTAATATTAAAGGTGGTGGTGTATGTGTAATATTACAGGTGGTGGTGTATGTGTAATATTAAAGGTGGTGGTGTATGTGAGGTGTATGTGGAATATTACAGGTGGTGGTGTATGTGTTGTGTATGTGGAATATTACAGGTGGTGGTGTATGTGAGGTGTATGTGGAATATTACAGGTGGTGGTGTATGTGAGGTGTATGTGGAATATTACAGGTGGTGGTGTATGTAGAATATTAAAGGCGGTGGTGTATGTAGGATATTACAGGTGGTGGTGTATGTGTGGTGTATGTGGAATATTATAGGTGGTGGTGTATGTGTAATATTAAAGGTGGTGGTGTATGTGAGGTGTATGTGTAATATTACAGGTGGTGGTGTATGTGAGGTGTATGTGGAATATTAAAGGTGGTGGTGTATGTGTAATATTACAGGTGGTGGTGTATGTGTGGTGTATGTGGAATATTATAGGTGGTGGTGTATGTGTAATATTAAAGGTGGTGGTGTATGTGAGGTGTATGTGTAATATTACAGGTGGTGGTGTATGTGAGGTGTATGTGGAATATTACAGGTGGTGGTGTATGTGTGGTGTATGTGGAATATTACAGGTGGTGGTGTATGTGTAATATTACAGGTGGTGGTGTATGTGTGGTGTATGTGTAATATTACAGGTGGTGGTGTATGTGTGGTGTATGTGGAATATTAAAGGTGGTGGTGTATGTAGGATATTACAGGTGGTGGTGTATGTGTAATATTACAGGTGGTGGTGTATGTGTGGTGTATGTGGAATATTAAAGGTGGTGGTGTATGTGTGGTGTATGTGGAATATTACAGGTGGTGGTGTATGTATGGTGTATGTGGAATATTACAGGTGGTGGTGTATGTAGAATATTAAACTCTTTGTTCATTCTGCCTGTTCCAGCTCACAGGGAGAAATTAATAAATGCACATATTTATGGTTGTCTGCATGGATTTTGAGACATCCCTTTTGACATGTACAGTCAAGCCTTTTTCCTGTTTTAATTTGTGTATTATTATTATTTGAAGGAAAGTACCCCTGTTTGTCTGCTTTACCCCTGTCACTCTGGTTTCTGTTTTAACACAGAAACAAAACCCTGACGGGACAGTTCTTGTAAACGTTGTGGGGTTTTTATGGATTTTTTTTTTGTTCGTGTTGAGCTGGTGATTCACTGCAGAAAACCACCAGCCATTTTCCATTCTTCCCCGCTCCCCCCTCGTCTGTTTGGGGGTCTTGCGGTTTGGAGGGAAACCTGTCTCCACAGCAACGCAATCCCGTGCAAGCTGGTTGTGTTCCGATGACAGTTTGGTGCTCAGAGAAGGTTGGAATAAGTCACAGGCCCACTCATGTCCGAATCTGAGAGATAAGGAGGTAGAACAGGCTGTCTCAGGCCACTGTTGGACAGACGTACATCTGAATATGACCTTCCTTAACCCACACAGCCATTTTAGCATTTCAAAAATGAAATTCATTTGACCTTGTGCATGTTTCACATCTCAACACAAAACCTCAAAATGTTGCATGTAGCTCTAAATACCCTTTTCATTTATTTTGTGCCCCAGACATCCTAATAACATATATAACAATACAATAAATATTTTCTAAGTTACCTTATCACATCATTCAATTGTTTGAACCTGTTTTTGCCCAAACACTTCATTCTGAGACTCCTCACTGGTAGCTGCTCTGACTGTGATAATGTGAGCTGAGTGTGTGAAATGTTGTCGTGAGAGGGGAAGCGTGTGTCCTACCCAGCGGCGACAACACTGTGATCTCTTCGGTTTCATTTCCCTGCTTAAAAAGAGGAAAGCAGGCGAAGGGGTCCTCAAACTGGGAACAGGGGCCCATGCGCTCAGCCTCTGCACTTCCCCTCTGTTCACAGCACTACAGATCTTAATGTGTGTACACTGTTGCTATTGGAAACCATGACCAACAGAGGAAGCCCATGATGGCTTTTTAACTCCGCGGCACATGTAGCAAGCTTTAGTGGGCGAATACATCACTCCAACACGTTAACTGTTATTCATAGCTTTGCGTGTATGTTTGGTTTATCTGTCTGTATTTTCATTCTACCTATTTTATTAAGTAGTCGTTTATTTTAATAATGTGCTCTTGTACCGCCTGTTCTGTTAACTGGATAATGTGTGTCTAATGGGTTTGTCAGTTCCTACGAGAGCTTTTGTGTTTGAAAAATCTCTTTTGCTGATTGGTAGTATTGTGTTTGATGAATTCCCTCATATCTGTTTCTGATTGGATGTCTTTCAGTTGTGTTTTTCCTTTGTATGTAATGTTCCCTTTTTGATTGGCTTATGTCCAGATCTCTCATGAGCTGACTGGTTTATGTCAGGAGTTTTCATGTGCTGATTGGTCTGTGTCAAGATTTCTTACAAATTGATTGGTTTTTTAGGATCTCTCACAAGATGATTGGTCTGTCAGGATCTCTCACATGCTGATTGGTTTTGTCAGGATCTCTCACATGCTGATTGGCTTGTGTCAGGACCTCTCACCTGCTGATTGGCTTGTGTATTACTCAGCTGTGTTATAATTTGTGAATTGCTGACTGTGTTGTATATTGTTCAGTCTAACTTTTTGAACTTTGGCTTTGTTGAGTGATGTTCAGGAGCTGGTCTCTGGTTTGTTTTTGGCTGTGTTGAGTGATGTTCAAGAGGTGGTGTCTGGTTTGTTTTTGGCTGTGTCTCTGGTTTGATTGGCTGATGTTGCCCTGGTTTGATTGGATGGTGTTGTTCTGGTTTGATTGGCTGATGTTTTTCTGGTTTGATTTGCTGATGTTGTTCTGGGTTGATTGGCTGACGGCCTGGTTTGATTGGCTGATGTTGTTCTGGTTTGATTGGCTGATGTTGTCCTGGTTTGATTGGCTGATGTTATCCTGGTTTGATTAGCTCATGTTGCTGTGGGCTGATTGGCTCATGTTGCTGTGGTCTGATTGGCTGATGTTGTCCGGGTTTGATTGGCTGATGTTGTCCTGGTTTGATTGGCTGATGGCCTGGTCTGATTGGCTGATGTTGTCCGGGTTTGATTGGTTGACCCGTGTCTCTGTCTTACAGCAGGAGAAACCCAAGCAGATCGACCCTCTGGACTATGAGGCGGTGGTTTCTGAGCTGGACGCTGAGCTGAAGGAAGACCCCCTACGGGACCTGCTCCTCTTTCCTGACGATGACTTCACGGTACGTACAGTTAGAGTGTGTGCGTGCGTGTGCGCGCGCGTGTGTGCGTACGTATGTGCATGTGTGTGTGTGTGTGTGTGTGCGTGTGTGTGTGTGTGTGTGTGCGTACGTATGTGCATGTGTGTGCGTGCGTGTGCGCGCGCGTGTGTGCGTACGTATGTGCATGTGTGTGTGTGTGTATGTGCATATGTGTGTGTGTGTGTGTGTGCGTGTGTGTGTGTGCATATGTGTGTGTGTGTGTGTGTGTGTGTGTGTGTGTGTGTGTGTGTGTGTGTGTGAAAAAGAGATTTACTGCAGCACACCCAAACCTGCTCATTTCAGTGTGCTGTACTGCGGTGCAGCCAAACCTGCTCATTTCAGTGTGCAGTACTGAAGTGCAGCCAAACCTGCTCATTTCAGTGTGCAGTACTGAAGTGCAGCCAAACCTGCTCATTTCAGTGTGCAGTACTGCGATGCACCCAAACCATTTCCCTTTGAGGCTCGATGCTCTTCACTGATCTTGTTGTCTGACAGACCCGCATTAACCTGCCTGCCCCTCAGCCTTCAGCCTGCAGTGAGGGGGTTCAGTAGTGAGGGTTGGCCCAGTGCTGCGTTATTTGAGGATACATACGTGCCATGTGTCCACATCCTGCCCTTACCGCTCGGGCCGTGCGCTGAGCGCGATCACGCTCGCCTCGCACGGCCTTCTCTGTTTCTGCCAGCTTCATAGGCCCTGAGTCCACAGCTCACAGAAAGTGCAGTGGGAATGCATGCAGGCATGCTCGCATGTAACATGCAGCGCGGCGTGTTTCTCTGTGCCATGCCTGCAGTGTGGCCATGCAGAGCGCTTCTGAGGTTCCGACATGCATTTAGAGTGCAGCAGGGTCGCATGTGTGCAGCAGTGTCGCATGTGTGCAGCAGGGTCACATGTGTGCAGCAGAGTCGCATGTGTGCAGCAGAGTCATGCGTGCAGCAGAGTCGCATGTGTGCAGCAGAGTCATGCGTGCAGCAGAGTCGCATGTGTGCAGCAGGCTGTGCTGCTCCTGGTTGGTCTGAAAGAGGATGTGGTTCACTCACGGCATCTACTTTTAGGCAGAGGCCTAGTGAGGGGAAACTGCTCTGGCCCTAAACCTGAGCACGTTCTGCAGGAGCGTTTCTACAGTGCTGAGCGTTTCTCCTGCAGCGCTGAGTGTTTCTCTCCTGCAGCGCTGAGCGTTTCTCTCCTGCAGCGCTGAGCGTTTCTCTCCTGCAGCGCTGAGCGTTTCTCTCCTGCAGCGCTGAGCGTTTCTCTCCTGCAGCGCTGAGCGTTTCTCTCCTGCAGCGCTGAGCGTTTCTCCTGCAGTGCTGAGCGTTTCTCTCCTGCAGTGCTGAGTGTTTCTCTCCTGCAGCGCTGAGCGTTTCTCTCCTGCAGTGCTGAGCGTTTCTCTCCTGCAGTGCTGAGTGTTTCTCTCCTGCAGTGCTGAGTGTTTCTCTCCTACAGTGCTGAGTGTTTCTCCTGCAGTGCTGAGTGTTTCTCCTGCAGCGCTGAGTGTTTCTCTCCTGCAGTGCTGAGTGTTTCTCTCCTGCAGTGCTGAGCATTTCTCTCCTGCAGTGCTGAGTGTTTCTCTCCTGCAGCGCTGAGTGTTTCTCTCCTGCAGTGCTGAGCATTTCTCTCCTGCAGTGCTGAGTGTTTCTCCTGCAGCATTGAGTAGGGTGTGGCGAGTTAGGGGAAGGGTGTAGTGAGTGGGGGGAAGGGCGTGGCGAGTGGGGGGAAGGGTGTAGTGAGTGGGGGGAGGGTGTGGCGAGTGGGGGGAAGGGTGTGGTGAGTTAGGGGAAGGACATGGCGAGTGGGGGGAAGGGTGTGGGCGAGTTAGGGGAAGGAGTGTGGCGAATGGGGGGAAGGGTGTAGTGAGTGGGGGAGGGTGTAGTGAGTGGGGGGAAGGGTGTGGCGAGTGGGGGGAAGGGCGTGGCGAGTGGGGGGAAGGGTGTAGTGAGTGGGGGGAAGGGTGTGGCGAGTGGGGGAAGGGCGTGGCGAGTGGGGGGGGGAAGGGTGTAGTGAGTGGGGGGAAGGGTGTGGCGAGTGGGGGGAAGGGCGTGGCGAGTGGGGGGAAGGGTGTAGTGAGTGGGGGAAGGGTGTGGCGAGTGGGGGGAAGGGTGTGGCAAGTTAGGGGAAGGACATGGCGAGTGGGGGGAAGGGTGTGGCGAGTTAGGGGAAGGAGGTGGCGAATGGGGGGAAGGGTGTAGTGAGTGGGGGGAGGGTGTGGCGAGTGGGGGGAAGGGCGTGGTGAGTTAGGGGAGGGCGTGGCGAGTGGGGGGGGGTAAGGGTGTAGTGAGTGGGGGGGGGGGGTTGTAGGGTGTGGCGAGTGGGGGGAAGGGCGTGGCGAGTGGGGGGAAGGGTGTAGTGAGTCGAGGGAAGGGCGTGGCGAGTTAGGGGAAGGGCGTGGCGAGTGGGGGGAGGGTGTGGCGAGTGGGGGGAGGTTGTGGCGAGTGGGGGGAAGGGTGTGGTGAGTGGGGGGAGGGCGTGGCGAGTGGGGGGAAGGGTGTAGTGAGTGGGGGGAAGGGCGTGGCGAGTGGGGGGAAGGGTGTAGTGAGTGGGGGGAAGGGCGTGGCGAGTGGGGGGAAGGGTGTAGTGAGTGGGGGAAGGGCGTGGCGAGTGGGGGGAAGGGTGTAGTGAGTTGAGTGTTCTCCCACTCCTCCTGATGTGAGACATCCTGATGTGTCAAATCCAGCTTCAGAAAGTAAAAGACACACACACAAACACACACACAGGCCTTCCCTGTGTTTTGAAACTAAATTTGCTTCAGTATCACCAGACAGGACGAAAGAAAGTATACAGAAATTTACACTGAAGTACTTCCATTACGCTCAGACTTTTTTTTTCTTTAACCTCAGATATTTAGCCTGTAGCAGCTTCCTTAGTGAGCTAATGTTCTCATAAAATCTCATCTGAAATAAAGTTGCTTTAATTAGTTGTTTTAATTACCCTGGGAAGATTGCTGAGTTTATGTATAATGCATGGCCGTGTTTAATTTGTTCTGTCTCAGGAGGTTTCAGCGCACTGGACTAAATTACTCTAATTAGAACTCTTATTTGCAAATGCACATTACGTTATGCAATAACATATTTTCCTTTATTCTCAGAATTTTAAACATCCTGCTGAGGAGAATTTAAACCTAGTCAAGTTGCAAATTGAACTGTCTTTATTGATGCAGTTACAAAGACATTGCTGCTGCTTGTTTTCTGATACCAGAGATTAAGTCAATTTGCTGTTGCTCCTGTGTATTAATAATGATGCAATGAGACACAGACACACACGCATGCACACACACACACACTTGGACACACGCACACACACACACTCGGACACACACACACCCTCACACACACAAAGACACACACACACCCTCTCAGACACACACACACGCATGCACACACACGCACACACACACACACACACACACACACACACACACTCACACATACACACGCATGCGCACACACACACACCCTCTCAGACACACACACACACACACGCACACACCCTCTCATACACAGACACACAAACACACATACACACACACATGCACACACACATCCTCTCAGACACACACACACACACACACCCTCTCAGACACGCACACACACACACACACACAACACACTTCCTCTGCTTCCTCCTCCTCCTCCTCCTCCTCAGCCTGTTTCTCACGTGTCTGTCCTCGCTCACAGGTGATTACTGTACCTGTGGAGAGGCGGACGCTGCTGTCCACAGTGCCGGATGGAGCAGAACTGGCAGAGTGTCTGCTGGTCAGACAGGTGAGTCTGTCTACCTGGTGAGCTACAGGTAGAGCTCTCCAGTGTGTGTAACAGGTGAGCTACAGGTAGAGCTCTCCAGTGTGTGTAACAGGTGAGCTACAGGCAGAGCTCCTCAGTGTGTGTAACAGGTGAGCTACAGGTAGAGCTCCTCAGTGTGTCTAACAGGTGAGCTACAGGTAGAGCTGTTCAGTGTGTCTAACAGGTGAGCTACAGGCAGAGCTCCTCAGTGTGTGTAACAGGTGAGCTACAGGTAGAGCTGTTCAGTGTGTCTAACAGGTGAGCTACAGGTAGAGCTGTTCAGTGTGTCTAACAGGTGAGCTACAGGCAGAGCTCCTCAGTGTGTGTAACAGGTGAGCTACAGGCAGAGCTCCTCAGTGTGTATCAGGTGAGCTACAGGTAGAGCTGCGGTGTGTCTAACAGGTGAGCTACAGGTAGAGCTGTTCAGTGTGTCTAACAGGTGGGCTACAGGCAGAGCTCCTCAGTGTGTGTATCAGGTGAGCTACAGGCAGAGCTCCTCAGTGTGTCTAACAGGTGAGCTACAGGTAGAGCTGTTCAGTGTGTCTAACAGGTGAGCTACAGGTAGAGATGTTCAGTGTGTCTAACAGGTGAGCTACAGGTAGAGCTGTTCAGTGTGTCTAACAGGTGAGCTACAGGTAGAGCTGTTCAGTGTGTCTAACAGGTGGGCTACAGGTAGGACAGTTTAAAATAGGAATAATAAAGGAGAGAATAGGTAAGCTGCAGGTAATTGTAATAGTGTGTGTGCGTATAGTTAATGCTGCAGGTGGGTAGTAGTATTATAATCTGGGGGGGGCTGGTGTGCTTGTGAGGGCGGAGTGTGTGTGAATATGTGGGGTCTCTGGACCAAAAGCTCATCCAGCTCTTTTAGTGCTTTGGTTAATATCCCCATTAATTCAGTAACGGCGTGATCAATCTGTCTGGAGTCTGGAGGAGCACCAGATTCATAGGTGAAGATTGATTATTAATGGCTGTTTTACAGCAGACGGCTTACATGTTTTGTAAGGGATGCGTGAAAGAGGTTTCTTTGGTGTGTGTTGAAATTGCCATGGCAGTGTTGCCTGAGGGGGGCTGTGCGTAATGGGTGTGTCACAGATTAGGCAGAGAGAGGGGAGCGAGGGGACCTGGCTGACTCAGTCAGCAGAGTCAGTACCTGCATCACAACTGCCTACAACATGCACTTGGTACAGCTTAGCCTAGCCTAGCCTAGCCTAGCCTATCCTAGCTTACCCTCGCCTAGCCTAGCTTATCCTAGCTTACCCTAGCCTAGCCTGTCCTAGCTTACCCTAGCCTAGCCTAGCCTAGCCTATCATAACTTACCCTCGCCTAGCCTAGCTTACCCTAGCCTATCTTAGCTTACCCTAGCCTAGCCTAGTCATTATCCTGTACTTTTAGCACATATATTTGCCTTTAAATGTGCAGTAGAAGCAGATCTGTTGCCAGGCAGTCTAATGTAACAGCTGACACTGGATTAATATCAATCGTCTGTTTCATGTGTCCTTCAGGCCTGCAAGTATTACAACTCCCCGCAGCACCTGGTCCAATATAAATATGAGGAGTACGCCGCGGATTACCGCCTACTGCCCAGGTACTTTCTCCCTCTGATACCTGCAGTCTGGTGGGGGGGAAGGGGGGGCTAACAGCAGTCTGGTGGGGGAGAGGGAGGGGGGCTAACAGCAGTCTGGTGGGGGGGGGCTAACAGCAGTCTGTGGGTGGGAGCTAACAGCAGTCTGGTGGGGGGGGGCTAACCGCAGTCTGGTGAGGGGGGGGGGGCTAACAGCAGTCTGGTGGGGGGGGGGGGGGGGGGCTAACAGCAGTCTGGTGGGGGGGGGCTAACAGCAGTCTGGTGGGGGGGGCTAACAGCAGTCTGGTGGGGGGGGGGGGGGGGCTAACAGCAGTCTGGTCTAACAGCAGTCTGGGGGGGGGGGGGGCTAACAGCAGGGTGGGGGGGGGGGGGGCTAACAGCAGTTCTGGGGGAGGGGGTGGGGGGGTGCTAGTCTGGGGGGGGGGCTAACAGCAGTTCTGGTGGGGGGGGGGGGGGGCTAACAGCAGTCTGGTGGTGGGGGGGGGGGGCTAACAGCAGTCTGGTGGGGGGGGGGCTAACAGCAGTCTGGTGGGGGGGGGCTAACAGCAGTCTGGGGGGGGGGGGCTAACAGCAGTCTGGGGGGTGGGGGAGGGGCTAACAGCAGTCTGGTGGGGGGGGGGGGGGCTAACAGCAGTCTGGTGGGGGGGGGGCTAACAGCAGTTCTGGTGGGGGGGAGGGGGGGCTAACAGCAGTCTGGTGGGGGGGGGGGGGGGGGGGGGGGGGGGGCTAACAGCAGTCTGGTGGGGGGGGGGGGGGTGTTAAATGCGTTTGGGACAGGGTAGTGCTGCAGCACCTGACCCAGATCATATATAACAGGCAGAAAGATGCTTGTCTCAGCAGGATACAGAGGGGTGTCCCATTTAAAGAGTAACTGCCAGACGGGTACAGAGAGGGGTGTCCTATTTAAATAGTAACTGCAAGACAGGTACGGAGGGGTGTCCCATTTAAAGAAGGTGTTTCGTGCAGAGTACAGAGAGGGAGTGGGGGAGGGTGTCCTCTTTGGCTAAAAGTGTTTGCTGGGACTGCAGCTACGATGTTGCCATCGTTTCTTTTCACAAAGAAACCAGAGAGGGCTGTCCTCCAATCATTAGGCAGCATGCACAGACCGCAGTGTAGGAGCCGTTGAGAGTGTGGATGTGTGGGTCGGGTTTCGCATGCTCACATGAATAGCCAATCCCCAGCCTCCGTGGGCGCCTCACGCATCCGTCAGCCGCTAGGGCTGAGTGAGGCCCCGGGCCTGGGGCGTCCGTGGAGATGGCCTGAGTGAAAAGAGAGGCCCCCTCTGATAGACAGGGTCCTTAAAGGGCAGTGGGGGGCAGGATGCCCGGCTCAGACAAAGAGGCACTGCTGGAATGGGAGCTGGGGGGAGCAGGGCAGTGGATGGGGGTACAGGGGGCAGTGGAGGGGCGGGGGGGGGGGGGGGGGGGGGGCAGGGTGCTCCTTTTGTGCCTCGCTGTCAGAGAACGACATCCCAGAGTGCTGGGGGCTGCTGGGGCGTGTGCAGCCAGCTTCTCTGAAATGTGTGAACGACTGTATTTCCCTCTCTCTCTCTCTCTCTCTCTCTCTCACCCTCTCCCCCTCTCTTTATTTTTCTTACTCTCTCCCCCTCCCTCTCTCCCTCCCTCTCTCCCTCTCCCCCTCTCTTTCTTTTTCTTACTCTCTCCCCTCCCTCTCTCTCTCTCCCTCTCCCCCTCTCTTTCTTTTTCTTACTCTCTCCCCTCCCTCTCTCTCTCTCTCTCTCCACCCTCTCTTTCTTTTTCTTACTCTCTCCCCCTCCCTCTCTTTCCTCTCTCCCTGCAGAAAGCTGAGTAAGACTGAGAAGTTGCCGGCCCACTCTTTTGAGATTGACCATGAGGATGTGGATAAAGATGAGGTCAGAGCTCCGCCCCTGTCAGTGGCACTCAGCCAATCGCAGCTGTGCGCTGCTCTGGCAGCGGAAGCCCGTTTCACTGCTGATTTATGATGTTTCTCACTCTGCAGTCTCCACACAAACAGCAGGAACAGCAGGAACATGGCACTCCAGCTGATGCATTAAACCCTGATTCATTTCAGCCTGATACAGCTGCAGCGGGTCGCTGAAATTTAGCTACAGAATTCAGAGACTGCATGGCTGTATAAACATGAGTAGGCCTGTTGTGGAAAGAGGAACTGTTGCACCTGAGGTCCCCCCCACCCCAACCCCCCGGGTCTGAACAGTGTCCTTCTCTTTCTCTCAGGACACAACATCATTATCTTCTTCGAAAGGAGGAGGGGGTGGCAGCGGGGGCGGGGGCTTGGGGGTGTTCAGGTCTGGGTGGCTCTACAAAGGAAACTTCAACAGCACCGTCAACAACAGCATCACTGTGCGGGTAGGCTGCACACACACTCTCACCCCTTCCCACTTCCTGTGTGGGGCCCCCCATCCCTCTATCTCTCCGTCCATCTCTGTTTCTCTTCTTTTACCTGCCTCTCTCTCTCTCTCTCTCTCTCTCCAACTAAAACCAAACCTAAAGACAGCCTACAAGTCGAATGACAAGCATTAATAAGGAAAGTAATAAGAACAAAAACTACTAACATTACTGCCTCTCTCTCTCTCTCACTCTCTCTCTCTATCTCTCTCTCCCTCTCTCTGTCTCTGTCTCCCTCTCCCCCTCTCTCTCTCTGTCTCTGTCTCCCTCTATCTCTCTCTCCCTCTCTCTGTCTCTGTCTCCCTCCCCCCCTCTCTCTCTCTGTCCCTCTGTCCCTCTCCCCCTCTCTCTGTCTGTCTCTGTCTCTCTCTCCCTCTGTCCCACTCCCCCCTCTCTCTCTCTCTCTCTCCCCCGGTGGCCCACTCCATCTGTTGATGCCCTGGCCCCTGTCCCAGTCATGGCACTGAAAGGGGCTGATCAGAGGGCAGATTCAGGCGAGGGAAAGCACAAGTAGACTGTCTGGTGGAAAAACCTCTTTTCCTGAATTCCTCACGCTGTCTGTGTCTCCACCTGTGTGTGTGTGTGTGCGTGTGTGCGTGTGTGTGTGTGTTTGTGTGCGTGTGCGTGTGCGCGCGTGTGTGTGTGCATGTGTGCACGTGTGTGTGTGTGCGCGCATGTGTGTGTGCGCATGTGCGTGTGTGTGTGCGTGTGTGTTTGTGTGTGTGTGCGTGTGCATGTGCGCGTGTGTGTGCGTGTGTGTGCGCGTGTGCGCGCGTGTGTGTGTGTGTGTGTGCACGTGTGTGTGTGTGTGTGTGCGCGCGCGTGTGTGTGTGTGTGTGTGTGTGTGTAGGGCCCCAGCTCTATGGGGTATGGACCCCATAGGGTTGAGGCTCAGCCCTGTGTGGCGGTAGCTCTTCCCTGGGGGGGGGGGGTCATATTACTCCACACTCTTTCCTCTTCCCTGGAGGGGGTGGTCATATTACTCCACACTCCTTTCCTCTTCCCTGGAGGGGGTGGTCATATTACTCCACACTCCTTTCCTCTTCCCTGGAGGGGGTGGTCATATTACTCCACACTCTTTCCTCTTCCCTGGGGGGGTGGTAATATTACTCCACACTCCTTTCCTTTTCCCTGGGGGGGGGGTGGTCATATTACTCCACACTCTTTCCTCTTCCCTGGGGGGGGGGTGGTCATATTACTCCACACTCTTTCCTCTTCCCTGGGGGGGTGGTAATATTACTCCACACTCTTTCCTCTTCCCTGGGGGGGGTGGTCATATTACTCCACACTCCTTTCCTTTTCCCTGGGGGGGGGGGTGGTCATATTACTCCACACTCCTTTCCTCTTCCCTGGAGGGGGTGGTCATATTACTCCACACTTCTTTCCTCTTCCCTGGAGGGGGTGGTCATATTACTCCACACTCCTTTCCTTTTCCCTGGGGGGGGTGGTCATATTACTCCACACTCCTTTCCTTTTCCCTGGGGGGGGTGGTCATATTACTCCACACTCTTTCCTCTTCCCTGGGGGGGTGGTAATATTACTCCACACTCTTTCCTCTTCCCTGGGGGGGGTGGTAATATTACTCCACACTCTTTCCTCTTCCCTGTGTCCTTGCAGTCTTTCAAACGGCGGTATTTCCAGCTGACGCAGCTGACGGACAGCTCCTACATCATGAACTTCTACAAAGACGAGAAGATCTCCAAGGAGCCCAAAGGGTGCATCTTCCTGGACTCCTGTACGGGTGTGGTGCAGGTGGGGCACTTTGCACACGGTCCCTCAATGTAATTCATTAATAAAAGGAAAATGCATTGCAGTTGGGGCACTTTGCACAGGGTCCCTCAATGTGATGCATCATTAAAGAAGAAATGCATGTCCACATGCATCATGGGCACACAACAGACAGGCACTCACTCTCTCTGGGACTTACAGGCACATTAACAGTGATGTTCTGCGGGATGTCTATCTGATGAGTTACCTTTGAATGCTACATAGAGTAGAACACAAGTGTGTCTTCCTTATGTGTTTATTTCCTGTGTAAGCGACCTACTTCCTGTCCATGAAACACGTCACTGTGGGTGTTTTTCATTGTGAGGAGGATGGTCCTGCTGTGATGCTTTAGTGTAGATCAGTTCTTTAATAAAAACCAGAAAAACACTAATAAATGTAGTTTATTTATGCTGAAGTAGACAATGGCTTTGAAAAGATGTTGACAAGTGTTAGTAACCCTAGTAAAGCCAGCCCTGGAGACCTGTTCTAAAGCTTCAGTGTGGTTGAGATCAGGCTGAGCTGGAGACCTGTTCTAAAGCTTCAGTGTGGTTGAGGTCAGGTTGGGCTGGAGGCCTGTTCTAAAGCTTCAGTGTGGTTGAGGTCAGATTGAGCTGGAGACCTGTTCTAAAGCTTCAGTGTGGTTGAGGTCCGGTTGAGCTGGAGACCTGTTCTAAAGCTTCAGTGTGGTTGAGGTCCGGTTGAGCTGGAGACCTGTTCTAAAGCTTCAGTGTGGCTGAGATCAGGTTGAACTGGAGGCCTGTTCTAAAGCTTCAGTGTGGTTGAGGTCAGATTGAGCTGGAGACCTGTTCTAAAGCTTCAGTGTGGTTGAGGTCAGGTTGAGCTGGAGACCTGTTCTAAAGCTTCAGTGTGGTTGAGGTCAGGTTGAGCTGGAGACCTGTTCTAAAGCTTCAGTGTGGTTGAGGTCAGGTTGGGCTGGAGGCCTGTTCTAAAGCTTCAGTGTGGTTGAAGTCAGGTTGGGGCCCACAGCTTCTGCATTATCCTGGACTCAGACTGATGTAGCGGAGAGAGTGAGAGTTTCTGAGAGCAAGCCAATGGTTAGGGGCGGAGTCACATCCGCTTGTATCAGCAGCTGGTGATCCTCAGTGTGAGTGTGTGATGTCACGGCTCGATGAGTGAGTGACAGTGCGTGGCTCCGCCCCTCCCTCAGAATAACCGGCTGCGGAAGCACGCCTTCGAGCTGAAGATGAACGAGGTGACCTACTTTGTGCTGGCGGCTGAGAGCGAGCAGGACATGGAGGACTGGATCTCCACCCTGACCCGCATCCTGCAGATCTGCCCCCAGGACGGCCCGCTTCTGGACCGCAAGAGCGTGGACCTGACCGACACGCGGCAAGGTGCGTCAGAACCGGCAGAACCAGAACACACCAGAACAGCTCTCTCTCTATCTCTCCTCCCCTCTCTCTCTGTCTCTCTCTCCTCTCCTGCTCTCTCTCCTCCCCTCCTCCTCTCTCTGTCTCTCTCTCTCTCTCTTCCCCCTCTCTCCCTGAAGGGAATCATGGCCGTTACTTATCCAGTGTGTTTTGGGAGCAGAAAAAGCAGACCAGTTGGGTAACGGGGAGACTACATTAATATCTGATTGGCCAGGAGCAGCAGAGGGTCCCTCCCACAGCGGCTGCTGCTTATGATTCTGATGTAATTTCTGAAGGCTGGCGGCACGTCACTGTTTATTCATTTCTTTCAGATGTCATAGAGCTGTCCTTGAGTGACACCAGTCTCCCTGACAACGACGAGCTGCCAAATGGTTTAAACCCTGAACTGGCCCGGGTGGGTGCTGGTCTCCATTATGAACGGCTCGCTGCACAACAAACAGCTCCTGATTACAATGAGTCAAATGTCAGATTAAATAATTACCCGATATGTGATATAATACACACATTTACTGTATTACTTGAGTCTGTATGTTGCTGTACATTAGGTCTGTAGACTTTCAGAAGCAGTATATGCATGTGCTATAGCATTAGCTTTAACTGTGTGGAATATTAACATTAGCTTAGCGGTGTGATATACGGACCATGAACTGACCATCATGTAGCCGTTAGCATGTGTTTATTTGGTGGTTTGTTTTCTCTGCAGTACATCAGTGAAACGCAGCATGTAGCCGTTAGCATGTGTTTATTTGGTGGTGTGTTTTCTCTGCAGTACATCAGTGAAACGCAGCATGTAGCCGTTAGCATGTGTTTATTTGGTGGTGTGTTTCCTCTACAGTACATCAGTGAAACGCAGCATGTAGCCGTTAGCATGTGTTTATTTGGTGGTGTGTTTTCTCTGCAGTACATCAGTGAAACGGAGGACACAGTGCACGCTGCGCGGCAGGAGGAAAGGCTCAACCTGTTCTCTCTGGACTCAGACATACCTGTAGGTGCCTGGGGAGGGGCGGGGTTTCAGGGGCCTTGCTGTTTTACTGGGATGGTTGGCTCTGGAGTGTTATACCTGGCGGCTAGTTTACCTGTGGGGTGTTTTACCTGTAGGCTGGTTACCAGGGGGCTGGTTTACCTGTGGGCTGGTTCAACAGTGGGGTGTTTTACCTGTGGGGTGTTTTGCCTGTGGGCTGGACTACCAGGGGGCTGGTGTGCCAGGGGGCTGGTGTACCGGGTGTCTGGTGTACCTGTGTATTACCTGTGTGTTACCTGTGTGTTGCCTGTGTATTACCTGTGTGTTACCTGTACCTGTGTCGCAGGTGCAGCGGAGCCCCCGTGGGGAGTTCACAGCGGGGGAGTCGCTGGCGATACGCCCGTTTGAGGAGAAGCTGGGGAAGAGGTTCATGATCTCCTGTCGAACCCTGAAGCTGACCCTGCAGGGCTGCGTGTGCGAGACAGAGAACGGACCCATCACAAACGTGAGCTCCATCCTTTCATTCCTCCATCTTCTCATCCCTCCATCCTTTCATTCCTCCATCTTCTCATCCCTCCATCCTTTCAATCCTCCATCTTCTCATCCCTCCATCCTTTCATTTCTCCTTCTTCTCATCCCTCCAACCTTCCATTTCTCCATCTGCTCAACTCTCCATCCTTCCATTTCTCCATCTTCTCAACTCTCCATCCTTCCATTTCTCCATCATTTAATTCCTCCATTCTTCTGACCCACAGGGGGCAGTGTGTGTGCTGTATGTCTGGTTCTGACCCACAGGGGGCAGTGTGTGTGCTGTATGTCTGGTTCTGACCCACAGGGGGCAGTGTGTGTGCTGTATGTCTGGTTCTGACCCACAGGGGGCAGTGTGTGTGCTGTAGGTCTTGTTCTGACCCACAGGGGGCAGTGTGTGTGCTATAAGCCTGGTTCTGACCCACAGGGGGCAGTGTGTGTGCTGTAAGCCTGGTTCTGACCCACAGGGGGCAGTGTGTGTGCTGTAGGTCTGGTTCTGACCCACAGGGGGCAGTGTGTGTGCTGTAGGTCTGGTTCTGACCCACAGGGGGCAGTGTGTGTGCTGTAGCCTGGTTCTGACCCACAGGGGGCAGTGTGTGTGCTGTAAGCCTGGTTCTGACCCACAGGGGGCAGTGTGTGTGCTGTAGCTGGTTCTGACCCACAGGGGGCAGTGTGTGTGCTGTAGGTCTGGTTCTGACCCACAGGGGGCAGTGTGTGTGCTATAAGCCTGGTTCTGACCCACAGGGGGCAGTGTGTGTGCTGTAAGCCTGGTTCTGACCCACAGGGGGCAGTGTGTGTGCTGTAGGTCTGGTTCTGACCCACAGGGGGCAGTGTGTGTGCTGTAGGTCTGGTTCTGACCCACAGGGGGCAGTGTGTGTGCTGTAGGTCTGGTTCTGACCCACAGGGGGCAGTGTGTGTGCTGTAGGTCTGGTTCTGACCCGTATTGCTGCTGTGCAGATCGAGCCCTTCTTCGTTACTTTGGCTCTGTTCGACGTGCGGGACGGCCGGAAGGTCTCTGCGGATTTCCACGTGGATCTGAACCATGAGGCCGTGCGGCAGATGCTGGGCGGAGCTGGGGGCCCGGGGACCCTGCAGGAGAACGGCCTCAGCTCACCTGCAGAAAAGACACCTGGAGACTGCCAGCTGCCCCCACACCTGGAAACCTGGCTGCAATTCCCCAAACAGGTAGCCTTACCGGGCGTGTCCCCAGTGTGTCCCGATTGTGTCCCCAGTGTGTCCCCAGTGTGTCCTCAATGTGTCCCCAGTGTGTCCCGATTGTGTCCCCAGTGTGTCCCAATGTGTCCCCAGTGTGAAATGAGGAGAAGAACCATTACCTTCTGTGTGTGTGTGTGCGCATGTGTTTGTGTGTGTGTGTTTCTGTGCGTGTGTGTGTGTGTGTGTGTGTGTGTGTGTGATCAGGCCATTTTCTCGGTGACTAACCCGCACGTGGACATTGTGCTGGCTGCCCGGGTTGAGAAGGTGCTGATGGGAAATATTGCCAGTGGGGCGGAGCCTTATATCAAGAACATCGACTCCAGCAAGGTAACACTCTGTATTTAACACTGTGCCACTGACACTGACTCCAGCAAGGTCTGTAAACACTCTGACACTGATTAACACTCTGTATTTAACACTGTTCCACTGACACTGACTGACTCCAGCACTCTGGTTAACACTGTTCCACTGACACTGACTCCAGCAAGGTAACACTCTGTATTTAACACTGTTCCACTGACACTGACTCCAGCAAGGTAACACTCTGTATTTAACACTGTTCCACTGACACTGACTCCAGCAAGGTAACACTCTGTATTTAACACTGTTCCACTGACACTGACTCCAGCAAGGTAACACTCTGTATTTAACACTGTTCCACTGACACTGACTCCAGCAAAACACTCTGTATTTAACACTGTTCCACTGACACTGACTCCAGTAACATCTGTTCCACTGACACTGACTCCAGCAAGGTAGATTTACACTGTTCCACTGACACTGACTCCAGCAAAGTAACACTCTGTATTTAACACTGTTCCACTGACACTGACTCCAGCAAGGTAACAATTTATATTTAACACTGTTCCACTGACACTGACTCCAGCAAAGTAACACTCTGTGTTTAACACTGTTCCACTGACACTGACTCCAGCAAAGTAACACTCTGTATGTAACACTGTTCCACTGACACTGACTCCAGCAAGGAGAGCACCTTTGGGTAGTACAATCTAGAATTTATTTTTTCTCTTTCTTATTATTAAATCACTGGTGTCCAGTGTGTTTCCAGAAATGCCTGGGAACTTTCCTGTAAATTCTCCCTGTTTTTGTGTCCTAAATCATAAAGGAGCCAGGTGGTTTTGACATTATTTATTTGGCAAAGCATCAAAACTACCTCTGTCTCATGCTCAAATTCATAGATCTGGTATTTTAAGACCGAGTGCATCCCCAGACACAGCCAGTCCGTTAGCGCCAGAATTATGACACAATTGTGATTTAAGCCTTTGAATCATGTAGGTCAAGAAGAATTTATTTTAAGCCCTGACACTTAGAATATTAATGCAGCAGAATTTAATGCACTGTTTTGTCTGTTTCCCAAAAAATGTTTAGACTGTTCAGAAAATACTGAAATCCAACAAGCAGTTCTGTAGCAAACTGGGGAAATACCGGATGCCTTTTGCCTGGTGTGTGAGGTGAGTCTCGGGTGCTTGTTTCTGTGGAGATTAGTGTTAGTGTTACTTACTGTTACTTTTACTTGTTTAACCTCACAGTTCAGCTGAGTGTGTATTCTTGTTTTTGATGATGACATACTCAGTTAAATGTTGGGTTAGATGTCCTGGTTCCCGCTCTCTGTGTCTTGTGGGAAGCGGTTGAGTGAGTTTATGTGGGTTTGATTAAGGTGATAATGAGCGGAGACAGAGGGAAGACCTGCAGACTCTAAAATGGCGGCCGGGGGCGGCGGCAGTGCTGTTAGCGCATACGCGGCTCTGACTGCAGGAGACCGCAGGTGTCTGTGGCGAGCTTCCTGTTTGTGTGTGATAGCGCGCCGTGGCCGTGCCCCCCCCCCCAGGTCTCAGTGCTGCAGTGCTCCCCCCCCCCCCCCCCCCCCCAGGTATCAGTGCTGCTCTAACCCCCCCCCCCAGGTCTCAGTGCTGCTCTAACCCCCCCCCCCCCCCCCCAGGTCTCAGTGCTCCTCTAATCCTCCCCCTCCAGGTCTCAGT
>CM045894.1:43793070-43813070 GCA_025169545.1 Anguilla japonica
ACTGTGAGCAGCACCCACCCACTGTGGAGGTGGAGGAGATTGTCCAGGAGTCGCCCAAGTTCTGCCAGCCTTACAGAGTCTACAAGAACCACATCTACGTGTACCCCAGACACCTAAAATACGACAGCCAGAAGACCTTCGCCAAGGTAACACACTCAGAGCGTCGCCACGGTAACACACTCAGAGCATCACCAAAGTAACACACTTCAGTCAGGTGGTGTAAGGTATCTCCTGTTGCTTGGAGAGAGTGTTCGGGCTCAGGAGGTGTAGTGGGGAGCCCTGCTGAGTCAGCTGTATTTCTGCACTCATAAGTCCTTTGATCTGATTCCTAGGCGCGGAACATTGCCGTCTACGTGGAGTTCCGGAGCTCCGATGCCGAGGTGGCCAAACCCCTGAGGGTAAGGTTTCAGGGCCCCGCTGTGCTTCCCAATGCCCCGGGCGTAGAGTTCCACAGGTTTCAGGGTCCCGCCCCGCTGTGCTTCCCAATGCCCCGGGCGTAGAGTTCCACAGGTTTCAGGGTCCCACCCCGCTGTGCATCCCAATGCCCCGGGCGTAGAGTTCCACAGGTTTCAGGGTCCCGCCCCGCTGTGCATCCCCATGCCCCGGGCGTAGAGTTCCACAGGGTTCAGGGTCCCGCCCCCCGCTGTGCATCCCCATGCCCCGGGCGTAGAGTTCCACAGGTTTCAGGGCCCCCCCAGTGCTTCCCAATGCCCCGGGTCCACAGGGTTCAGGGTCCCGCCCGCTTGTGCTTCCAATGCCCCGGGCGTAGAGTTCCACAGGTTTCAGGGTCCCACCCCGGTGCATCCCAATGCCCCGGGCGTAGAGTTCCACAGGTTTTCAGGGTCCCGCCCCGCTGTGCATCCCCATGCCCCGGGCGTAGAGTTCCACAGGGTTCAGGGTCCCGCCCCGCTGTGCATCCCCATGCCCCGGGCGTAGAGTTCCACAGGTTTCAGGGTCCCGCCCCGCTGTGCATCCCAATGCCCCGGGCGTAGAGTTCCACAGGTTTCAGGGTCCCACCCCGTTGCATCCCATGCCCCGGGCGTAGAGTTCCACAGGTTTCAGGGTCCCACCCCGCTGTGCATCCCAATGCCCCGGGCGTAGAGTTCCACAGGTTTCAGGGCCCCGCTGTGCTTCCCAATGCCCCGGGCGTAGAGTTCCACAGGTTTCAGGGCCCCGCTGTGCTTCCCAATGCCCCGGGCGTAGAGTTCCACAGGTTTCAGGGTCCCGCTGTGCTTCCCAATGCCCCGGGCGTAGAGTTCCACAGCCTGCCCTTCACATGGAGGAATCGCGTCTCAGAATCCCTGTGTCTCCTTTTCCCCCCACAGTGCATCTACGGAAAGCCAGGAGGTCCAGTTTTCACCACAGCAGCCTGCTCAGCTGTCCTGCACCACTCCCAGAACCCTGACTTCTGTGATGAGGTCAGTGCACAGATTCCCAAAATGAGCCAGATCATCAGCTCCACATTCTGAATGTTCCAGTTTGACGCACACATCTGTTTCTGACTGTACTGGCTTTGAGCACATCTGTTTCTGACTGTACTGACTACACTGGCTTTTGAGCACATCTGTAGCTGACTGTACTGGCTATGAGCACATCTGTAGCTGACTACACTGGCTTTGAGCACATCTGTAGCTGACTACACTGGCTTTGAGCAGATGCTCTCATGCGGGGCAGCTTGCAATACAGACTCACTACACTGGCTTTGAGCAGATGCTCTCATGCGGGGCAGCTTGCAATACAGACTCAAGTGTAAAGACAGTGCTGTAACTTCCCGGAGAGACAGCATAGGAAGGGTTTCTCTGATTGTGTGTGCGTGCATGCGTGTGTGTATGCATGCATTTGTGCTTTATGTGTGTCTGTGTGTCTTTGTCTGTGTGTGTGTGTGTGTGTTGTGCTGTGGGAAACTACTGTATGCAAAGTGACACTGAACAATGTGTCTGTCACTCAGGTGAAGATCGAGCTGCCCACCCATCTCCATGACAAACACCACCTGCTCTTCTCCTTCTACCATGTGACCTGTGACATCAACGCCAAGACCAACGCCAAGAAGAAAGAGGCACTAGAGACTCCAGGTAGGAAGTAAGGCAGTGAACATTCATACAGGTTCGCACACACATACACAAACATTCACACATATACAGAAACGTATACACACACACACATTCACACAGATACATACACACACACGCATGTATACATTCACACACACACACACACACACAAACACATTCACACACACACACACACACACACACACACACACACACAAATACACACACGCTGTGTCACATGCACATTAAACACACCTATTTCCCAGTCACAGTCATTCTTACAGTCAGTCGTACTCAGTCAGTTGTACTTAGTAAATGGACTGCATTTATATAGCGCTTTTATCCAAAGCGCTTTACAATTGATGCCTCTCATTCGCCAGAGCAGTTGGGGGTTAGGTGTCTTGCTGAAGGACACTTCGACACGCCCAGGGCGGGGTTTGAACCGGGAACCCTCCGACTGCCAGTCAATCGGTCTTACCTCCTGAGCTATATCGCCCCCAGTCACAGTCGTTCTTAGTCACAGCTGTACTCAATCACAGCCGTACTGAATCACAGTCGTTCTTACAGTCACCTGCCGTACTCAGTCAGTCGTACTCAGTCACACTCAGTCAGTCATACTCAGTCACAGCCGTACTCAGTCACAGCTGTACTCAGTCACAGTCGTACTCAGTCACAGTCGTTCTTACAGTCACCTGCCGTACTCAGTCACAGTCGTACTCAGTCACAGTCGTTCTTACAGTCACCTGCCGTACTCAGTCAGTCGTACTCAGTCACAGTCGTACTCAGTCACACTCAGTCAGTCGTACTCAGTCACAGTCGTACTCAGTCACAGCCGTACTTAGTCACAGCTGTACTCAGTCAGTCGTACTCAGTCAGTCATACTCAGTCACAGTCGTACTCAGTCAGTCGTACTCAGTCAGTCACACTCAGTCAGTCGTACTCAGTCACAGTCGTACTCAGTCACAGTCGTACTCAGTCACAGCTGTACTCAGTCAGTCGTACTCAGTCAGTCATACTCAGTCAGTCGTACTCAGTCACAGCTGTACTCAGTCAGTCGTACTCAGTCAGTCATACTCAGTCACAGTCGTACTCAGTCAGTCGTACTCAGTCAGCTGTACTCAGTCACAGTCGTACTCAGTCACAGTCGTTCTTACAGTCACCTGCCGTACTCAGTCAGTCGTACTCAGTCACACTCAGTCAGTCGTACTCAGTCACAGTCGTACTCAGTCAGTCGTACTCAGTCACACTCAGTCAGTCGTACTCAGTCACAGCCGTACTCAGTCACAGCCGTACTTAGTCACAGCTGTACTCAGTCAGTCACACTCAGTCACAGTCATACTCAGTCAGTCGTACTCAGTCACAGTCGTACTCAGTCACAGCCGTACTTAGTCACAGCTGTACTCAGTCAGTCACACTCAGTCAGTCGTACTCAGTCAGTCACACTCAGTCAGTCGTACTCAGTCACAGTCGTACTCAGTCACAGTCGTACTCAGTCACAGCTGTACTCAGTCAGTCGTACTCAGTCAGTCGTACTCAGTCACAGCTGTACTCAGTCAGTCGTACTCAGTCAGTCATACTCAGTCACAGTCGTACTCAGTCAGTCGTACTCAGTCAGCTGTACTCAGTCAGTCGTACTCAGTCAGTCGTACTCAGTCACAGTCGTACTCAGTCAGTCGTACTCAGTCAGCTGTACTCAGTCACAGCTGTACTCAGTCACAGTTGTACTCAGTCACAGTCGTACTCAGTCACAGCTGTACTCAGTCAGTCGTACTCAGTCAGCTGTACTCAGTCACAGTCGTACTCAGTCAGCTGTACTCAGTCACAGTCGTACTCATCAGTCGTACTCAGTCAGCTGTACTCAGTCACAGCTGTACTCAGTCACAGTTGTACTCAGTCAGTCGTACTCAGTCACAGCTGTACTCAGTCAGTCGTACTCAGTCACAGCTGTACTCAGTCACAGTCATACTCAGTCACAGCTGTACTCAGTCAGCTGTACTCAGTCACAGTCGTACTCAGTCACAGTCGTACTCAGTCAGTCGTACTCAGTCACAGCTGTACTCAGTCAGTCGTACTCAGTCACAGTCGTACTCAGTCACAGCTGTACTCAGTCAGTCATACTCAGTCACAGCTGTACTCAGTCAGTCATACTCAGTCACAGCTGTACTCAGTCACAGTCGTACTCAGTCAGTCGTACTCAGTCACAGCTGTACTCAGTCAGCTGTACTCAGTCACAGCTGTACTCAGTCACAGTCGTACTCAGTCAGTCGTACTCAGTCACAGCCATACTCACAGCAGCCATAGTCATTGCAGGTGCAGCATGTGTACAGATGGGTGTTTTACTGAAGCAGTTCAGGCTGAGTAGGTTTTTGATGAAGAGCACAAGGGCGCTGCCCAACCTGGGATGTAAACCTCCAACCCCTCCGCTCCTAATTCCAGAACACCTATGTGGCACTGTCCCACCTCTTTCTGTGTGTCCCCGGACAGTGGGGTATGCCTGGCTCCCCCTGCTGAAGGAGGGGCGCTTGTCCTCTCAGGAGTTCAACATCCCTGTGTCCAGCGTCCTGCCCCAGGGGTACCTGCTCACCAAGGAGCCTGGAGCAGGGAAGGTGAGTCTGCTGCCCTCTCTGGAAAAGAGCTGTCTGTGTGTCTCTGAGCCTCAGTCCTGCCTGCCTGTCTGTCTGTCTGACCAGCTGTCTGTGTGTCTCTGAGCCTCAGTCCTGACTGCCTGTCTGTCTGTCTGACCAGCTGTCTGTGTGTCTCTGAGCCTCAGTCCTGACTGCCTGTCTGTCTGTCTGACCAGGTGTCTGTGTGTCTCTGAGCCTCAGTCCTGACTGCCTGTCTGTCTGTCTGTGTGTCTCTGAGCCTCAGTCCTGACTGCCTGTCTGTCTGTCTGACCAGCTGTCTGTGTGTCTCTGAGCCTCAGTCCTGACTGCCTGTCTGTCTGTCTGACCAGTTGTCTGTGTGTCTCTGAGCCTCAGTCCTGACTGCCTGTCCTGTCTGTCTGTCTGTGTGTCTCTGAGCCTCAGTCCTGACTGCCTGTCTGTCTGTCTGACCAGCTGTCTGTGTGTCTCTGAGCCTCAGTCCTGACTGCCTGTCTGTCTGTCTGACCAGCTGTCTGTGTGTCTCTGAGCCTCAGTCCTGACTGCCTGTCTGTCTGTCTGTCTGCCTGACTGTCTGTCTGCCTGCCTGCCTGCCTGCCTGTCTGTCTGTCTGTCTGTCTGTCTGACTGCCTGTCTCATCTGTCTGTCTGTCTGTCTGTTTGCAGAACGGGACAGACCTGAAGTGGGTGGATGGTGGAAAGGCCATATTTAAGGTGGCTACACACGTCCTGTCCACAGTCTACACTCAGGTGAGTGACAGGTGTGTGTGTGTGAGATTTTGAGAGAGTGTGTGTTGTGGTCACCTTCACTGGGTGCTCTGTGACTGACTCCCCATCTCCCTCTCCTGTCCTCCCTCTGTTCTCTCTTCTTGTCCCCCCTCTCCTGTCCTTCCTGCAGGACCCCCACCTGAACCGCTTCTTCCAGGAGTGTCAGAAAGGAGAGCTGGATCTGTCAATGCCGACGACTTCAAACTTTCTCACCAGCCTGAAGGTCAGAGGAGCCAGCACAATGCATGCTGGGTAGAAAATAGGTTTCATGAGCAGCATGACCTGCAAGTCAACAAAATAAATTTGTTTCCCATTTTGAAAAATATTAAGACTTTCAAATACAGTATGTTGAGGAACATGTTCCTTTAATTAGATTTCCTTAATATTGGTACTGATAGTTTAAGCATTTAAATGTCAAAAGTCTGGATTTAATTACAAAGATTGCGTAATTTTCATTAGATTTTACTGGGATCCTGTTTATTCTGTTTTTGGCTGTGGTGTGTTAGTGTGTGTCTGTGGTGTGTTAGTGTGTGTTTTTGGCTGTGGTGTGTTAGTGTGTGTCTGTGGTGTGTCAGTGTGTGTTTGTGGCAGTGGTGTGTCAGTGTGTTATCGAGCTCTGTGTAAAGTGTGTGTTTGTGGCAGTGGTGTGTCAGTGTGTGTTATCGAGCGCTGTGTAAAGTGTGTGTTTGTGGCTGTGGTGTGTCAGTGTGTTATCGAGCTCTGTGTAAAGTGTGTGTTTGTGGCAGTGGTGTGTCAGTGTGTGTTATCGAGCGCTGTGTAAAGTGTGTGTTTGTGGCTGTGGTGTGTCAGTGTGTTATCGAGCTCTGTGTAAAGTGTGTGTTTTTGCTGTGGTTCAGGGTCTCCTGAGTGTGGACAAGAGTCATGTGATCATCCACTTCCTGCCAGTGCTGTTTAACCAGCTGTTTAAGGTGCTGACCCAGAATGACAACGATGAGGTCACTACTGCCACCACCAGGTTAGTACTGGTACTGCAGCGAGTGTCCCACTGTCATTTCAGTTACGGCCAAATGATCGCCTATTTTTCACAGAGATCACACACATCCGTCACTCCTAGCAGAACCCAAACAAAATGTTATATCCCCTAATATAAAGTAGTTTTATTGACTGGAAATTTATAGTTTTAATGAACAGATTTCAGCATGTAGCAGATTAATCTAAAATTCTTGAGCTCAGTTATTCATTATTTTTTCTTATTTTTTATGATTTGGGCTGATTTGCTTTTTAAAAGCCTACAGGTCTTTCTGATCTGTGTGTGGCTTTGATCTGAAGACATTTGCAGTTCTTTATCTTGTTAAAATATAGGGTCAGATTAATCAATTGCTGATGCATGAATTATTTGTACAGTATGTTGTGTAGTCTCTTTGCATGTTTGCACACATTTATTTTAAGAGAAACTTTACTCATTACTCTGTGACCTGTCTTTGTCTCTGTAGGGTTCTGGTTCACATTGTTGCTAAGTGTTATGAAGATAGCCTGGAAGCCTACTTGCACTCTTACATAAAGGTAGCGCCCTGTCTCTACCTGCCTATTACTACTGCATTATGGGTAGAGGCCTGCCTCTACCTGACTTTCACTATTGCGTTATGGGTGGAGCTCTGTCTGTACCTGCCTATTACTACTGCATTATGGGTAGAGGCCTGCCTCTACCTGACTTGCACTATTGCATTATGGGTGGAGCTCTGTCTGTACCTGCCTATTACTACTGCATTATGGGTAGAGGCCTGCCTCTATCTCTCTTTCACTACTGCATTATGGGTGGAGCCCGCAGACACAGGAGGCTGTAGTGCATTATGGGTAGAGGCTTGCCTCTACCTGACTTTCACTATTGCATTATGGTTGGAGCTCTGTCTGGACCTGCCTATTACTACTGCATTATGGGTAGAGGCCTGCCTCTATCTCTCTTTCACTACTGCATTATGGGTGGAGCCCGCAGACACAGGAGGCTGTAGTGTGTGTGCATCTGTATGTGCGTGTGTGTGCGTGCGCGTGTGTGTGCGCGTGTGTGCGTGAGCGTGAGCGGATGTGTGTGTATGCGTGTGTGTGTGCGTGCGTGCGTGCGTGCATGTGCGTGAGCGTATGTGTGTGTGCGCGCGTGTGTGTGTGCGTGCGTGCGTGCGTGCATGTGCGTGAGCGTATGTGTGTGTGCGCGCGCGTGTGTGTGTATATGATTCTCAGCTCGTGTTTTCCCTGTGTGTAGTTTGTGTGTGTGTGTGTGTGTATGATTCTCAGCTTGTGTTTTCCCTGTGTGCAGTTTGTGTGTGTGTGTGTGTGTGTGTGTGTGTGTGTATATGATTCTCAGCTCGTGTTTTCCCTGTGTGTGTGTGTGTGTGTGTGTATGATTCTCAGCTCGTGTTTTCTGTGTGTGTGTGTGTGTGTGTATATGAATCTCAGCTCGTGTTTTCTGTGTGTGTGTGTGTGTGTGTGTGTGTATATATGAATCTCAGCTCGTGTTTTCTGTGTGTAGTTTGTGTTCCGTACAGAGAGCCATGGTTTTCGGACAGTGCATGAAGAATTGGCCAAAGGCATGACCTCTGACCTTAAGAGCAACGAACTGGTAGCCGTGAGGAACATCCTGAAGGTACAATAACACACAACCTTCTCACACCCCCACGTGTGTGTGTGAGTGTGTGTGTGTGTGTGTGTGTGCGCATGTGTGTGTGTGTGTGTGTGTGCATGCTTGCATGTTTGCGTGTGTGTGTATGTGTACGTATGTGTATGAACCTGTATCCTCAAACCCATTTTCTAAATGAAGCAGTGCGTTCTCAGTCTCTCTCTTACTCTTACACTCCTACTATGGCCCTTAACACCATTAAAGGTAATGAGCGTATGATGAAGATGAGGCTGATGAAGAGTGTGTGATGTGTGTTCACAGTTCTCCTGGTTCTTCTTTGAGCTGATCAGTAAGTCAATGGCTCAGCACCTGGTCGACTCGGACAAGCTGCAGGTAGAGAACGAGCAGTCATTTTTACCTGGAAGAGGCACATCCTGCTGCGTTTGCATTTGTGGTGACCGCGATGTGTCTGTTCAGGTCCCTCGACCACAGAGGTTCCCGTCCTCCTACCTGAGCAAGCTGGAGGCTCTGATCATGACCACAGCAGACCACGTCTTCTGGAAGACCAAAGATATGCCCGAGGAGACACACAGCGCTAACCTGGCGGTCGCCAGCTTCATCAAGGTGAGAAAGAGAGATTATATTATTATTATATAGCCTACTCACTGTGGCCATTACCACACTGTTATTTGCATTGTTGTCGTTACCACAATGTTGTTTGTATTTCATGTTGTTTGTATTCCTATTCCTGTTTCTGTGTGTACGCTTTGGCAATATCTACAAATGTATTTCATGCCAATAAAGCATTTTGAATTTGAATTTGAATTTGAGAGAGAGAGGGAGACAGAGAGAGAGACAGAGAGAAATAGAGACTGAGATCTTGCAGTGTGTGGGAGTAATTCTTTATGAGGGAAATAAGAGAGGGTGTCTGACTGTGCAGCACAAACCTCTGAATGAACCCCACTCCTTTCCCCCAGCGCTGCTTTACGCTCATCGACCGAGGATTCACCTTCAAACTCATCAGCGGCTACATGAACATTATCGCAGCCACGGAGAACAAGGTGCCTCTGACCAATCAAAGAACGGACTCTTTTAACATTAGCCAATGAGAGAGAGTCTCCTCATGTGAATTTGTGTCATGCGTTTGAGGGTGCACAAGGCGAGTGCTTCCTGTGCATTGTGGTGCATTGTGGGAAGGCTAAAAACTGGTCCTTGTTGCAGGCGCTGTGTGAGTTTAAGTTTGAGTTCCTGCGGGAGGTGTGTAACCACGAGCACTACATCCCTCTCAGCCTGCCAATCCCCTCCGCCCGCATCACAGGTGAGAGGGGTCAAGGGTCAGGGGTCACAGGTCCTGTGCATGTTCTGAGGTGGCTCACCTAGCCTAGCGAGCAGCATGCGTGTACCCTTCTCATGTCCCTGTCTCCTGTTTGTTTGGTCCTCCAGATCGCGCCTGTTCACCGGAGGCACAGAACGCACAGGGTATGTCTGTTTCCTGTCTCACACTTCCTGTGTGAAAGCAGCAACCCTGCGCTCTTACTCCTCTGAGGGATGAAATGTGGTGGAGCCCCTCTGCAGACAGCAGTGTGACCTGTTTTACTCTCTGCTGCCCCCAGTGGACGTGCCCGAGTACAGCCTGACGGGGGAGTTCTGCAGGAAGCACTTCCTGACGGGGCTGTTGCTACGGGAACTGGGCCTGGCGCTGCAGGATGAGCAGGACCTCAGACACTTGGCGCTCGCCAGCCTCAAGAACCTGATGGCCAAGCACTCCCTGGACCCCCGTTACGCCCACAGGGTAACCCCGTACCCCACCCCTATACCCCACCCTCCCCCACCCCTATACCCCGCTACGCCCACAGGCTAACCCCGTACCCCACCCTCCCCCCACCCCTATACCCCGCTACGCCCACAGGGTAACCCCGTACCCCACCCCTATACCCCGCCCTCCCCCCCTCCCCCACCCCTATACCCCGCTACCCCACAGGCTAACCCCGTACCCCACCCCTATACCCCGCTACACCCATAGGGTAACCCCGTACCCCACCCCTATACCCCACCCTCCCCCCACCCCTATACCCCGCTACGCCCACAGGCTAACCCCGTACCCCACCCCTATACCCCACCCTCCCCCCACCCCTATACCCCGCTACGCCCACAGGCTAACCCCGTACCCCACCCCTATACCCCGCTACACCCATAGGGTAACCCCGTACCCCACCCCTATACCCCACCCTCCCCCCACCCCTATACCCCGCTACGCCCACAGGCTAACCCCGTACCCCACCCCTATACCCCGCTACGCATACAGGGTAACCCCGTACCCCACCCCTGTACCCCACCCTCCCCCCACCCCTATACCCCGCTACGCCCACAGGCTAACCCCGTACCCCCACCCCTATACCCCACCCTCCCCCACCCCTATACCCCCGCTACGCCCATAGGGTAACCCCGTACCCCACCCCTATACCCCACCCTCCCCCACCCCTATACCCCGCTACGCCCACAGGCTAACCCCGTACCCCACTCCTATACCCCACCCTCCCCCCCCCTATACCCCACCCTCCCCCCACCCCTATATCCCGCTACGCCCACAGGCTAACCCCGTACCCCACCCCTATACCCCACCCTCCCCCACCCCTATACCCCGCTAACGCCCATAGGTAACCCCGTACCCCACCCCTATACCCCACCCTCCCCCCACCCCTATACCCCACTACGCCCACAGGCTAACCCCGTACCCCACCCCTATACCCCACCCTCCCCCACCCCTATACCCCGCTACGCCCATAGGGTAACCCCGTACCCCACCCCTATACCCCACCCTCCCCCCACCCCTATACCCCGCTACGCCCACAGGCTAACCCCGTACCCCACCCCTATACCCCACCCTCCCCCACCCCTATACCCCGCTACGCCCATAGGGTAACCCCGTACCCCACCCCTATACCCCACCCTCCCCCCACCCCTATACCCCGCTACGCCCACAGGCTAACCCTGTACCCCACCCCTATACCCCGCTACACCTACAGGGTACCCTGTACCCCACCCCTATACCCCACCCTCCCCCCCCACCCCTATACCCCCCCCCGCTACGCCCACAGGCTAACCCTGTACCCCACCCCTATACCCCACCCTCCCCCACCCCTATACCCCCGCTACGCCCACAGGCTAACCCTGTACCCCACCCCTATACCCCACCCTCCCCCCACCCCTATACCCCGCTACGCCCACAGGCTAACCCCGTACCCCACCCCTATACCCCACCCTCCCCCACCCCTATACCCCCGCTACAACCCACAGGCTAACCCCGTACCCCACCCCTATACCCCACCCTCCCCCACCCCTATACCCCGCTACGCCTACAGGGTAACCCTGTACCCCACCCCTATACCCCACCCTCCCCCCCACCCCTATTCCCCCCCGCTACGCCCACAGGGTAACCCTGTACCCCACCCCCCTATACCCCACCCTCCCCCCACCCCCCTATACCCCGCTACACCCATAGGGTAACCCCGTACCCCCCCCTATACCCCGCTACGCCTACAGGGTAACCCTGTACCCCACCCCTATACCCCACCCTCCCCCCACCCCTATACCCCGCTACACCCCATAGGGTAACCCCGTACCCCACCCCTATACCCCGCTACGCCCACAGGCTAACCCCGTACCCCACCCCTATACCCCGCTACACCCATAGGGTAACCCCGTACCCCACCCCTATACCCCACCCTCCCCCACCCCTATACCCCGCTACGCCCACAGGCTAACCCCGTACCCCACTCCTATACCCCACCCTCCCCCACCCCTATACCCCACCCTCCCCCCACCCCTATACCCCGCTACGCCCACAGGCTAACCCCGTACCCCACCCCTATACCCCACCCTCCCCCACCCCTATACCCCGCTACGCCCATAGGGTAACCCCGTACCCCACCCCTATACCCCACCCTCCCCCCACCCCTATACCCCACTACGCCCACAGGCTAACCCCGTACCCCACCCCTATACCCCACCCTCCCCCACCCCTATACCCCGCTACGCCCATAGGGTAACCCCGTACCCCCCCCCCCCTATACCCCACCCTCCCCCCACCCCTATACCCCGCTACGCCCACAGGCTAACCCCGTACCCCACCCCTATACCCCACCCTCCCCCACCCCCTATACCCCACCCTCCCCCACCCCTATACCCCGCTACGCCCATAGGGTAACCCCGTACCCCACCCCTATACCCCACCCTCCCCCCCCACCCCTATACCCCGCTACGCCCACAGGCTAACCCTGTACCCCACCCCTATACCCCGCTACACCTACAGGGTAACCCTGTACCCCACCCCTATACCCCACCCTCCCCCCCCCCCTATACCCCGCTACGCCCACAGGCTAACCCTGTACCCCACCCCTATACCCCACCCTCCCCCCCACCCCTATACCCCGCTACGCCCACAGGCTAACCCCTGTACCCCACCCCTATACCCCACCCTCCCCCCACCCCTATACCCCCCGCTACGCCCACAGGCTAACCCCCTACCCGCATACCCCACCCCTATACCCCCCCCCCCACCCCTTCTCCCTCCCCCACCCCTATACCCCATAAACTACACCCACAGGCTAACCCCGTACCCCACCCCTATACCCCCCCCTCCCCCACCCCTATACCCCGCTACGCCTACAGGGTAACCCTGTACCCCACCCCTATACCCCACCCTTCCCCCACCCCTATTCCCCGCTACGCCCACAGGGTAACCCTGTACCCCACCCCTATACCCCACCCTCCCCCCACCCCTATACCCCGCTACACCCATAGGTAACCCCGTACCCCACCCCTATACCCCGCTACGCCTACAGGGTAACCCTGTACCCCCCCACCCCTATACCCCACCCTCCCCCCCACCCCTATACCCCGCTACACCCATAGGGTAACCCCGTACCCCACCCCTATACCCCGCTACGCCTACAGGGTAACCCTGTACCCCACCCCTATACCCCCACCCCTCCCCGTCCTGCCCCTATACACACCCTGTCCCACCCTTATCCCCTATACCCCACTCTGTTCCTATACACACCCTGCTCCACTCCTGTACCCCACCCTGCTTCACCTTATTCTGTCATTCCTGTGTCAGAGAGACAGGGGGCGCTGCAGTATTTTAATCTCTGAGCCTCCAGCAGGAACAGCAGCGAGGCTAAAGAAAAACAGCAGGAACCCATTACCCCCCCATCCCCCCCCCCCCCTCTCACAGGAAACTGTATGCTCTCTGGGACCGTGTCAGCCAAATCACACATAGAGTAGCTTTCTGGGACTGTCAGCCAAATCACACAGAGAGTAGCTTTCTGGGACTGTCAGCCAAATCAAACAGAGAGTAGCTTTCTGGGACTGTCAGCCAAATCACACAGAGAGTAGCTTTCTGGACTGTCAGCCAAATCACACAGAGAGTAGCTTTCTGGGACTGTCAGCCAAATCACACAGAGAGTAGCTTTCTGGGACTGTCAGCCAAATCACACAGAGAGTAGCTTTCTGGGACTGTCAGCCAAATCACACAGAGAGTAGCTTTCTGGGACTGTCAGCCAAATCACACAGAGAGTAGCTTTCTGGGACTGTCAGCCAAATCACACAGAGAGTAGCTTTCTGGGACTGTCAGCCAAATCACACAGAGAGTAGCTTTCTGGGACTGTCAGCCAAATCACACAGAGAGTAGCTTTCTGGGACTGTCAGCCAAATCACACAGAGAGTAGCTTTCTGGGACTGTCAGCCAAATCACACAGAGAGTAGCTTTCTGGGACTGTCAGCCAAATCACACAGAGAGTAGCTTTCTGGGACTGTCAGCCAAATCACACAGAGAGTAGCTTTCTGGGACTGTCAGCCAAATCACACAGAGAGTAGCTTTCTGGGACTGTCAGCCAAATCACACAGAGAGTAGCTTTCTGGGACTGTCAGCCAAATCACACAGAGAGTAGCTTTCTGGGACTGTCAGCCAAATCACACAGAGAGTAGCTTTCTGGGACTGTCAGCCAAATCACACAGAGAGTAGCTTTCTGGGACTGTCAGCCAAATCACACAGAGAGTAGCTTTCTGGGACTGTCAGCCAAATCACACAGAGAGTAGCTTTCTGGGACTGTCACTGTCCAAATCACACAGAGAGTAGCTTTCTGGGACTGTCAGCCAAATCACACAGAGAGTAGCTTTCTGGGACTGTCAGCCAAATCACACAGAGAGTAGCTTTCTGGGACTGTCAGCCAAATCACACAGAGAGTAGCTTTCTGGGACTGTCAGCCAAATCACACAGAGAGTAGCTTTCTGGGACTGTCAGCCAAATCACACAGAGAGTAGCTTTCTGGGACTGTCAGCCAAATCACACAGAGAGTAGCTTTCTGGGACTGTCAGCCAAATCACACAGAGAGTAGCTTTCTGGGACTGTCAGCCAAATCACACAGAGAGTAGCTTTCTGGGACTGTCAGCCAAATCACACAGAGAGTAGCTTTCTGGGACTGTCAGCCAAATCACACAGAGAGTAGCTTTCTGGGACTGTCAGCCAAATCACACAGAGAGTAGCTTTCTGGGACTGTCAGCCAAATCACACAGAGAGTAGCTTTCTGGGACTGTCAGCCAAATCACACAGAGAGTAGCTTTCTGGGACTGTCAGCCAAATCACACAGAGAGTAGCTTTCTGGGACTGTCAGCCAAATCACACAGAGAGTAGCTTCTGGGACTGTCAGCCAAATCACACAGAGAGTAGCTTTCTGGGACTGTCAGCCAAATCACACAGAGAGTAGCTTTCTGGGACTGTCAGCCAAATGACACAGAGAGTAGCTTTCTGGGACTGTCAGCCAAATCACACAGAGAGAGTAGCTTTCTGGGACTGTCAGCCAAATCACACAGAGAGTAGCTTTCTGGGACTGTCAGCCAAATCACACAGAGAGTAGCTTTCTGGGACTGTCAGCCAAATGACACAGAGAGTAGCTTTCTGGGACTGTCAGCCAAATCACACAGAGAGTAGCTTTCTGGGACTGTCAGCCAAATCACACAGAGAGTAGCTTTCTGGGACTGTCAGCCAAATCACACAGAGAGTAGCTTTCTGGGACTGTCAGCCAAATCACACAGAGAGTAGCTTTCTGGCAAGCAGCACACCATGGCGGGACAGCGGGGATTAGCCCCAGAGAACACGCCCCCCCCCCCCCCCCCGTCACTTTCTCTCTCTGCTCTCTCGCCCTCCCCTCTCTCTCTCTTTCTCCCTCTGTCTCTCGTTCTCTCTCTTTCACACTCTCTCTCCCTCTCACTCCCATGCTCATGCTTTCTTTCTCTCCCTCTGTCGCTCTCTCCCTCTCTCTCTCTCACACTCTCTCTCCCTCTCCTTCGGGCTGTCTCTCACATTCTCTGTCTGTATCTGACTTTGCTGTGCACACTGCTGCTGCTCTCTGAGGTGATATAACTGACTTTATTACCAGTTTTTGGTGCTGGTAGTCTCAGATTTACCTGGGTGCTCAGACACAGCCCAGGTCTTTTTAGGAATTCCTGGGCCATCCTCCATTCAGGTCTGTTCTGATCAAGCACAGGTCTAGAACGAATAAATTTCATTCACACACAAACCTGCTACCTCATCCAAGTTGGGGCTCATGTGATTGCTGACCTTTGACCTTGTGGCCCCTCCTCCTGCAGGACAGGGAGGCGCGGATTGCAGCTCTGTATCTGCCCCTGTACGGCCTCATCCTGGACAACATGCCCCGCTTCTTCCTCCGAGACCTCTTCCCTGCCTGCTTCATGACCAGCGACCAGGTACGCCCCGCCACACCCAGCCCTGCCTTGCCCCACCCCACCCCGCCCTGCCCCGCTACACCATGCCCTGCCACACCCCGCCCCACCCCACCATGCCCTGGCCCACCCCACCCCGCCCTGCCCCATCCTGCCCTGCTTTGCCCCACCCCACACCCCACCCCGCCCTGCCCCGCTACAACCATGCCCTGCCACACCCCGCCCCACCCCACCATGCCCTGGCCCACCCCACCCCGCCCTGCCCCATCCTGCCCTGCCTTGCCCTACCCCACCCCACCCTGCCCCGCTACACCATGCCCTGCCACACCCGCCCCCCCACCATGCCCTGCCCCGCCACCCCCGCCCCCGCCCCGCCCTGCCTTGACCCACCCCACCCCGCCCTGCCCCTACCCGCTACACCATGCCCTGCCACACACCCCGCCCACCCCATCCTTCCCCGCCACACCCATCCCTGCCCCATCCTGCCCCGCCCCCCCCCCCGCCCTGCCTTGCCCTACCCCACCCCCCACCCTGCCCCGCTACTCCATGCCCTGCCACACCCCCCCCCCCACCCCACCATGCCCTGCCCCGCACACACCCCGCCCTGCCTTGCCCCGCCCTGCCCCATCCTGCCCTGCCAGGCCCCGCTCCGCCTTGCCCCGCTCCGCCCTGCCCTGCCTCGTCCTGCCCCGCACTGCCCCACCCCGTCTTGCCCCGCCCTGCCCCGCCCTGCCCCGCCCTGCCCTGCCCCATCCCGCCCTGCCAGGCTCCGCCTCGCCCTGTCCCGATTTGTGAGTATGGCGCATGGGTGATGTTTCATGCCACTGCACAGCGACGTTTATTCTGCAGTGAGGTCTGCAAATGGGCCCACACTCCAACTTAACCTCATCTAGAGTTCCTGCCTGTTTCTCAGGAGAATATGCTGTCTCCTTCATCTTAGTCCCTTACCCCTGGGGCTGTCTGCATTGTGGATGAAGCCTCCTAAATATAGCTCCTGTGTGATGAATGATGCCCCTCTTTCTGCCAGGGGTGACACCTCATTCTCCCTTTTCAGCACTTCCTCACACCTGTGCTCCATTCTCAGATCTGATTTGATGATTCCTGAGTGTAATGAGCACCTGGTACTTTAGTCAGAATCACCTCACAAACCTGGCAGGGCTCCCAGAATGTGACCTCACAGGAAATGATGCTGATAGGAAGTGGCGCTCACTCCCCCCCCCCCCCCCCCCCCCCCCCAACCCCCCCACTGTGGCTGTTCTCTGCAGGGGTCCCGGGATGACCTGAGTGTGGGGGGGGGGCTTCCGGGGCAGATGGCACTCTCTCTGCGGCACGGAAACTCTGTGGATGCCTCATTCTCCAAAGAGGTCCTCAACTCCATCACAGGTATGCACCTCCACACCTGTACTCAACTCCATCACAGGTATGCACCTCCACACCTGTACTCAACTCCATCACAGGTATGCACCTCCACACCTGTACTCAACTCCATCACAGGTACGCACCTCCACACCTGTACTCACCTGTCCTCACCCATACTCACCTATACTCACCTGTGCTCACCTGTCCTGACCCAACTGACTGTGTATTGTCCACATGACTCAGGTGATTAAGAATAAATCTGGACTGGAGTAAACCGAGCCTGCGTCCTCTTGTTAAGAGCAAAGTGCTTGCTGACCTTTCTCAGTTCAGCTGAAACCCAGAGCACTCCACCCGGCTTTATTCTTTGTTGCTGCTGGCAACAGTGTTCCATCCCCTCTGAACTCTGACCTGCCCCCCCCCCCCCCCCCCCCCCCCCCCCCAGCCTTCTCCTCCTTGGCAGTTTCCATGGGTAACCATGCAGGCTCGCGGGGGTCCGTGGTCAGTATTGAGTCGAACCCGAGCACCAGCGACAAGAACAGCGAGAAAACTGACGGCTGTGAGCGGGTAAGGAGGAGGAGTTAGGGATGAGGGGCGTGGTCTGGGTGTGAGTGTGATAAGCTAACTACACTGGGGTGTGAGTATGATAAGCTAACTACACTGGGGTGTGAGTATGATAAGCTAACTACACTGGGGTGTGAGTATGATAAGCTAACTACACTGGGGTGTGAGTGTGATAAGCTAATTACACTGGGGTGTGAGTATGATAAGCTAACTACACTGGGGTGTGAGTGTGATAAGCTAACTACACTGGGGTGTGAGTAGGATAAGCTAACTACACTGGGGTGTGAGTATGATAAGCTAACTACACTGGGGTGTGAGTATGATAAGCTAACTACACTGGGGTGTGAGTGTGATAAGCTAACTACACTGGGGTGTGAGTATGATAAGCTAACTACACTGGGGTGTGAGTATGATAAGCTAACTACACTGGGGTGTGAGTATGATAAGCTAACTACACTGGGGTGTGAGTAGGATAAGCTAACTACACTGGGGTGTGAGTGTGATAAGCTAACTACACTGGGGTGTGAGTATGATAAGCTAACTACACTGGGGTGTGATGTGATAAGCTAACTACACTGGGGTGTGAGTATGATAAGCTAACTACACTGGGGTGTGAGTGTGATAAGCTAACTACACTGGGGTGTGAGTAGGATAAGCTAACTACACTGGGGTGTGAGTATGATAAGCTAACTACACTGGGGTGTGAGTATGATAAGCTAACTACACTGGGGTGTGAGTATGATAAGCTAACTACACTGAGGTGTGAGTATGATAAGCTAACTATACACTAACTACACTGGGGTGTGAGTATGATAAGCTAACTACACGCTAACTACACTGGGGTGTGAGTAGGATAAGCTAACTACACTGGGGTGTGAGTATGATAAGCTAACTACACTGGGGTGTGAGTATGATAAGCTAACTACACTGGGGTGTGAGTATGATAAGCTAACTACACTGAGGTGTGAGTATGATAAGCTAACTATACACTAACTACACTGGGGTGTGAGTATGATAAGCTAACTACACGCTAACTACACTGGGGTGTGAGTAGGATAAGCTAACTGCACACTAACTACACTGGGGTGTGAGTATGATAAGCTAACTACTAGTGTGATAAGCTACTACACTGGGGTGTGAGTATGATAAGCTAACTACACTGGGGTGTGAGTATGATAAGCTAACTACACTGGGGTGTGAGTGTGATAAGCTAACTACACTGGGGTGTGAGTACGATAAGCTAACTACACTGGGGTGTGAGTAGGATAAGCTAACTACACTGGGGTGTGAGTGTGATAAGCTAACTACACTGGGGTGTGAGTAGGATAAGCTAACTGCACACTAACTACACTGGGGTGTGTGTATGATAAGCTAACTACACTGGGGTGTGAGTAGGATAAGCTAACTGCACACTAACTACACTGGGGTGTGAGTATGATAAGCTAACTACACTGGGGTGTGAGTGTGATAAGCTAACTACACTGGGGTGTGAGTGTGATGAGTTGCTGGTGAGGTGGGTTATGGGGGCTTTCTTCGGTGAGTAAGGTGGTGTAGTGATGAGGTGTGTTTGGTTCCCTTAGTTTGTACGCCCCCAGTCCCTGATTGGCTTTGGCTCCCGGTTCGACAAGCTGGACCAGGCTGAGACCCACAGCCTCCTCCTGTGTTTCCTCCACATCATGAAGACCATCTCTGAGGGTGAACCACTCCCCCTGCACTGGCCTAGCCACTCCCACTCCCCCTGCACTGGCCTAACCACTCCCACTCCCCCTGCACTGGCCTAGCCACTCCCTCTCCCCCTGCACTGGCCTAGCCACTCCCCCTCCCCCTGTACTGACTTAGCTACTCCCCCTGTGCTAGCCTAGCCACTTCCACTCCCCCTGCGCTGGCCTAGCCACTCCCCCTCCCCCTGCACTGGCCTAGCCACTCCCACTCCCCCTGCACTGGCCTAACCACTCCCACTCCCCCTGCACTGGCCTAGCCACTCCCCCTCCCCCTGCACTGGCCTAGCCACTCCCCCTCCCCCTGCACTGGCCTAGCACTCCCACTCCCCCTGCACTGGCCTAGCCACTCTCCCTGTGCTAGCCTAGCCACTCCCCCTGTGCTGGCCTAGCCACTCCCCCTGCACTGGCATAGCCACTCCCCCTGTGCTGGGCTAGCTACTCCCCCTGTGCTAGCCTAGCCACTTCCACTCCCCCTGTGCTGGCTTAGCCACTCCTCCTCCTGTAAGCCTAGCCACTCCCCCTGTGCTGGCTTAGCCACTCCCCCTCCTCTAGCCTAGCCACTCCCCCTGCACTGGCCTAACCACTCCCCCTGTGCTAGCCTAGCCACTCCCCTTGCTCTGGCCTAG
>CM045894.1:43818070-43820570 GCA_025169545.1 Anguilla japonica
TGCATGTGTGTGTGTGTGTGTGCATACATGTCTGTGTGTGTGTGTGTGTGTGTTATTGCTGGTGTTAGATGATGCTGATGGTGATCAGTGTGTGTGTATGCAAAGTGTGTGTGTGTTAACACTGGTGTTGTTGGCTTGCTAACAGGAAGCTAGCAGCAGCGGTCAAGTTGGCTCAGTCCACCCACAACAATGGCAACCTGAAAGGCTCAAACACTTCCACCCAGTCCTCCGGTCTGCTCCCGCAATGGTAACCTCCCACCACCAGGGGCACCACTGCACCTGATCCGCTTCAGTTCAGTCCGGTCAGGAAATTAAGTGATTTTCAGTCTGATGAAAAGCTTTCTTCCAGGACTTTTCCAGTTGATTTAAATCCTGCTCATTCCTAAATGGGCTGATGTGTAGTGGAATGGGCCCTCAGTGGGACAGACGGAGGTGGCGCTGGTGTGCAGGCCACACGCACGCATGTGGAGCACCCAGTGATGCAGGGCATGTGTTCAGCTTCAGAGCTGTTCTCCTGGACAGGGGGAAATGAAATGCCCCAGGAGTGAGGTCCCGGGGGGGCCGTGTTCCCCCCCCCGCTATGGCCCGGACCGGGACCCCCCCCTTTGGGCCAGACCGGGGCGCCCCCCTGTGGTGGCCTGAGCATTTGGGCTGTGTGTGAACCCGCCGTTTGGATTTCTCTTATTTGTGTTCCCGCCATCTTGTCTCCACACATCGATTGTCAGAGCCCAAGTGCCTCCTGTGTCACGTGATGCTGTGATGCCTTTGTGTTCCCAGCATGCTTTTCCTGTGCTGTTCTGTGACACGTTTCCGTTTCCTGTGACAGCGTAGAGATCCCTGCATTCTGAAGGATCACAGAGTTAATGCCCAGAGCAGCTGCTGATGTCCTGTTTGGGTCTGTGTCTGTGTCGGTACCCTGTGTGTTGGGCTCCTTACACACGGCACTGGCAGGTTTGGGTTGGCTGATGTTGTGCAGAAATCGGCGTGTCTGTGATGTGCTAACCCCCCTCTCCTGCCCCCCCCCCCCCCGCGCCTCCCTCTCTTACCCCCCTCTCCCACTCCCCTCTTCCGCCCCCCCCCCCTCAACTGCCCCCCCTCTCCACACCCCCCCCCCCCTCTCCCACTCCCCTCTCCTGCCCCCCTCTCCCGCACCCCCCCCTCCCTGCCCCCCCTCTCGCACCCCCCTCTCCTGCCCCCCTATCCCACTCCCCTCTCCCGCACCCCCCTCTCCTGCCCCCCCTCTCCCACTCCCCCTGTCCTGCCCCCCTCTCCCGCAACCCCCCCTCTCCTGCCCCCCCTCTCGCACCCCCCCTCTCCTGCCCCCCCTATCCCACTCCCCTCTCCCGCGCCGCCCTCTCCTGCCCCCCTCTCCCACCCCCCCCCTCAACTGCCCCCCCCTCCCACTCCCCTCTTCTGCCCCCCCCCCTCCTGCCCCCCCCTCTATCCCCCCCCCCGCCCCCCTGTCCTGCCCCCCTCTCCCGCCCCCCCTCTCCTGCCCCCCTCTCCCGCACCCCCCCTCTCCTGCCCCCCCTCCCGCACACCCCCCTCTCCTGCCCCCCCTCTCCCACTCCCCTGTCCTGCCCCCCCCTCTCTCCCGCAACCCCCCTCTCCTGCCCCCCCTCTCGCACCCCCCTCTCCTGCCCCCCTATCCCACTCCCCCCCCCTCGCCGCCCTATCCTGCCCCCCTCTCCCACGCCCCCCTCTCTCTGCCCCCCTCTCCTGCGCCCCCCTCTCCTGCCCCCCCCCCCCCCCCCATGCCCCAGGATGGTCTCCAGTCAGGACGGTCACCGCCACGCCCGGTCCCAGACCATGCCCATCCTGCGGGGGAAGAACGCGCTCACCAACCCCCGGCTGCTGCAGATGATGGAGTCCAGTACGTCCCAGTCACATGACCACCCAGCACACCACCGCCCCCTCACACCCAATCACGTTACAGTGTGCAGACCTATCAAAAACCTCACCCCCAATCACGTTACAGTGTGCAGACCTATCAAAAACCTCACCCCCAATCATGTTACAGTGTGCAGACCTATCAAAAACCTCACCCCCAATCATGTTACAGTGAAACTGCTTTTTCAGACAGGCCATTGTATCGGACAGACTGTATCAGACAGGCCAGTACAGACTGTATCAGACAGATTGTATTGGACAGACTGTATCAGACAGATTGTATCAGACAGGCTGTATCAGACAGACTGTGTCAGACAGACTGTATCAGACAGATTGTATCAGACAGGTATCAGTGCGGCTGTATCAGACAGATTGTATCAGACAGGCTGTATCAGACAGACCAGTACAGACTGTATCAGACAGACTGTGTCAGACAGGCCAGTACAGACTGTATCAGACAGATTGTGTCGGACAGAATGTATCAGATTGTATCAGACCAGTGCGGCTGTATCAGACAGATTGTATCAGACAGACTATCAGACAGGATCAGACAGGTTGGTGTGCCCACCCCTGCTGGCTGCTTGCTGTGAATCCTGGCGCTGTGTGTCTG
>CM045894.1:43825570-43960570 GCA_025169545.1 Anguilla japonica
CCCCCTCCACACACTGCCCCCTCACATCCCACCCTGGCTCTGCGTCCCCTCCACACACTGCCCCCTCACATCCCACCCTGGCTCTGCGTCCCCTCCACACACTGCCCCCTCACATCCCACCCTGGCTCTGCGTCCCCTCCAAACACTGCCCCCTCACATCCCACCCTGGCTCTGCGTCCCCTCCAAACACTGCCCCCCCTCACATCCCACCCTGGCTCTGCGTCCCCTCCAAACACTGCCCCCTCACATCCCACCCTGGCTCTGCGTCCCCTCCAAACACTGCCCCCTCACATCCCACCCTGGCTCTGCGTCCCCTCCACACACTGCCCCCTCACATCCCACCCTGGCTCTGCGTCCCCTCCACACACTGCCCCCTCACATCCCACCCTGGCTCTGCGTCCCCTCCAAACACTGCCCCCTCACATCCCACCCTGGCTGCCTCCCCCTCCACACACTGCCCCCTCACATCCCACCCTGGCTCTGCGTCCCCTCCAAACACTGCCCCCTCACATCCCACCCTGGCTCTGCGTCCCCTCCACACACTGCCCCCTCACATCCCACCCTGGCTCTGCGTCCCCTCCAAACACTGCCCCCTCACATCCCACCCTGGCTCTGCGTCCCCTCCACACACTGCCCCCTCACATCCCACCCTGGCTCTGTGTCCCCTCCACACACTGCCCCCTCACATCCCACCCTGGCTCTGCGTCCCCTCCACACACTACCCCCTCACATCCCACCCTGGCTCTGCGTCCCCTCCACACACTGCCCCTCACATCCCACCCTGGCTCTGCATCCCCTCCACACACTGCCCCCTCACATCCCACCCTGGCTCTGCGTCCCCTCCACACACTGCCCCCTCACATCCCACCCTGGCTCTGCGTCCCCTCCACACACTGCCCCCTCACATCCCACCCTGGCTCTGCGTCCCCTCGCGCCTGGCTGCCTCCCCCTCCAAATACTGCCCCCCACATCCCAGCTCTGGCTGCCTCCCCCTCCAAATACTGCCCCCCCACATCCCAGCTCTGGCTGCCTCCCCCTCCACACACTGCCCCCTCACATCCCAGCTCTGGCTGCCTCCCACTCCACACACTGCCCCCCCACATCCCAGCTCTGGCTGCCTCCCCCTCCACACACTGCCCCCTCACATCCCAGCTCTGGCTGCCTCCCCCTCCACACACTGCCCCCCCACATCCCAGCTCTGGCTGCCTCCCCCTCCAAACACTGCCCCCCCACATCCCAGCTCTGGCTGCCTCCCCCTCCACACACTGCCCCCCCACATCCCAGCTCTGGCTGCCTCCCCCTCCAAACACTGCCCCCCCACATCCCAGCTCTGGCTGCCTCCCCCTCCACAACACTGCCCCCCCACATCCCAGCTCTGGCTGCCTCCCCCTCCACACACTGCCCCCCCACATCCCAGCTCTGGCTGCCTCCCCCTCCACACATTGCCCCCCCCCCACATCCCAGCTCTGGCTGCCTCCCCCTCCACACACTGCCCCCCCACATCCCAGCTCTGGCTGCCTCCCCCTCCACACACTGCCCCCCCCACATCCCAGCTCTGGCTGCCTCCCCCTCCACACACTGCCCCCCCACATCCCAGCTCTGACTGCCTCCCCCTCTATATATGTATATATATATATATATTGCACATATTGTCTCATATATGCATATATATGAGACTCCATGCATGCTATGGTGCATGCTTTATCAGCACTTTTATTCCATACACTGTGTGCAAACAGCATGCTTTACAGCACTGCACGTTGCCCGTTCAAAAATAAACATGGAAGTAAACTGCTGAACTCCTACCTCGACACAGGTTACTGGAAAACAGACAAGCCCAGGAACTGGAGCGTGCTCCCAGAGGAGGCTAATGGCATTAACTGTACCCCCTTACTAACCCCGCGGGACGGAGAATGTGAGTGCCTTCATCTGCAGGACACAGGGGGACCCCGAATTCAGCAGCACATCCCCATATGGGAGACAGGGACCAAGAATCCTACACACACACACAGACTTACACACACATGCACACGCGCACGCACACACACAGACTTACATGCACACGCGCACACACACACACTTACACACACATGCACACACACAGACTTACACACACATGCACACACATGTTAGTAAAACGTTAGCAGAACGCTGTGTTAGTGTGAGCTGTGTGAAAGGTTAGTAAAACGTTAGTGCAGCGTTAGCAGAACGCTGTGTTAGTGTGAGCTGTGTGAAAGGTTAGTAAAACGTTAGTGCAGCGTTAGCAGAACGCTGTGTTAGTGTGAGCTGTGTGAAAGGTTAGTAAAACGTTAGTGCAGCGTTAGCAGAACGCTGTGTTAGTGTGAGCTGTGTGAAAGGTTAGTAAAACGTTGGGTTTGTTGCTCCAGCATCGTTCTGCATGGGCTGGGCGCCTTCCTGTGCATCACCCCCAACGTGAAGGAGGAGGGCGCCATGAAGGAGGACATGGGCGCCCAGGACACGCCCTACACTGAGGTACGGGACACGCCCTACACTGGGGTACAGGACACGCCCTACACTGAGGTACGGGCTACAGGACAGGCCCTACACTGGGGTACGGGACACACCCTACACTGGGGTACGGGCTACAGGACACGCCCTACACTGAGGTACGGGACACGCCCTACACTGGGGTACGGGACACGCCCTACACTGGGGTACAGGACACGCCCTACACTGGGGTACAGGACAGGCCCTACACTGGGGTACGGGACACGCCCTACACTGGGGTACAGGACACGCCCTACACTGGGGTACGGGACGCGCCCTACACTGGGGTACAGGACACGCCCTGCACTGGGGTACAGGACACGCCCTACACTGGGGTACAGGACACGCCCTGCACTGGGGTACGGGACACGCCCTACACTGGGGTACGGGACACGCCCTACACTGGGGTACAGGACACGCCCTGCACTGGGGTACGGGCTACAGGACACACCCTACACTGGGGTACGGGACACGCCCTACACTGAGGTACAGGACACGCCCTACACTGGGGTACAGGACACGCCCTGCACTGGGGTACGGGACACGCCCTGCACTGGGGTACAGGACAGGCCCTACACTGGGGTACAGGACACGCCCTACACTGGGGTACGGGACACGCCCTGCACTGGGGTACAGGACACGCCCTGCACTGGGGTACAGGACACGCCCTACACTGGGGTACGGGCTACAGGACACGCCCTTCACTGAGGTACGGGACACGCCCTACACTGGGGTACAGGACACGCCCTGCACTGGGGTACAGGACACGCCCTACACTGGGGTACGGGCTACAGGACACGCCCTACACTGGGGTACGGGACACGCCCTACACTGGGGTACAGGACACGCCCTGCACTGGGGTACAGGACACGCCCTACACTGGGGTACGGGCTACAGGACAGGCCCTACACTGGGGTACAGGACACGCCCTGCACTGGGGTACGGGACATGCCCTGCACTGGGGTACAGGCTACAGGACACGCCCTGCACTGGGGTACGGGACATGCCCTGCACTGGGGTACAGGCTACAGGACACGCCCTGCACTGGGGTACGGGACATGCCCTGCACTGGGGTACAGGCTACAGGACACGCCCTGCACTGGGGTACGGGCTACAGGACACGCCCTACACTGGGGTACGGGGTACGGGACACGCCCTACACTGGGGTACGGGCTACAGGACACGCCCTGCACTGGGGTACGGGCTACAGGACACGCCCTACACTGGGGTACGGGACACGCCCTGCACTGGGGTACGGGACACGCCCTACACTGGGGTACGGGCTACAGGACACGCCCTACACTGGGGTACGGGACACGCCCTACACTGGGGTACAGGACACGCCCTGCACTGGGGTATGGGGTACGGGACACGCCCTACACTGGGCTACAGGACAGGCCCTACACTGGGGTACGGGACACGCCCTACACTGGGCTACAGGACACGCCCTACACTGGGGTACGGGACACGCCCTACACTGGGGTACGGGCTACAGGACACGCCCTACACTGGGGTACGGGCTACAGGACACGCCCTGCACTGGGGTACAGGACACGCCCTGCACTGGGGTACGGGACACGCCCTACACTGGGGTACGGGACAGGCCCTACACTGGGGTACAGGACACACCCTACACTGGGGTACGGGCTACAGGACACGCCCTACACTGGGGTACAGGACAGGCCCTACACTGGGGTACGGGCTACAGGACACGCCCTACACTGGGGTACGGGACACACTGAGGTACAGGACCCTACACTGGGGTACAGGACACACCCTACACTGGGGTACGGGCTACAGGACAGGCCCTACACTGGGGTACGGGCTACAGGACAGGCCCTACACTGGGGTATGTGGTACAGGGACAGGCCCTACACTGGGGTACGGGCTACAGGACAGGCCCTACACTGGGGTACGGGCTACAGATGGGTTTTAGGGGATTTTATGTGTTTCTGTATGAATGAAAAACCCAGTCCCCAGTACTTGGGCCTCACGGTTCATTTCTCCCATCCCACCCCACCCCCTCCTCCCCCTCCACCCTCCCAGGACACGCTGGTGGAGCAGCTGGAGCTCTGTGTCGATTACCTGTGGAAATCAGAGAGACACGAGCTCATCGCTGACGTCAACAAACCCGTCATCGCCGTCTTCGAGAAGAGGAGGGACTTCAAGGTACTGGCTGGCCATACGCCTGATCTCACCAGCTCACCCATTTCCTTAGCCAATGTAGCTCTGCAGCTAAATAAAGTAAAACAGGTGATTGAGAGGTGAATGCAAACTGTAAGGATAATTCGGCATGGAATTCCCTTTAAACAACAGTTACGCCCTTTATGAGTATTACAGTTACTGCTGGTCTGCTACTTACCTCTGTATGTGTGTGTGTGTGTGTGTGTGTGTGTGTGTGTGTGTGTGTGTGTGTGTGTGCGTGTGTGTGTGTGTGTGTGTGTGTTCCTTCCGTAGCGCCTGTCGGAGCTGTACTATGACATCCACCGCTCGTACCTGAAGGTGACGGAGGTGGTGAACTCGGAGAAGCGGCTGTTCGGCCGGTACTACCGCGTGGCGTTCTACGGGCAGGTGAGGGACGGCTCAGGGGTCCTCAGCGCTGGGGACAGGTGACCTGTGAACACCTGCAGCTGTGCTCCTCCTTCCTGTCCGTCTCTTTAATTCGCTCGTCTGCTCTCTTCTCCTCTGTGTCTGTCTTTACCCAAGGCTGCGGTAAGTCTTTCTTCATTTCCTTTTTTAACGCTCTTCCCTTCTCACCCTTCATAGCTCCTCTCTAATGTGTGCCGAGCTGTGTCCATGTCCACCGTTTACACGTGTATACATAAATACGCTCTGTATTTGTGTATATTTATACATGTATATGTGCAACGTGTGTGCACATATATGCTACACGTTTGTCCACATATATGCTACACGTGTGTCCACATATATGCTACATGTGTGTATACATACATGCTACACGTGTATCATATGTATATACATTCATTCCACAGTTTTTTTCACCCTGAAGATCCCTGTTTCTAATCTGTAGTTCTGTGACCTGTGTTGAGCATAAAACTGCTAAAATAATAAACTTTAATTTGAAGGTTGGTTCAGTCTAGCCGTTCCACCCCAGTTACATCCTGTATTTTTTAAGGAGTTCCTGTAACTACTGAGAGTTCCTGTAACCTGTCCTGAGAGTATTGTCCACAGCTGTCCTCTAAATCATGGTGCTTCAGAATCACCACCACACCATCAGAACCTTAACTGTGCTCCTAACGCACTGACCTTTTCGTTTAGTTTTTTATTAATAATTCTCTCGAATACATAAAAAAAGCGCATTAATGGTGTTGCATCGCAGGGGAGATAAGGTAAAATCAGGTGGCAGATCAGACTGAAAGAAGGTCTTAAATGAGGGTGTTCTCTAAGGCACTGTGAGAACAGGAAACAGCCTCTTCAGCTGTGGATGTGTGCTTCCTGCCGTCTGTGGTTTTACTGCTCTGATGAGGCAAACAGATCCGATAAGAGTGTTTAGTTTAAGTTCCCTGCAGCGGTTCAGACATTTCAATCACTGCATTTTCTGCTTTTTGCTGCGATAAAACATGTTCATTATCACAGCTTTCCTGTGTAAGCCGGAGGCCTGCTTTGGGATCAGAAGAGTCCTTTTTATCGGGCTTCCAAGCAGGTTTTTGTGTAGTTAGAGGCTTGTTTAGAAGACTAGAGGTACTTTGAATAAGGATTTTGAAATTTTAAGTCAGAATTCTTTGCTCTACAGTGATGCGTTTAAAATCTGAAATGGTTTATTTTGGGATCCCTGGCTTGCTAGGCAGCCTCTCCACCCTAGACATCTCTAACACAGATAATCAAAAAGAGAGTTCTAAATATATATGATCCCTTCCAAGTACACTGTAACCCAGAGCCTGTGTGGGTGTGGCATATTTTATGCCACAGAATATTAAGAAGGTGTACAGAATTTATCTCAAGTAATATTTTGCAGTGCTATTCCTTCTGCTGCCACAGGAGGGCAGTACAGATATATAATATGTTCTGTATTTTCTGCATCATTTCTGGACTCCTTGCCAAGTCATGGTAATATGACAAGAACCCAACCTGATGTTTTGTGGAACTTTTGGCTAAAGGCTTTAATGCAGTGCCTTATGGGATATGTAGGATTTGTGCCTTTCTGAAGGAGAGGGTGTAGTTCTTTAGTGTTTTGGGGCTGGTGCTCTGTGTTACTGAAAGAGAACAGAGTGGAGTCCCAGGTAGTTTAGAATGGCTTCACACACTCACTCACACTGCATGCACAGGAACAGACGAGGTTCTGAGCCAATCGGTGAGCAGAAACAGACTGAATGTGATGTGATGAGGGGTTTGTCTGGCAGGCTTTCTTCGAAGAGGAGGAGAGTAAGGAGTTTATCTATAAGGAGCCCAAGCTGACCGGCCTATCAGAGATCTCCCAGCGCCTGCTCAAACTGTACTCTGACAAGTTTGGGGCTGACAACGTCAAGATGATCCAGGACTCCAATAAGGTACAGTTACCAGTGGCAGGGGGAAACGAGATGTGAGACAGAACCTAGCTGTGATTGGCTCAGCTCAGCAGAACCCAGCTCTGATGGGCTCTGCTCAGCAGACCCTGGCTGTGATTGGCTCTGCTCAGCAGACCCTGGCTGTGATTGGCTCAGCTCAGCAGACCCCAGCCGTGATTGGCTCAGCTCAGCAGAAGCCAGCTGTGATTGGCTCTGCTCAGCAGACCCCAGCTGGTATTGGCTCAGCTCAGCAGACCCCAGCTGTGATTGGCTCAGCTCAGCAGAACTCAGCTGTGATTGGCTCTGCTCAGCAGACCCCAGCTGTGATTGGCCCAGCTGGCTCAGAGCACAGTGCTAATGGCGAGCACTTATCCAACCTGACCTGAACACTGGAATACCACATCACCCTCCATGTGGATTGTTGAAAATGGTTTCTGTTCAGACTGTGTGATAGCACACGGTCACATCCTCACCTCACCTCCATATTCACATCTTCCATCAGGTAAACCCCAAAGACCTGGACGCCAAGTTTGCCTACATTCAGGTGACGTACGTTACCCCATACTTTGAGGAGAAGGAGCTGCAGGAGCGGAGGACGGACTTTGAGAGGCATCACAACATCAAGCGCTTCGTGTTCGAGACCCCCTTCACCCTGTCTGGCAAGAAGCACGGAGACGTGGAGGAGCAATGCAAGAGAAGGACCATACTGACCAGTGAGTCCCCTCACTGACCAAACTACTGACCACTCAAACATACTGACCAGTGAGTCCCCTCACTGACCAAACTACTGACCACTCAAACATACTGACCAGTGAGTCCCCTCACTGACCAAACTACTGACCACTCAAACATACTGACCAGTGAGTCCCCTCACTGACCAAACTACTGACCACTCAAACATACTGACCAGTGAGTCCCCCACTGACCAAACTACTGACCACTCAAACATACTGACCAGTGAGTCCCCTCACTGACCAAACTACTGACCACTCAAACATACTGACCAGTGAGTCCCCTCACTGACCAAACTACTGACCACTCAAACATACTGACCAGTGAGTCCCCTCACTGACCAAACTACTGACCACTCAAACATACTGTCCCCTCACTGACCAAACTACTGACCACTCAAACATACTGACCAGTGAGTCCCCTCACTGACCAAACTACTAACCACTCAAACATACTGACCAGTGAGTCCCCTCACTGACCAAACTACTGACCACTCAAACATACTGACCAGCGAGTCGCCTCACTGACCAAACTACTGACCACTCAAACATACTGATCAGCGAGTCCCCTCACTGACCAAACTACTGACCACTCAAACATACTGACCAGCGAGTCCCCTCACTGACCAAACTACTGACCACTCAGACATACTGACCAGTGAGTCCCCTCACTGACCAAACTACTGACCACTCAGACATACTGACCAGTGAGTCCCCTCACTGACCAAACTACTGACCACTCAAACATACTGATCAGTGAGTCCCCTCACTGACCAAACTACTGACCACTCAAACATACTGACTAGTGAGTCCCCTCACTGACCAAACTACTGACCACTCAGACATACTGACCAGTGAGTCCCCTCACTGACCAAACTACTGACCACTCAGACATACTGACCAGTGAGTCCCCTCACTGACCAAACTACTGACCACTCAGACATACTGACCAGTGAGTCCCCTCACTGACCAAACTACTGACCACTCAGACATACTGACCAGTGAGTCCCCTCACTGACCAAACTACTGACCACTCAGACATACTGACCAGTGAGTCCCCTCACTGACCAAACTACTGACCACTCAAACATACTGACCAGTGAGTCCCCTCACTGACCAACTACTGACCACTCAGACATACTGACCAGTGAGTCCCCTCACTGACCAAACTACTGACCACTCAGACATACTGACCAGTGAGTCCCCTCACTGACCAAACTACTGACCACTCAGCCATACTGACCAGTGAGTCCCCTCACTGACCAAACTACTGACCACTCAACATACTGACCAGTGAGTCCCCTCACTGACCAAACTACTGACCACTCAAACATACTGACCAGTGAGTCCCCTCACTGACCAAACTACTGACCACTCAAACATACTGACCAGTGAGTCCCCTCACTGACCAAACTACTGACCACTCAAACATACTGACCAGCGAGTCGCCTCACTGACCAAACTACTGACCACTCAAACATACTGACCAGTGAGTCCCCTCACTGACCAAACTACTGACCACTCAAACATACTGACCAGCGAGTCCCCCACTGACCAAACTACTGACCACTCAGACATACTAACCAGTGAGTCCCCTCACTGACCAAACTACGGACCACTCAAACATACTGACCAGTGAGTCGCCTCACTGACCAAACTACTGACCACTCAAACATACTGACCAGTGAGTCCCCACACTGACCAAACCACTGACCACTCACAATTACTGACCAGTGAGTCTTGACATGGACCATGCCAGCATAATGAGCAGTGATTGGTTGAATAACCGGTTCTCTCGGTCGACCCTCTGCAGCCAGCTCCACCTTCCCTTACCTGAAGAAGCGTATCCAGGTGGTGGAGCAGCAGAGCACTGAGCTGAACCCCATCGAGGTGGCCATCGATGAGATGTCCCGCAAGGTGTCCGAGCTCAACCAGCTCTGCAGCATGGAGGAGGTGGACATGATCCGCCTGCAGCTCAAACTGCAGGGCAGCGTCAGCGTCAAGGTCTGTAGCACAGCTCTACCTGTACCTACACCTGTACCTATACCTGTACCTTTGTATCTATTTATATATCTGTACATTTGTACCCATACCTACACCTATACTTATACCTGTATACCTGTACATCTGTGTCTATACTTGTATACCTGTACCCCTGTACCTGTACACCTTTACCTGCACTTTTACACCTGTACAAATACCCGCTTCTCCCACATGTTTAATAGTGTAATTGGCACCTGTAAAGAAGTGGCTCAGGCAATGATGCTTTTGCGTGTGCTGCTCCCAGGTGAACGCAGGCCCCATGGCCTACGCCCGGGCTTTCCTGGAGGAGAAGAACGCCAAGAAATATCCCGACAACCAGGTCAAACTTCTCAAGGAGATATTCAGGTAACTGTCCACCTCCCAGTTCACCTGTCCAAGGATCCGAGGTTTTCAGTTGTCAGTTTGTCTCTCCGTCTCTAAGGCTGTTGATCATTTTGAGCTGAAAAATCTTAAACAAGCTTAAACAATCATTTAGGTCATTATCACGTGAACCAGCTTTGAAAATGTGTAACATTTAATAAAGATGTTGGTTAGGATGTTTGTTAATAAGAAATGTTAATTAAAATTAAGAATATTTTTGGGTAGTAAGAATATATTAAGTAGGTAATAAGGTTTTCACTTTTATTTGGATGACTAGCATCCCACCATTTAACCGTGAGTATAACTAAAGATTCAAATGAATCTGAATTGTAACTTTGATTTGCTGGCTGGGGAACAGGAAAGAGAAAGAAGGGAAGCACCAGGCACTGATCTAGGATCAGTCTCTCTCTGAGCTCGTAACGGCTTGAGGCAGGATGTGCTCAGGAGAAGGCTGACCCTAGATCACCCCAGAACAGGGCCACCTGGCTGAGTAAAGCCCCTGTCTGCGTGGCTCTCTGGCTCCCCCTGCAGGCAGTTTGCAGACGCGTGCGGCGAGGCGCTGGATGTGAACGAGAGGCTGATAAAGGAGGATCAGCTGGAGTACCAGGAGGAGATGAGGGTTCATTACAGAGACATGCTGGCCGAGCTGTCTGCAGTCATGAACGAGCAGGTGTGTGCAGGGCTGGACCCTTCTGTCTGTGTGTCTGTCTGTCACGGCCTCTGTCTGTGTGTCTGTCTGTGTGCTGTTGGGTGGCTGAGTCAGGACTCATCCCTGTGTGTGTTGGGTTGCTGGGTCAGTACTCACCCCTGTGTGTTGGGTTGCTGGGTCAGTACTCACCCCTGTGTGTTGGGTTGCTGGGTCAGGACTCACCCCTTTGTGTTGGGTTACTGGGTCAGGACTCACCCCTGTGTGTTGGGTTACTGGGTCAGGACTACTGGGTCAGGACCCCCTGTGTGTTGGGTTGCTGGGTCAGGACTCACCCCTGTGTGTTGGGTTGCTGGGTCAGTACTCACCCCTGTGTGTTGGGTTGCTGGGTCAGTACTCACCCCTGTGTGTTGGGTTGCTGGGTCAGTACTCACCCCTGTGTGTTGGGTTGCTGGGTCAGTACTCACCCCTGTGTGTTGGGTTGCTGGGTCAGTACTCACCCCTGTGTGTTTGGTTGCTGGGTCAGTACTCACCCCTGTGTGTTGGGTTGCTGGGTCAGGACTCACCCCTGTGTGTTGGGTTGCTGGGTCAGTACTCACCCCTGTGTGTGTGTTTCCTGTCTCTGCAGATTCAGCACTCCAAGTCTGGGCCGGAGCGGCTGCACACCTGCTGATCTCCGTCAGAAGCAGAAAAATGACTTTGAGCTGGAAATGAGGGAACAGCTGTTACAATCTGAGTTTAAAAAGCTGTCATGCAGTTTGCAGTCCAGGGGTGTGTCCCTCTGTCTCAGGCCACTGCTATTATAAAGCTTATTGTGTTTCTGCCAGTCTCCCTCCCACACACACGCACACATACACACACATACACACGCACACATACACACACACACACACACATGCGTGCACATGCACGCACGCACGCACACACACACATACCCTCACAGACGTGCACACACACACACGCGCACACACACACCCTCACACACGTGTGCACGCACATGCGCACACACACACTGGAAGGTTTGGTTGCTTTAGAGGAGTGTCTCCTCGTAAGCAGAGGTGCAGACAGCTTGAGCTTGTTGTTATTCTAGGGCCTTGCTGCGGATGTGCTCGTTTTGTTCAGGCAGGATGGCGGCAGGTTCCTGCCGCTGCTGGTGTCAGTGTGTCTGTGATGTCCAGCGTGGGTTTGACAGCAGCAGCGCTGTGTTGACGCTGTGTTTGACGCTGTGTTTGACACTGTGTTTGACTGTGTTTGACGCTGCGTTTGACGCTGTGTTTGACACTGTGTTTGACGCTGTGTTTGACGCTGTGTTTGCTGTCAGGGTGAATGTAAAAGGCCTCGCTATGCTACGCAGCCTCGTGACGCTCTGGAAATCCCAGCTCACAGATTTCAGAATCAAAGCTTACTGTTTTCTAACATTTTTACTATTGTTAATGTTGTTATTATTCTTATTTTTTTTATTATTTTATTATTTCATGTACTGTTTTAAATTGTAAATAAGAAAAATTAATATTTAAAAAAGTTTGTTTCCTTTTTTATATAAAAAGCAATATATGAACTTCTGTTTGGATAAATTAAAGAATGAAGAGCTAAAGTTTTATGTATAACATTTAAATAAATTTTGTTTATGTCTGTAAAAAAATGTCTACACAATTTTCTTTATTGGGGTTCCAAACAGCAAAGCTGCTGGAACACTGTTGTATTCATTCTGTTTTTTATTTGTATTTTTCTCCAGAGAAAACGCTTATATCTCTCAGACTGTATGGTGAAAACTCTTGAAACATGGTAGGCTTGTTATTGACATTGCAATCTATTAAAACATGGCAGCACTTGACCTAGTGGTGGTGCTATAGAGCACGTTATAAAATTTCCAACTTTGAAAAGTCATTACTTTTAACCATTTTACTTAGAGACATGCAAGACTACTAGATGCCCCTGTTCACAAGGTCGAAATAATATTATCAGGCCAGTAAAACGCACCTGACTAGATTTTCCACTATTAAGAATTTTTTGAAAAACCCAAAAAATTCTTCTCATCATGAACCATACATCTAGTTGATGTCAGATTCAGATTCTGACTAAATTCAGACTAAAGTGCGATAGTTGATACAAAAAATGGCTCAATGGCCAGCCAATCAAATTTACCCATTTGAATGTGCCCATTAAAATCACTGTAATTAATTCCAGACATCGTCTTTGGCCTTTTAACATCTGAATGGTTGTTCTGAACAAGACGAAACTTGAACAGTGTTGGTAGCTTGACAAACATGGCCATTATAAACAAATAGGCTATTTAGCATTATTGGCCATTGTTCCATATAAAAGAATCATACTTAAAAATCGTCTTTACATGAAGCGTAAGGCTAATCAAGATGCAATTTGGAACAAGACCACTTTCTTTAACTAACTAAATTGTGAAGGAACAATTTCTATGTTTTCTATGTTCAAAAATGGCAAAATAATAGCCAATAATATTTCAGTATATGAAAATTAGCATATGATGCTACGTGACAGCACTAATTCTTGATATGATTCATTCATACCAGACTTAGTATTTGGCCTCGAAACTTGTTCTGGATCGAAAGGCATGTCATTCTGAATAAGACAAAACTTGAACAGTGTCGACTGCTTGAGGAACATGGCCACTATTTTAAAAATTGGATCCTTCGTATTGTTGGCCATTATTCCATCTGAAAAATTGAAAAATGTTATTCTCATAAAGCATAAATCTGATCAACATGAAATGGACAAGTGTGTGCTCCTCTGAGTGCACCTTAATGTACAGAGCTCCTTCCGAACGGGGATACCTAACACGGAGAATACGCAGGTGACTTATTTTCTAATTTGCTGTCAGTTTTCATGCAAATCACTCTCCGCCAATTAACATCCATCCTGTTGAATTTCAGTTTGACCAATGGGATCCTAGGGAAGGTTTGATGAGGGAAGTATCTGCGGCTCGCTTGCTCACAGAAGCAGCTGTTTAGGTGTTAGAGGTAGGTGTGTCTAAGTAGAACACACCTGCTGGACTACACCTGTGTGTGCTGCAGACATAAATGAGCTTTTGTCTTTTTTTGTTTTTTGTTTTCATCTGGATATTTAGCTTTTATTTTTTGTTTTCTTTTCCAAAGTACATTTGGCTGTAATATTTGAATCATGAAACTGAATTTCAGAGGATGATTTAGAAATATAAATGTATTTGTTTGTCTTCCATATTAAAGAGATTTCAGAAGCCTTTGAAGCTTTTGATAAATTAGCGAAAGATATCTTTGATGGCTCCTCATTACCAGGTTAAGTGGCGCTGCGTTCAGGTGGTGCTGGGTTCAGGCTGTGCTGGGTTGGAGCGGTACTGCGTTCAGGCTGTGCTGCGTTGGGGTGGTGCTGGGTTCAGGCGGTGCTGGGTTCGGTCAGTGCTGGATTTGGGTGGTGCTGGGTTCAGGCAGTGCTGGGTTGGAGCGGTACTGCGTTCAGACTGTGCTATGTTGGGGTGGTGCTGGGTTCAGGCGGTGCTGGGTTTGTTCAGTGCTGGATTTGGGTGGTGCTGGGTTCAGGCGGTGCTGGGTTGGAGCGGTACTGCGTTCAGGCTGTGCTGCGTTGGGGTGGTGCTGGATTGGGGTGGTGCTGGGTTCGGCCGGTTCTGGGTTCAGGCGGTGCTGGGTTGGGGCAGTGCTGCGTTCAGACTGTGCTGCGTTGGGGTGGTGCTTTGTTCAGGCGGTGCTGGGTTGGGTCAGTGCTGGATTTTGATGGTGCTGGATTCAGGACAGTGCTGGGTTGGGGTGGTGCTGGGTTCAGTCGGTGCTGGGTTGGGGCGGTGTTGGATTTGGTCAGTGCTGGTTTCGGGTGGTGCTGAATTTGGTCGGTGCTAAGTTCGGTCAGTGCTGGGTTGGGGCAGTGTTGGGTTGGGACGGTGCTGGGTTCGGTCGGTGCTAGGCTCGAGCGGTGCTGGGGTCGGGTGGTGCTGGGTTCAGGCGGTGCTGGGTTCGGTCGGTGCTGGGTTCAGGCAGTGCTGGGTTCGGTCGGTGCTAGGTTCGAGCGGTGCTGGGTTCGGGTGGTGCTGGGTTCAGGCGGTGCTGGGTTGGGGCGGTGCTGGGTTCGGTCGGTGCTAGGTTCGAGCGGTGCTGGGTTCGGTCGGTGCTGGGTTCAGGCGGTGCTGGGTTGGGTGGTGCTGGGTTCGGTCGGTGCTGGGTTCAGGCGGTGCTGGGTTGGGGCAGTGCTGGGTTCGGTCGGTGCTAGGTTCAAGCGGTGCTGGGTTCGGGTGGTGCTGGGTTCAGGCGGTGCTGGGTTGGGGCGGTGCTGGGTTCGGTCGGTGCTGGGTTCAGGCGGTGCTGGGTTCGGTCGGTGCTGGGTTCGGTCGGTGCTGGGTTCAGGCGGTGCTGGGTTCGGTCGGTGCTGGGTTCGGTCAGTGCTGGGTTCAGGCGGTGCTGGGTTCGGTCGGTGCTGGGTTCGGTCTGTGCTGGGTTCAGGCGGTGCTGGGTTCAGGTGTTTACAGCCACTGTGTGTAACAGGACGCAGGGACGGAAACCATCTCTCTCCAGCAACCAGTCGCTTCTGCTTCAGAAGCATTCGCCTGCCTCTGATTTCCTGTGGCTACCTGTGAATGAGAGTCCGGCTGGCTCGGTTACCCAGGTGTGCATGATGTGCGGGTAATTTCCGTAGCGACGGCGTAATTATAGATAATTGCTGGGCCCTTCACCCTCTGAATAGAGTGCGCTTTGTGAAGTGGAGCCGTGTAATGAGAATCCGCCTTTATACAGCCTGTCAGCAGGGCTGCAAATCAGACTACAAACGCTTTTTCTCCCAGAGAATGATAGCCCACAACTCACTTTTCTTCTTTGAAGAGCACAATCAGAGATGGAGATTAATATCAAATCTGAATTTATACAGCAACAGAAACACATTCATATTTCCCACACTTCAGCTGCTGTGCACCGTTATGTTTAACTCCTAATTCCCCTTCCTGTGGTCTACAGTGCATTTCCACAGTAGAGTTGAGTTGTGTTTCTGCTGTATGAGTTGTGTTTCTGCTGTTTGAGTTGTGTTTCTGCTGTATGAGTTGTGTTTCTGCTGTTTGAGTTGTGTTTCTGCTGTTTGAGTTGTGTTTCTGCTGTATGAGTTGTGTTTATGCTGTATGAGTTGTGTTTCTGCAGTATGAGTTGTTTTTGCGATATGAGTTGTGTTTCTGCAGTATGAATTGTGTTTTTGTGATATGAGTTGTGTTACTGCAGTATGAGTTGTTTCTGCTGTATGAATTGTGTTTCTGCTGTATCTGTTTTGTTTCTGCTGTATGAGTTGTGTTTCTGCTGTATGAGTTTTTTTTCTGTGGTATGAGTTGTGTTTCTGCTGTATGAGTTTTGTTTCTGTGGTATGAGTTGTGTTTCTGTGGTATGAGTTGTTTCTGTGGTATGAGTTGTGTTTCTGCTGTATGAGTTTTGTTTCTGTGGTATGAGTTGTGTTTCTGCTGTATGAGTTTTGTTTCTGTGGTATGAGTTGTGTTTCTGCTGTATGAGTTTTGTTTCTGTGGTATGAGTTGTGTTTCTGCTGTATGAGTTTGTTTCTGTGGTATGAGTTTTGTTTCTGTGGTATGAGTTGTGTTTCTGTGGTATGAGTTGTGTTTCTGCTGTATGAGTTTTGTTTCTGTGGTATGAGTTGTGTTTCTGTGGTATGAGTTGTGTTTCTGTGGTATGAGTTGTGTTTCTGCTGTATGAGTTGTGTTTCTGCTGTATGAGTTGTTTCTGTCGTATGAGTTGTGTTTCTGTGGTATGAGTTGTGTTTCTGCTGTATGAGTTTTGTTTCTGTGGTATGAGTTTTGTTTCTGCTGTATGAGTTTTGTTTCTGTGGTATGAGTTGTGTTTCTGTGGTATGAGTTGTTTCTGTGGTATGAGTTGTGTTTCTGCTGTATGAGTTTTGTTTCTGTGGTATGAGTTGTCTGTATGAGATTCTTTTGTCACTCATACAGACGTCAGAAAGCCGCTGCAGCTCTCTAGGGAGTTTGTTAGATAGAGAATCTCCCTCCGTTCTGCCCATACTGATTCTGCTCTCCATGCTCAGCCACGCTCAATTTTCCTCCGGGTTTCTCCTCAGGGTTTCTCCTCTGGGTTTCTCTTACAGGTTTCTCCTCAGGGTTTCTCCTCAGGGTTTCTCCTCCGGGTTTCTCCTCAGGGTTTCTCCTGCTGAGGTATAATTCAGAGCATTAGGGGGGTGTCCCAGCTGAGGTATAATTCAGAGCATTAGAGGGGCGTCCCAGCTGAGGTATAATTCAGAGCATTAGGGGGGCGTCCCAGCTGAGGTATAATTCAGAGCATTAGGGGGGCGTCCCAGCTGAGGTATAATTCAGAGCGTTAGGGGGGCGTCCCAGCTGAGGTATAATTCAGAGCATTAGGGGGGCGTCCCAGCTGAGGTATAATTCAGAGCGTTAGAGGGGCGTCCCAGCTGAGGTATAATTACTGGGTGCAGGGCAGATGCAGCTCAGCGCACGTCATTATTCATGGTAAGCTCTGCTCCGTAGCGCCCGCATGAAAACAGGCTAAGTGGCCTTGAGTGGGGGGGGGGGGGGGGGGGGGGGCGGGTGTCACAGAATCCTCCCCCAGCAGCAGCCGAGCCACACTGATGAGCTGCTTCGGTTTCATTCCCACGAAGAGGAGCTCATGTATCTCTCACACACACCATACATGCACACACACACACACACACACATACACACACGCTACATACACACACACACAGCACTCACACACACATGCACACACACACACATAGCACTCACATACACACATACACACACACACACAGCACACACAGCACTCACACAGACATGCATACTTACATAGAACTCACATACACACATACACACACACACACACACATAGCACTCACACAGCACTCACATACACACACACATACAGCACTCACACACACATAGCACACACACACACACATGCACACACGCTACATACACACACAGCACTCACATACACACACACATACAGCACTCACACACACATAGCACACACACACACACATGCACACACGCTACATACACACACAGCACTCACACACACATGCACACACACACATACACACACACACACACACACTCACACAGCACTCACACACACACACATACAGCACACACACACACACACACACACACATACAGCACTCACACACACATAGCACACACACACACACACACACACACACACACACACACACGCACACACACACATACAGCACTCACACACACACACAACACACAGCACACACACACATACAGCACTCACACACACACACACATACAGCACTCACACACACGCTACATACAGCACTCGCACACACACACACAGCACTCACATACACGCATGCATGTAACCCTACATGCCAGCTCGACCACTCTGCTCTGCTGCAGGGCGACTTGCACTCCCTGCAGTCCGGGTGAAGGGTTCTCGCTCGTCCCGACCACAGAGCTTTTCCACCCTAGCTCCCCTGTGATGGACCGAACTCCCCATTCCGCTACAAACCACTCAATCACTGCCAATTTCCCGTGTGTGTGTGCCTGTGTGTGTGTACGTGCATGTTTGCACATGTGTGTTTGTGTGTACGTCTGTGCATGTGATTGAATCAAAGTCAAGGATGGCCAATATGTTTCACCATCTTTGGAAATGTACATCACATAAGACTGATTTTTGTGGTGTTTTAGAAAGAATATTTTATATTCAGGTTATGCTAGTATTGTAGATATCATTATTTGCATTCAATCACCATCCAGGTGTTTTTGTGGGTTTACTCACAGTTTCATGCCTGTGGGTCTTGAGCTTCTTCTCTAAGATCTAAGTGCTATCATGCATTTGTATGCATTTGTTTATGTTGTATATGGAGGAGCAGTCGTGTTCTGCAGATAGATCTACTCCAGTGGTCCAGTGCTTCACACACTTAAAGGCAGAGCTAGGGTTCTGCTTCATTATCACTGAGATTTCCAGGCTTTTTATTGAAGGAGGGACGCTGTGTTCACATTACAATATTTTTCCAAACAACTTTTATATTTTTCTCAGAGGGCAGGACGTGGAGCGTATGTATATGAGTGTAATTTTCTGTAATTTTCTCCATTGTGTTTCCCTTTTATTTGATGTTTATTGCAAGGTTCATTCTTCTCTTCTTATCAAAAGCGCCGTTTGATTTTTTTAATCTTAATTTTCCCACTGCATCCTGTAATCATTGAGCTTGACCCCTGACCCCTGCTTCAAGCAGAGCTGGCATTCATGTTCAAAGAGCCGTTTTACTGGACAAGCAATGTAAATGATAAACTCCTCTGCAAGGTTTTTTATTGGTTATCTGTGTGGTCTGAGAGAGAAAGCATTGCACATTCACTGGCTGACTTTTAAGAAGCAAAAAATCTAATAAATAAATTGTGAGAAATTATTTCCTAATAGTCTCAACCATCTTTTTATATAGATCTAGGTAATGGTGCTGTTTAATACTGACCCTGGTATTGGTGCTGTTTAATACTGACCCTGGTATTGGTGCTGTTTAATACTGACCCTGGTAATGGTGCTGTTTAATACTGACCTTGGTAATGGTGCTGTTTAATACTGACCCTGGTAATGGTGCTGTTTAATACTGACCCTGGTATTGGTGCTGTTTAATACTGGCCCTGGTATTGGTGCTGTTTAATACTGACCCTGGTATTGGTGCTGTTTAATACTGACCCTGGTAATGGTGCTGTTTAATACTGACCCTGGTATTGGTGCTGTTTAATACTGGCCCTGGTAATGGTGCTGTTTAATACTGACCCTGGTATTGGTGCTGTTTAATACTGACCCTGGTAATGGTGCTGTTTAATACTGACCCTGGTATTGGTGCTGTTTAATACTGACCCTGGTAATGGTGCTGTTTAATACTGACCCTGGTAATGGTGCTGTTTAATACTGACCCTGGTATTGGTGCTGTTTAATACTGACCCTGGTATTGGTGCTGTTTAATACTGACCTGGTAATGGTGCTGTTTAATACTGACCCTGGTATTGGTGCTGTTTAATACTGACCCTGGTAATGGTGCTGTTTAATACTGACCCTGGTATTGGTGCTGTTTAATACTGACCTTGGTAATGGTGCTGTTTAATACTGACCTTGGTAATGGTGCTGTTTAATACTGACCTTGGTAATGGTGCTGTTTAATACTGACCCTGGTAATGGTGCTGTTTAATACTGACCCTGGTAATGGTGCTGTTTAATACTGACCCTGGTATTGGTGCTGTTTAATACTGACCCTGGTATTGGTGCTGTTTAATACTGACCCTGATAATGGTGCTGTTTAATACTGACCCTGGTAATGGTGCTGTTTAATACTGGCCCTGGTAATGGTGCTGTTTAATACTGGCCCTGGTAATGGTGCTGTTTAATACTGGCCCTGGTAATGGTGCTGTTTAATACTGGCCCTGGTATTGGTGCTGTTTAATACTGACCCTGGTAATGGTGCTGTTTAATACTGACCCTGGTATTGGTGCTGTTTAATACTGACCTTGGTAATGGTGCTGTTTAATACTGACCTTGGTAATGGTGCTGTTTAATACTGACCTTGGTAATGGTGCTGTTTAATACTGACCCTGGTGTTGGTGCTGTTTAATACTGGCCCTGGTAATGGTGCTGTTTAATACTGACCCTGGTATTGGTGCTGTTTAATACTGACCCTGGTAATGGTGCTGTTTAATACTGACCTTGGTAATGGTGCTGTTTAATACTGACCCTGGTATTGGTGCTGTTTAATACTGACCTTGGTAATGGTGCTGTTTAATACTGACCCTGATAATGGTGCTGTTTAATACTGACCCTGGTATTGGTGCTGTTTAATACTGACCCTGGTAATGGTGCTGTTTAATACTGACCCTGGTAATGGTGCTGTTTAATACTGACCCTGGTATTGGTGCTGTTTAATACTGACCCTGGTAATGGTGCTGTTTAATACTGACCCTGGTATTGGTGCTGTTTAATACTGACCCTGGTAATGGTGCTGTTTAATACTGACCCTGGTAATGGTGCTGTTTAATACTGACCCTGGTATTGGTGCTGTTTAATACTGACCCTGGTATTGGTGCTGTTTAATACTGACCTTGGTAATGGTGCTGTTTAATACTGACCCTGGTATTGGTGCTGTTTAATACTGACCCTGGTAATGGTGCTGTTTAATACTGACCCTGGTATTGGTGCTGTTTAATACTGACCTTGGTAATGGTGCTGTTTAATACTAACCCTGGTAATGGTGCTGTTTAATACTGACCCTGGTAATGGTGCTGTTTAATACTGACCCTGGTAATGGTGCTGTTTAATACTGACCCTGGTAATGGTGCTGTTTAATACTGACCCTGGTAATGGTGCTGTTTAATACTGACCCTGACCTCAGTTATGAACCCTTAGAGTTCATAACTGAGCGTTTTTTATGCTTTATTAGCTTTAGGTAATATAGTTGTTAAAGTACCTACAAACAATTTAATGCTGCATATAAATAGTTGATTATTCTGGTTCATTTCCGATCTTACAACTGGTGACAAGTTTTGGCTCATTTAATTAGTTATGAGTCGCTAGGATTAGGAGTGTCTTCTCACGATCAAATTCTCAGCTCGTTTAAAGCCTCAGACGCTACTAACAACCCGTAGAAACAAGCTGGCAGTCAGCCAGTAACTCGACCTGTTTAAAACAAAATAATGTACTGCATTTATTTTAAAGTGCGTCATATTGAAACAATTTTTCAGATTCACTGTTTTAAACTCTTGCTTTCCAATCACAGTTGATTTAAATGATCAAATCGTTACCATACCTCCTTCTATCTTCCATCACCCACATTTGATCTGTCTAACTCAGTTGTCTCCAACCCTGGTCCTGGAGAGCTACAGGGTCTGCTGGTTTTCATAGTGACTCTGCACTTCATGAATCAATTAGAGCAGTTGATTACATGGTTAACTCAACTCACCTGGTGTCTTGGGTCTCAACTGGGTGCTGATTTTAAGGTGAAAACAAAAACCAGCAGACCCTGAAGCTCTCCAGGACCAGGGTTGGAGACCACTGGTCTAATTCAATTTGGATATTCTGGACGTCTCCAAATGAAAAAGCACTTCCAATCAGAAACTGGCCCAAACAGACACTGGATTTGTTTGAAATAGAAGGAAATTCCGTCCCTATTTAAACATATTATTACAATCGTATGTCGACAGACTGTTTTCTTTAAAAAAAAAAAAAAAGAAAAGAAAAAACATAAAAATTAATTTAATTTAAAAAAAAAACGGTAAACGCGTTTGACCCGAGGAAGGTGTTACCTTTCTGTTGGTTCTCTCAGGTGACATGTGGGCCTATGCAGGTCTGTTCACCTGTTTGCTTTTAGAGCCATTTCACTTACAGGATATCGCAATGCGAATGGGGTGTAGATACGTTTTTATTTCCATGTAAACACAGAATAACTGGAACAATGTTAGTGACGAGTGTTAGTCTTTATGTCTCCCATAACTTCACCGAGGCTTTACGTTGACAGAGCCGATAAATATTTCAGGCGCTGTGGGTGGGACGGGGATAGCTTACTCACTGGGGCTAGATGACCTCCGGCCTTATCGGAGCTAATCGGGAGTTTGATGAAAACTTAATTGCCCTTTTCACGAGGAATCAAAAAACAAATCGAATCAAGCTGCATACCAAGTCTTTTTTAAATACCCATCCTCGGGTCTGTTCCAGACGTGGATTTTTACCTCTCCGTCCCTAGTTCATTCACAATGCTTTTCCTGTAATACGACGCGTGTGCGGATCAATAAAACATGAGCCGCGTCCTGACTGTCGATCAGCTGAACCTCCTCAGCTGTATAAGTGGTGAAAGGCTGCGTAATCTCCTCGGACAAGATCCCGGCTGTGATTGAGAGACGGAGAGGGCCGCCTGTTAAAACCAAAGCCGAGCGAGCTCCCCTCGCATCGATGAATGGACCTCATTCGCAGAAACGGGGAATTTCGGCGCGATGGGTAGCGGCCGGGGTCTGGCTCGGGTGATCATGGAAATGCGGAACGAGATCAAAAAGCTGGAGTCGGAGAATAAGGCGCTGCGCGGGGAGTTGGAACTGCCGCCGTCGGGGCGCGAGGCTGTGGGGCCAAGCTCGGTACCGCCCGCATTCCCACACAGACACGCGGCGGAAGAAACCCCTTCCCACGCTAATTTAAGACGAAATGCGTCTGCACCCACGCTGGAAAGACAATACAAGGGTAATGCCGCACTGCGAAAACAGGATATTTTACCGTTATAACCAAAGCTGATATATTTTTTAATTCCTTAGATATTTGGGTGTTCTCTATTATTTTGTTTGCAAGTTGTCGTTATGCAAACTTTGTGTCTTAATACATCAATATTCACTTCGCAGAGAACATCATAATGACGGTGCGGAGATATTCCATCTCCCCTAACATGAGGACAGTCAACCGGAAGAGCGAGAAATTGACGTGCGGACTGGACAATGCGGGTGTGGAGGCACGCGACACTCTGGACGAACATTACAGTGATTGGACCACACTTCAGGAGGAAAATCGCGGTAATGCGCCGGCCCTGCTGGATCCCGCTTCCCGGGACGAGAGCAGCATTTCCCCCAAGGAGAAGCTAACCAACAGACGGTCCCTCCAAGAATACGTGCACAAAAACAGGTGCGTGTTCTTTGTAAGTATTTGCACTGAGATCGTTTTGTCAAATTAAAAGTCGTGTTTGCCTAATTATTGTTTGCCTCTAATGTGCTTGAAATATAAGATTGTTTACATCATCGACATTAAGTTTTCAGTGATGACCAAGATGCACTCATCAAATTTATTGCATTGGGTGCCCAAAATATATCCAGGGCTTCTTTTATCCAGTCAAGTTTACAGTATAGGCTACTGGGGTGCAATAACAGCGTCACACCTGGGGGGGGGGGGGGGGGGGGGGGGGGGGGAGATTTCAGAGGGTAACAATGTGTGGTATTGAATTATGCGAATTAGCGAAATCTGTAAGTGCTTTTCAGACGCTATCTCTGGCTTTTACAGGGCTAAAGTCAAAACGGTCACGTTCCTCCTCCCTGTGGAAGACATATACACTAACCGGCCATTCCTGGCCAATCACAGGCCGGACAGGAACACGTATGACCTGGGCGTGATTGTAGAGAAGGACTCATGATGCGCAGAGGAGTGTGTCAGGAGATGAGCGGAGGGAAAGAGAAGCAGATATCCCGCAGGATCCAGGTCAGAGCTGTCTCCTGTATTGTTCAGCAGGCGAATCAGGCAGCTGATTTTATCGCTCAGGCCTGGCCCCAGAGACTCCTGTTACAGGTTCAGTTTCCAGCATCCATCCAGGTAGAGTGATCCATCTGTGTGTGGTGCTCCGAGGCTGCCCCCGCCCCGGATCAGATGTCTCCCCCACAGCATCAATCTGACTCCAGTTCGGAAGAGGCTGCAGGTGACGGCCGTTAGCAACACTTTGGTTTCAGTTTCAGGTGATGAAACCAAAGCAAAATCAGCATCATTATTTATTTACTTTTGCTGTCCTTCCCACTCAGAGTATGTTCTGCTGGACTCACGTGTGTCTGTGTGACATCAGAATGCTGTCTTTATTTCCACACGTGTAACGTTGTTTTTTTTCTGTTTAAATGTGTAAAAAGTGAGAGTATAACACTACTTGTGTCATTTAATGTAAAACAAAAAAAATATTTTTGTAAAGCAATTCAAAGTTTCTACTCTGGTTCAGACTTCTTTATCTCTGTTTAATAGTATAATAATGTGTTCTATGTTTAAAAAAAAAAAAAAAAAAAAATAGTATATATACTCTATATTGCACATAGATAAGTAAAGTCATGTCATGTATTATAACTGCTTCAGCCAATAGTTTGTCATTATTTCAATTCAAATCAGTGGCGTCTTCATTTTATATCACTTTGTTCACATACATTAGAAAGCACATAAAATACATTGGTTTACACATGTTGAACACAGGTGTATACAGATTAATTTTGGCAGAATATAAGTGTTAAAGATACATTGTACAAGGCTATCAATATCCAAGGATTTCTTTGGATAAAGTAGACCCTTATCCAGGGTGTGCAAAATTATGAAGTTCTGTAAAATAGCTGCAGAGTTAGTACTGTTCTAAATATCTGCAGTTAGTACTGTTCTAAATACCAGTAGAGTTAGTACTGTTCTAAATACCTGTAGTTCGTACTGTTCTAAATACCAGTAGTCAGTACTGTTCTAAATACTTGCAGTTGGCACTGTTCTATATAGATAGAGAGTTAGTACTGTCCTTTTTTACCAAAGCCAGGAAGACCAGGTACCTGCCAGAGTACAGTTGCATAATTTAACAAACCAACAACATTTCACTCTGTATTCAAGACAACAGTTTATCCCTTGGCAAGATACAACACTGCAAATTTTAATCTCACAAAAGAGGAAAAACACATTTCTGTAGCAAGTAGCAAGTATATGTTCAATATTTTTACATTGGCCCCTGAATCCATACACTGACACTGGACCCTGAATCCACACACTCGCATTGGCTCCTGGATCCACACACTCCCATTGGCCCCTGGATCCACACACTCCCATTGGCCCCTGGATCCACACACTCCCATTGGCCCCTGGATCCACACACTCACATTGGCCCCTGGATCCACACACTCACGTTGGACACTGAATCCACACACTCAAATTGGCCCCTGGATCCACAGACTCCCATTGGCCCCTGGATCCACACACTCACATTGGCCCCTGGATCCACACACTCATGTTGGATCCTGAATTCACACACTCAAATTGGCCCCTGGATCCACAGACTCCCATTGGCCCCTGGATCCACACACTCCCATTGGCCCCTGGATCCACACACTCACATTGGCCCCTGGATCCACACACTCATGTTGGACCCTGAATTCACACACTCAAATTGGCCCCTGGATCCACAGACTCCCATTGGCCCCTGGATCCACACACTCCCATTGGCCCCTTGATCCACACACTCACATTGGCCCCTGGATCCACACACTCACGTTGGACCCTGAATCCACACACTCAAATTGGCCCCTGGATCAACAGACTCCCATTGGCCCCTAGATCCACACACTCCCATTGGCCCCTGGATCCACACACTCACATTGGCCCCTGGATCAATACATGCTAATGGCGGATAAATGAAAAACAGGGAAAAGATTAAAAGCAAAGCAGCACACCCTCAGCCTCCAGGTCTCTGGCAGGCATCTCCATTGTGGCTCACAGCAGCACACACAGCCTGGTCCTGATGGGCTTGTTTCCAGCAGCAGACGGCTCTCTGGCTCTGGCCAGGGAAGGGGTCCCTCCTTCCAGGTGCCTGGGGTTCTCCTCCGATGCGTTCTCTTCTGATGGGTTCTTCTCTGACGGGTTTTCTTCTGACGGGTTCTTCTCTGACAGGTTCTCCTCTGAAAGGTTCTCCTCTGATGGGTTCTTCTCTGACGGGTTCTCCTCTGAAAGGTTCTCCTCTGACGGGTTCACCGCTGATGGGTTCTCCACCGATGGGTCGTCACTATGGAGACTCCCGTAGCTCTCTGAGTCCCGTGTCTTACCTGTAATGAATGGACAGGCCCTTTTCACATCACCAAGTCAAACTCCTGAAGCCCTTTACACCGGAGATGGGTCTCACCTTGTCCTGGGACTAACTCATTCACTGTTTGTTAGTGAACAACTTAAAGAATTTTTAGACACAAACGGTATTTTATCACAACATCAGTCAAGCTTTAGAAAACAGCACAGCACAATAACCGCTGCAATTAAAGTGGTGAATGACATTATTTAGGCACTGGACTGCAAAAAATACTGTGCAGCTCTTTTTATTGATTTGTCCAAGGCTTTTGACACAGTTGATCATGTCACCTTGGTGGATAGACTCTACAATATTGGCTTATCTGAGCATGCAGTAAGTTGTTTTTCAAAATACTTGTCAGCTAGAACACAGTGTGTCCAGTTTGCTGGGTCTTCCTCTTCTTTCCTCCCTGTTTCAAAAGGCGTGCCCCACTGCTGTTCTCTATATATGTAAATAATCTTTGTGATAATTTATCAAATGCTGCGTTCCATTTTTATGCAGATGATGCAGTTATCTATTGCTCATCACCGTCAGTAGTACAAACCCTTGAATTCTTGCAGTCTGCCTTTGATGTTGTTCAGTTCCATTTAACTCAACTTAAGTTGGTATTAAATGCAGACAAATTCAAATTCATGCTATTTTCAAATGGCAAAGAGATAATATCTAATCTCCCCAAGATCTCAACTGCTCAAGGGGTTGAAGTTGAAATGGTCACAACATATAAGTACTAAGGTATTATTATTGATCAGAACTTGTCATTCAAGACACACATTGAAAACCTAAATTAAGTTTCTTCTTCTAGGAATAAATCCTGTTTCTCCTTCCAGGCAAGGAAACACTTGATATCGGCGACTTTTTTACCTTTATTGGACTACAGCGATCTGCTCTTTATGAATGCACCTGACCAGTGCCTAAAGAAGTTGGATACTGTATACCACTGTGCTTTACATTTTATTACTGGCTGTGGCAATCTTGTGCACCACTGTGCTCTGTATGGTGCTGCGAAGTGGCCATTTCTGTATGTCCGCAGACTTTCACATTGGTTGGTTTTTATATATGAATCTCTCCCTGGGCTGGTTCCTTCTTATCTGTGTACTTACATGTGTAAAAACCAAAATCAATATGGCCTGCGTTCTCACGATATCCTGCAGATGTTGGTTCCCAGAGTTAGGACAGAATTAGGCAAAAAAGCTTTTAAATACGCTGCCCCCTTTTCCTGGAATAAGGTACAGAAGGACCTGAAATTGTCAGAACTAATTACTATGGGGAAATTTAAGTCCATTTTAAAGGATCATGAAAATAGTACTCTTGGTCATTGTGATTGCTCCTAAATTTTAACTGATATTGTTTTAGAAAATTGCACCTGTTTATGTCCTTGACCTTGTATTGCATTTTAACTGGATATTGTGTTCACTTATTTGTATTGTATGACAGTTGTATTTGTCTGTTTGTATTCTTGTGTTATTGTTGTAACAATTTTTATGCTGCTTTCTTGACCAGGTCACTCTTGAAAAAGAGATTTTAATCTCAATGAGACTTTCACCTGGTTAAATAAAGGATATAAATGGGGCTTCTGCAGTAAAGTCTATGAGGAGTGACCTAGTGCTCAATGCACAGCCAGGCCTGCAGTGTCTGCTGTTCTGTTACCGCTCTGCTTCACATGCAAGCAAACCTCCTGCATGTTACTGACTATTTACAATCACCACCATCTCTAAAACACTTTACTGTGACTGTACCTTGAGCTTAGTGACATGCAACCGTTACATGCATCCGTTACACCACCTCTGGGGCAGGCCGTTGCTCAGTGTGAGGCTGGGGGGCAGAAGTCCTGGGGGGCAGATGGCCTGGGGGGTAGGTCCCTTGCAGGGCAGGTGGTGGCATTACCTGACAGACTCTGGGCCGGATGTTGGGGCTCAGGCTGCTGGCTGGTGGGGTACAGACTCTGGGCAGGATGTTGGGGCTCAGGCTGCTGGCTGGTGGGGTACAGACTCTGGGCAGGATGTTGGGGTTCAGCCTGCAGACTGGTGGGGTGGGTCCCTGTCAGGCTGTCTCCATACTTCATGGGCAGGGCAGAGTCTATGGCTGCTGGAACACAAGTGGACTGGGTCAGTGCACAGCTCTTTAATCAAACTGGGGCGTGTTTTGGACCAACAGTAAATCCATTCTGTTAAAACATATTGGGCCATCACAGAGTGGCGGATGCATTATGGGTACAGAACAGTCAATGGATTACTGGTCCAACCGACAGAAGGCTACTATATCCCATTAGTGGACATAACTGTTGGTATAGAGGAGGTTCTGGATGTGGGTGAGAGCAGACCTGGAGTCCTGTGCTTGCAGAGGGTCCTGTGAGCACTATTAGTGGGGGGCGATCGGCTGGACTCAGGCCCAGGGTCCAGCTCCCTGCCAGACCAGCCCATGATCTGCTCCTCTGTGGCTCTCAGGTTTCCTTCCAGGAAGTAGGTGAGCATCTTCCCCTTCCCCTTCACTTCAATCTCCCCTCGAACCTGCAGCCGGAAGCCCTTATCTTTCAGAGCCCTGCAACAGGGAGCAAAGACTTGTACGCACAGGAGGCCAGGGTAGAGTGTGGATGACTGAGCAAGCGGGTGAATGAATGCAATAACAAACTAATTAATTCTGATTAATAAACACATCACAGAAAAATGACAGATAAAAGAGCTGTCATCTTGAGTTTGAAAAAATGTTCCCTGGGTTATAAGAAGTGTAATGTTCCTATTCGATGCTAGGGCTGAGGTGGATTGTGGGAAGTGTAGTCTTACTGGAAGACACTGGGGCTGAGGTGGATTATGGGAAGTGTAGTCTTACTGGTCGACACTGGGGCTGAGGTGGGTTATGGGAAGTGTAGTCTTACTGGTAGACACTGGGGCTGAGGTGGATCTTATTGGGCAAGCCATGGCTCTCCATGCGGGATGCCGTGTTCACCGTGTCTCCAAACAGACAGTACCGTGGCATCTTCTCCCCCACAACCCCTGCCAACACCGGCCCAGAATGCAATCCAACCCGGATCTAGGGCCCAACCATAGACAAACAGGACCCTTAAAAAGAACACCACCACAACTGTGAATTATGGGATTTACCTCAACTGGGTTTTGCTGGATAAAACAGCCGGGCCCTGGACTTCATTTCCAGGCTGCAGGTTGGCCGTTTCCTCAGGGTAGAGGTGCATATGAGGTCACTCCTGTTACTGCGACTTCAGCTTGTGTGCAGATACAGGCCCATTCCTCCATCATCTCGTCACACTTCATCTTAACCACAGCATTACTCTTACATCACACCCATGTACACAACCAAACATCTGGTAAAATCAGGAAGTGTAGCATAATAGCGGGCCCTATGATTGGTCCTCTCTCATCTGCATAGGCTGCCCTGTGATTGGTCCTCTCTCCTGTAAGGCCTACACTGTGATTGGTCCTCTCACCTGTATGGGCTGCCCTGTGATTGGTCCTCTCACCTGTATGGGCTGCCCTGTGATTGGTCCTCTCACCTGTATGGGCTGCCCTGTGATTGGTCCTCTCACCTGTATGGGCTGCCCTGTGATTGGTCCTCTCACCTGTATGGGCTGCCCTGTGATTGGTCCTCTCACCTGTGTGGGCTGCCCTGTGATTGATCCTCTCACCTGTATGGGCTGCCCTGTTATTGGGTTGGTGACCTCCCGGGCAGCGATGATCATGCCCAGGGAGAAGTTGGCCACTCTCTCTGCATGGCTGGCAACAGGGATGGGAACTCCGCCCACCACCATGTAGGCGTCGCCGATGGTCTCCACCTGTGCATCAGGCAAGAACATAGGAGTATTACATCATGTAATGATGAAAACAGGTCATTCAGCCCACATGCCCTCTCCATTAACCTACAGTACCTAGCACTCGTCATTAAACTACAACCTAGAAAAGATCCAACACTGCATCAGGCCTGGGTCTACACCCCTGGGCCTACGCCCATGGCCCTCCGCCCCTGGACCTATGCCCCTGGGCCCCTAGGATCTCTGCTTCCTCTGCATGACCTGGCTATTCTGTTCCGCACATTGACAGGCACAACCACACAGACACAGGTACAACCACACAGACACATGAATGTTCAAATACATACACACGTATGCATAAATTTTATGAAATTTTATGCATTCTCAGACCTTGTAGACATTGTGCACAGTGGTGAGTCGGTCAAACTTCAGGTACATGGAGTTGAGCATGAAGACAATCTGGATGGGCTCGCATTCAGAGCAGATGTTGGTGAACGTCACCACATCACTGAAGAGAATAGTGCACTCCTTAAACTCTCCTGCAGGGGAATACACAAATCCATACATCTAAGACTAAAAGCAGGTGCAAAACCATCCCTTAATAATAATAATATCAAACAGTTTTATTATTATTATTATTATTATTATTATTATTATTATTATTATTATTATCATTATTGTTGTTGTTGTTGTTGTTATTATTATTATTATTATTATTATTATTATTAGGTAATATGCACTATAAATAAAATTTTATCAATTGAATTTGAGTATAATCTGGAGGTAATCTGCTTCATTAAATATGGCTCTGTGCCACCTGTCCTGCTGTGAGCTAGATTACCTCCTCCTCCTCCTCTCCCCTCTTTCCTCCTCTCCTCTGCCTCTCCTCTCCTCTCTCTCTCTCTCCTCCTCTCCTTTCTCCTCTCTCTTCCTCTCTCTCCTCTCTTCTCCTCTCCCCTCCTCTCCTTCTCTCCTCTGCTCCTCTCCTTTCTCCTCTTTCCTCCTCTCCTCTGCTCCTCTCCTTTCTCCTCTTTCTTCCTCTCCTCTGCTCCACTCCCCTCCTCTCCTCTCTCCTGTCCTCTCATCTGCTCCTCTCCTCTCTCCTCCTCCCTTCCTCTTCTCCTCTCTCTTCATCTCCTCCTCTCTTCTTTTGTCCTCTCCCCTCCTCTCCTCCTCTCCTCTCCTCTCCTCTCTCCTCCTCCCTTCCTCTTCTCCTCTCTCTTCCTCCCCTCCTCTCCTTTTTTGTCCTCTCTTCTCCTCCCCTCCTCTCCTTATCTCTCATCTCCTCTCTCCTCTTCCTGATCCACTCACCTGCCTCCACCCTCTTGCCTTCCTTCAGCTGGTTGGCCACGTGTTTGGGCAGCATGGCATACAGCAGCGTTTCGGTCTTCTGCTTCTCCTGCTCCAGGTGCTGGGACAGGTGCCGCAGCTCCTCCTTCTTACGCTCCAGCTGATTGGACAGCTCCATCTCGGCTAGCCGCTGCTGGTTGAGCAGGATGAGGTCACGCGTGACATCATGCGGGGCGATGTCTGAAATGTGCATGTGCCTCTCCTGCAGCTCCTGCAGGCTGCGCAGCAGAGGAGAGGCCTGGTACAGCATGCACTGCAGCGTGTCCATCCACACCATCTGCCCTGCAGCGAGAGAGAGAGTCACATCCACACCATCTGCCCTGCAGCGAGAGAGAGAGTCACATCCACACCATCTGCCCTGCAGTGAGAGAGAGAGAGAGAGAGTCACATCCACACCATCTGCCCTGCAGCGAGAGAGAGAGTCACATCCACACCATCTGCCCTGCAGCGAGAGAGAGAGTCACATCCACACCATCTGCCCTGCAGCGAGAGAGAGAGTCACATCCACACCATCTGCCCTGCAGCGAGAGAGAGAGAGAGTCACATCCATACCATCTGCCCTGCAGCGAGAGAGAGAGAGAGTCACATCCATACCATCTGCCCTGCAGCGAGAGAGAGAGAGAGTCACATCCACACCATCTGCCCTGCAGCGAGAGAGAGAGAGTCACATCCACACCATCTGCCCTGCAGTGAGAGAGAGAGAGTCACATCCATACCATCTGCCCTGCAGCGAGAGAGTCACATCTACACCATCTGCCCTGCAGCAAGAGAGAGAGTCACATCCACACCATCTGCCCTGCAGCGAGAGAGAGAGTCACATCTCTAGTACGGGTTTGTCTCTCTCTCTCTCTGTCTGTCTCTCTCTCTCTCTCTCTCTCTCTCTCTCTGTCCCACCTCGCAGCTCCAGCATGGGCCGGTCTCTCCAGTCCTGGGGCATGGTGTCTCTGCGGGTCCGCAGCACAAAATGGCTGTTGATGAACATGCGGATGCTGGGGATGGTGAAGGGGACCTCGGGGTGCACGATGCTGAAGTACTGGTCCAGACGGATCTGCATGGTCTGCAGGCCGGGGACGATCTTCTGAATGTTCACCCCTGCATGTCTGACCCGCAGCTGCATGGGAACAGCAGGGGACCGCAGGGTATCAGCAGGGTATCAGCAGGGTATTACTTTCTTTTCAGTGAGACCCTAGTGAAGTTTAATCTGAATGGATGTTTCATCTTCAGTGAGAGACTATGAAATTTAATCTGAATGGATATTTCATCTTTAGTGAGACACTAGTGAAGTTTAATCTGAATGGATGTTTCATCTTTAGTGAGACACTAGTGAAGTTTAATCTGAATGGATGTTTCATCTTTAGTGTTCAGAAGAGGAAGACGGGCTAACTTCCTGATCGAAGACGATGTGGAAGGGGAAGGAGTTGCAGAATGTCTTCAGATCGATGCACAGGGCTTCTGGGTAAACAGGCTCAAAGCCCCTCAGGAGTTTCCCTGAGAAGAGAAAAGAGGTTAATCCCAGCAGCAGCTCATACGCACATGCGTTACAGGGCAACGATGGAGCGTTTATTCTTCATACATCTTCCCCTGATGTGTCCTTCTGCAGAAGCCCAAAGTTCAAAGGTTGGGCAATGTAGGGCATCACTGGTTTGCAGATGTCTTGGAAACAGACTAGTGCCACCAGTGTGAAAAGCCAGCTGCAGGTAGGGTAGAAGTTTTAGATCCCTGGAGCTCCAAGAGACAGGGCCCAGTGGGCCATGGAGCTGCTGAGGCGGGTCAGTCTTATTAAACATCATCTGCACAACATACACTGCAATAATTAAGGGCAGATTACGCATCATACGTATAAGATCCATTGTATCAGTTACATTGTACATGCTGTTGGTTTTGCCGTTGTTAAAACCTTATAGTTAAGACCTTATACTTCTGTATTTGAACATGACAATTGAACATAATTAAAGTTTAAGATGTGAGGAGGCAAAGAATTAAGTGACTCATAAAATATCCGTCATGAGCCAGAAGGTTTGGAAACTACTGGTTTAGATCACAGCTAAAAGTGGCCATCGCTATACAGGGCAGTCACTAATCCCAGCCATCTCTGTACAGGGCAGACACTAATCCCAGCTGTACAGGGCAGCAGCTAATCCCAGGCATCGCTGCTAATCCCAGCCATCAATGTGTATGGGTCTCTGGTCTTCGTACCCTTTCCCAGATGGACCAATCCCCGCACCATCTCCCAGGGGCTCCTCCGCGTGGGGCACCTGTGTGCTGGACACCTTGCAGTCAGCCCGTTCCCCTCCGCACACTCTGCTCCGGCCTGGTTAGGGAGACGGGAACACCACAGGGTCAAAGGGCATGCTAGTGTATGCCATTCTGTCTGTCCCACAGAGGCTGTGCTGCACAACTGCCTGCTCTTTCTTTATTATTTGCAGAAATAGTATTGCAGACAGAAAATTGGCAAAGAAACATTATTTACCATTATCTAGCAATCATGTAGCAATTATACAACATCTCTGTAAGAATGTGAGTGGTTTGGGGTTAAAATTTGTTCACCATATCATAGCACTTTTTTAAAGGAAGTGGTCACCTGTTTGTGTGTGAGCTTTGCCTTGACTGGAGTGCTGGACGTGCGTGGCTTTGTCAGTGAGTTTTTGCTATTGCTGTGCGCCTTGTTTGAAAAGACTGGCTCCTGAGTCACGAGGAACACTATATGTTCCTTCTTCCCTGTCCAGCCTGCTTCTTCCATTTGGTTAACAATTTCCATTTTTATCTGGATTCTGAAGAAGTCTTTTGCAACAGCCCCAATAATACCTGCAGAAATCAGAATGGGCAGACACAACACACTCACAAGATAACGTTTATCTGATTTACACTGATACAGCGATTCCACAGAACATGGCAGTTCACATGCATCGTCATATTTGATGAATTTTAAGTCCATAATTCAGATTTGATGCGGTGGCTCTCACTGATATCAACCCACAGGGGGACATTCTCACCAGGGACGATGTGGCAGAGGCCGCGTCGAATAGAGTAGTAGTGCAGGACCATGGTGCCATCGCTGTTCTTCTCCACACGGAACGAAGGTGCGTTCATCTCCTGCAACGAAGCCATTCAGATTAGCTTCTCATTTCAGCTTAAAGTACACAAATACAATGTAGAAGTATATATGCATGCGACCAAACACGTATAAGCACAGAACCTCTATTACATGATTTCCCCTGCCAGTTGGAGGAAAACTGAATCATTTAAATTCTCACCAGATTTCATTGAAACCTTCAATTCTCATTGAAACGTAAGCACACAGTGAAACATCCAGTGTTAATTAAACTCTAACATGAGTCCAGTACATACTGTAAGTACACTGTAAGTGTTGATTTAAAAAAGTTTTTCTGTACAGATGGGGACTTCAGAGGCGTACCTTGTAGGACAGGGAGAGGTAGCTGTGTAATGCGTCCAGGTTCTCTATAAACTCGTACAGGTTCCCTCCCAGCGTCCTCAGCATGTGGTCGTACCCGGATTGTTTGCAGAACTCAAAGAAGTATTCCCCAAACTGTCTTAGCACCACTTCTGGCTCGACATCTTCACATAGCAATAGAGTAGTTTAACATGGCAAAGTGTGATAGAGTACAGTGTAGGTAGGTAGGTAGGTAGGTAGATAGATAGATAGATAGATAGATAGACAGACAGACAGACAGACAGACAGATAGATTCTATGATTGCTTTGTCACATTATTTGTAATGATTGAAAGCCTTTCTTGATTCTTAAGGCATTCAAACTTTTCCGATAGATAATATTGGCTGCACGTGCCGACCAGCCTACCCAGCAGCTTGCAAGCCTCTGCCACCAGTCGCATGGTGATGTCATCTCCGTAGACCTCAAATGTCATGAAGGTGTCCTGAACCCCTGCCTCTGTTCTGCAGATAAATAAACGTTTACCTGCAGACATTTGTGGGTGCTTGTGGAATTTGACATACAATTTGGTAGGCTTGCACACGTTTTACAAAACGATGGTACATTTTGCCATGTCAGCAGATGAAAGGGCCATTGAAAGTTTTATTTTATCTATCGTAGACAGGCTGCTGCATTAGACACCACTTAGACCACACAGTAATCTCTTACATGGCGAGGTAATTACACGCCTGTTGTATAAAACTAAATGTATAGGTAGGCTGCTTATGGGCTGAGAGATGTGGGAGGATTATTGCTCAGATTAATTTATAGGCGACAAACGGGTGATGTGGCTAACATTACCTGAGTTTTTCCCACGTCTCCTCTCCGAATTTTTCAATGACCAAAGACTTCAAGCACGTGTTAATAAATCCGTACTACAGAAAAATACAGAAATTACATCATCGTTTACATTGAATGCTGTTTTAATTTTTTTTTAATTGTTCATTATGTCATCCTTCTTCTTCTTCTTCTTCTTCTTCTTCTTCTTCTTATTATTATTATTATTATTATTCATTACGACTACCACCGCTAGTAGTAGCAATAAAAATTTTTTAGTAGAAGTATATTTTAACAAAATATTTTTCTCCCATTTTGACAGATCCAGTACTACACGACTATACCTTCATTTCTAAGTATTTTAAAAACATTGGTACCTACGTTTAATAAATTTGTGATTACCTTGAACAAATAAGTAGTTTAAAAACATTGTAAATGCAAAAAAAGAAGGTCCTGAACAAATTTTGGGCTAAATTATAGTATACATTTCAACATAGACTTACCATTTGGACTCGTGTATCCCCACCTGTTACATGAGGTAATCCGGTGGGTGGACAGCAAATCTTTGCTTCTTCTTTTTTATTTTTTATTTTTTATACTAAAGTAAGACTTTAGAAAACAACATGCACCACTCCGCGGGGCTTATGAACACTAATGCATGTCTCACACCACTCGCTGTTAAAAGCAAAAGGACAATGGATGTACTGCCATAACCCATCTTATTTCAACAGCAGTGAAATCATAAGCTTACTCTTTTTGGCAAATGAGAAAAACATCTATCAACATCGGTTTGAAATAATGCCTGCTGATTTGTAGCGATGCTGCAGAATATCACTCCGCTGTCCGTTCCGCTGTCCAGGCGTCTGAAGTGCTGAAACAATTTCGGAAGCGTGAAACAGGATGAGGAAGTCTTGCTGCGTGTTGTCTGCTAAAATCCAGACTTTTTTTATTTCTTCATGTACGTATACCTTACCGAACGACATTTAGCCTTAACTCATAAAATGTTTATTTGTTTTATTAATTAATTATACGAAACGGCTTCCCTGTGGAACAACACTATTCACGAGATTCACTGAAAATTTGCAAATCGTCATTGACGCTGACCCTGAAAGAAATGTAAAATAATCCCCGGGGATTACACATTTTGAATGGTTCTGTATGTGACGCTCAGTAGTGCACATTTCTGTGCGTAAATCAAAGTGTATTTACTTACCATGAATATGGTAAGTACATAAATACATAAATAAATAATCTTTCCACGATACTTACGTACAGTTTCGAGAACTACATTATTCTTAATCCAGACAGAGTTGTATTTGCTGTTACACTGCGGAACTGGATAAGAAAGTTAAATGTGTCTAATCCTTCATCTATCCATCCATACATTCATCCATTATCTAACTCGCTTATTCCTGGTCAGGATCGCCGGCGGACTGGAGCCTATTCCAGCATGCATTGGGCGGGAGGTAGGAATACACCCTGGACCGGCCGCCAATCCATCGCAGGGCTCGGATCTTCCATTTGCTCGTATTTTTTCTTTTTTCTTTTATTTTATTTTTATTTAACCAGACAGCTCAACTTAGAACTCAGTTCCCTCTTGGAGTGACAAAGTGGGTAGGGAATTCAAGAGATTGTGCAGCCAATCTGATTTAGTGCAAGGGATTGCGTAGCCAATCAGATTTAGGGTGATTCTTTCCACCGCATTTGACCCTGTTGACCGCTGCATAGTCCTGTCTTCCCTTTCTGCAGTGCCCCCTCTGTGGCCTGTGCCCTCCTCTTCTCTCTCTCCACCAAATTTATCTCCTTTCTGCACATCGCTTGTTGTGTTGGTGCAGTGTGGACGACGCTCAACTCTTCTTCCTTCCCACCACCTGACCTACAAGTCTCCATACGCACCTCAGTCTGCCTGAATGACGTCATCAGTTACATGGAAAATCTCAGAAAAAAATCATGTCTATAAACACTAGCCAGACCCCTTTTGTTCTGAAACTTTAGGACATCTGGCTCCTCCCTCTTTCTGAGCCTATACTTCCCAGTCTGTCTGTTCTGGCCCATTGGTGTTGAATGCAGTAAGTTAGGCGACTTGTCTGTAATACTTCCTGTAGTAGGTAACTTCAGAATTTTGTCAGATAGACATTTTTCATCTTTATTACTGACTCTTTTGAGTTACATATTTGCTAATATGGATAGCTACGTACATACTGTATTTAGTGTACTTTTATCATTACCAGCTGCTTAACAGATATACACTGCACCATTTAAGCCAGATGTATCAGTTAATATTTAATATTTTTATTTTTAATAGCTGGGCGTGCATGAGATTCCCACAGCAGTCAGAACGGCAGAGATGTTGGCCATCTTCTGACGCAGACTGTAGACCCACCTCTTTAGACAGCCCCTCAGCTTGGCCACGCTGACCCTCTCTGGCATTTTTATCAACCCCAACATCTGATTAGGGGAAACTTATTTCTTTAAGAGCCTGTGGTTCTTTGCTGTTGTTCAATTTACAAAGTTTAATGCTCACTGGTGTTGTTTTGTATTTGTTTATGTAATTTAGTTTAATAAAGTTAAATGTGGTAGTTAATTAGTTATCAGCTGAGTCTGCACTTCTTGCTCTTGCCATCTGTCTTGGGATTATGCTTGTCCCCCTCTCGGGAGTTACTGCATTCAGTTCCTGATCTTTGCACTTGTTTTCGCATTTTGAGTCCCTCTGGGTGAAAGAATCTGTTAAATTCCAGTAAAGTAACGTAGAGGTTATGCAAATGTGGAATGAATGACAATAACAATGTAGAAAGGGAATTTTACCCAACATTCATTTCCATTTAAGATCAGACCCATGGTAGACCACACAAAAATCAGTTTTTACGTAGGCTACTGCCTAAAAACCCCTCTTCAAATAAATTTTGTTTTACATGTTACACAGAGAATGGCAATGGCATTAAACCAGATATGTTCGCATTGCCGGCCTGGATAATCAGTTTCAGGTTAACATTTGACTATTTACAAAAGCAAGATTTTATATATAAGTGGCCCCCGTAAGGTGATATCAGGTAATACCGCAAGAGAAAACTGCAGTGAAGTCTGCAGTCATTTCTCTGAGTACAGCGGTGGTGCTGACTTGTTTAAAAATATGTTTTATGCAAATTCTCCTCTTTTTCTCGCGTGGTTTGAGCTCCGCTGGCCTGCGCAGTGCGCTCGCAGTCCGCCATCACCGAGCAGAACCAGCGGGGCAGAGCTGCGAGTGGAGACGATAACAGCCCGGAGAGGGACGCAGACCCACGGAGTGGTTCTCCCACCTCCACGCTTCCCTAAAATATTATTTCATGTTAATATAGAGACGACAGACTAACTAAACATGTCTAACCTCAGCAAAGGGGGCACCAAGAAGGACACCAAAATGAGGATACGGGCTTTTCCTGTGAGTGCCGGCCGCAGACAGGACGCTTGTTTCGGCAACCGAGGCCATTCTAGTACCGAGGATTTGATCAGAACACCCCGTATAATAGGCCTGTAATACTGTAAACAATCTGTAAAATATGAATACGCATTGTAATTGGAAATATACTTGAATTTATTTTTATTTGTCACGTGCATTTTTACAAAAACTAGAAGCCTGTAAAACCTTAGCAGGTAAACACAGTGTTGTTTGGCTCGTTAGCGGTTAGCGTAGCTAACTTACTCGGCTTGCCACTCAACTGGCTAATTAGCTTAGCTAGCTTACTTTTGCGAACCAATTGCCAGTTGACAGTGTTATTTTTGTAGCTAGCATTGCTGGCCCTCTATTGACACCTGTTAGCTTGTGGTCAGAAACCTGTGCTGAGGTTGTTTGGTCGATCAGCGGATGGATAGGCGATCCTGAGCTTTTCAGTGTTTCAAATATGTCAGTATGGCTAATTAGCTACGCTAGCTACATGCTACAATGACTTTAGCTACAACCGTGGCAGCATTATAGCTTAGCTAATGTAAGCTAGCTGATTCCCATTCGACCAGTGCTAAATTAATGTTAGCCAAGTATGCCAAGATACGTCTCAATAACAACGTAACACAATGGTGTTGACAATAATATTGTCGTATTATGTTGTAAACAGCACTACAGACAATTGGTTAGACTTTATTTTAAACAAAAATATGGTTGGGGTGCTTAGCAGCTGACAATTACTGCGAATAGCGTGCCACATCGCCGCGAATAATGGGCGAATATAACGTTACTTAGCGATTAACCCAATTTATATAGCACTGGCCATCGCTGCATCCCAAAATGCATTTTACACGTTAATGCAACGTTAAGATAACATTATCTACTTCACTCCAAAACTAGCTAGCTTGGTTAGTTAGCGCTAGCTAGGTAACTAAACTCTCATGAGATAACAGATTTTTATAGTTAGAACTTGGGCAAGTGCTGATGTATAACTAAGCAGGTAAAGTTAACTGTACAGGCGTTAATACTGGCGCGGATGTGTGATTTATCCATCTGCGCTAACTAAACGGCTGTAACGTTAGTTTGATGGAACCGGGCTAGCCGGTTAAACTGCTGTCTTGAGAGTAAAATGTAACTCCAGATGAAAGAGCCAAGTTTGAACCCGGCGATACGTTTCGGGTGATATTTTATTGCTTTGTCCAGCAGGGTCAGTTCAGTGTGTGACAACGATTCAAAATTGAAACGCATTTACTGGAGCAGTAAGTTAGGCTACTTGTCTGTACTTCAGCAATTTGTCAGATAGACATTTTTCATCTTTATTACTGACTCTTTGGAGTTACATTTTTACTAATGTGTATAACTACCTCCATACAGTATTTAACGTAACTTTATCATTACCAGCTACTTAACAGACATACACTGCACCATTAAGCCAGATTTATTACTTAATATTAATATTTTTATTTTTAATTGCCAGACATGTAGCTTTGTGTCCTTTTACACGCTATTACGCTCTCCAGCCAGAACCTCTGAGATGTTAACACACATTGTACCATCTTGCAGAAGGTGACCTGTGTAAGTCAATGTGTGGTACAGACATGTTTAGTAATTTAGCTACTTTAATTAGGCTTGACTGGCCTTAATTTAAAATTGGATCCTTACATGTTTTTCTTTACATTTTGACATTTATGTGTCAGCATGATATTACAGTCAGGTGCCCTTGATATATTAACTTTGGAACAAAGATAAATTGATCATGAAATTTGCCAGCCTTCATTAAAATTTTAATCTCTCTACCCTCTTCATTTGTCATTTGAATCTAAACTCGCACTTCCAGAGACAATATGCTTTTAAAAGCAGTCTGAGTTGTTAGAATGGCCACATGTAATTTGTTTGTTTTGTGCTGTTCTATTGAAATGAGTTCCTGTTTGTTTTTTGCCTGGTGGGTAGGTCCGTGTTTGTCTGTGTGTATTGTTTATTGCCATGTCGGTTTGTAAAATTACAGGGCAGTTAGTACAGTGAGTAACACACTCGAGATCCCCATTTTAGAGTCTGTGCAGGATGTCGCCCCTACATGGATTCTGTTTGGATTTAACTCCTGTAGCAGCAGTGTGTGTGTGGCTGTAGCAGCAGTGTGTGTGTGAGGCTGTAGCGCAGTGTGTGTGAGGCTGTAGCAGCAGTGTGTGTGTGAGGCTGTAGCGCAGTGTGTGTGAGGCTGTAGCAGCACAGTGTGTGTGAGGCTGTAGCAGCACAGTGTGTGTGTGGCTGTAGCAGCACAGTGTGTGTGAGGCTGTAGCAGCAGTGTGTGTGTGTGGCTGTAGCAGCACAGTGTGTGTGAGGCTGTAGCAGCACAGTGTGTGTGTGGCTGTAGCAGCACAGTGTGTGTGTGGCTGTAGCAGCAGTGTGTGTGTGGCTGTAGCAGCACAGTGTGTGTGTGAGGCTGTAGCAGCACAGTGTGTATGAGGCTGTAGCAGCAGTGTGTGTGGCTGTAGCAGCACAGTGTGTGTGTGAGGCTGTAGCAGCACAGTGTTTGTGAGGCTGTAGCAGCAGTGTTTGTGAGGCTGTAGCAGCACAGTGTGTGTGTGAGGCTGTAGCAGCACAGTGTTTGTGAGGCTGTAGCAGCAGTGTGTGTGTGAGGCTGTAGCAGCAGTGTGTGTGTGTGGCTGTAGCAGCACAGTGTTTGTGAGGCTGTAGCAGCAGTGTGTGTGTGGCTGTAGCAGCAGTGTGTGTGTGGCTGTAGCAGCACAGTGTGTGTGAGGCTGTAGCAGCAGTGTGTGTGTGAGGCTGTAGCAGCACAGTGTTTGTGAGGCTGTAGCAGCAGTGCGTGTGTGAGGCTGTAGCAGCACAATGTGTGTGAGGCTGTAGCAGCACAGTGTGTGTGTGGCTGTAGCAGCACAGTGTGTGTGAGGCTGTAGCAGCAGTGTGTGTGGCTGTAGCAGCACAGTGTGTGTGAGGCTGTAGCAGCACAGTGTGTATGAGGCTGTAGCAGCACAGTGTTTGTGAGGCTGTAGCAGCAGTGTGTGTGTGAGGCTGTAGCAGCACAATGTGTGTGAGGCTGTAGCAGCACAGTGTGTGTGAGGCTGTAGGAGCAGTGTGTGTGTGAGGCTGTAGCAGCACAATGTGTGTGAGGCTGTAGCAGCACAGTGTGTGTGAGGCTGTAGCAGCACAATGTGTGTGAGGCTGTAGCGCAGTGTGTGTGAGGCTGTAGCAGCAGTGTGTGAGGCTGTAGCAGCACAGTGTGTGTGTGGCTGTAGCAGCACAGTGTGTGTGAGGCTGTAGCAGCAGTGTGTGTGGCTGTAGCAGCACAGTGTTTGTGAGGCTGTAGCAGCAGTGTGTGTGAGGCTGTAGCAGCACAGTGTTTGTGAGGCTGTAGCAGCACAGTGTGTGTGAGGCTGTAGTCTTCCTGCCACATTAGACTGGCTGTTGGAGGCCCAGGGTTTATGGCTGAAAGGCTGACTCCTCCACCCTCTTATTTAATACAGATTATTTCACAATCCTTCAGCTGCTGCTTAATTACATGCTGCAACTTGAGCGCTAATATGAGCACATTGTACATTCCTATGCTTGTATCATTAATGGCAACTATTTCCATGCTACTAAGATCAGTCTGGGCCATTGCCGCGCATTGCACACTGGTTCCCTTTCCCCTTCACCAGCCCTAATGATACACTTGCCTTGTTTCATCAGAGAAGTGATGGTTTGCGTACGGTATGTTCCTGTGGATGGCCTGAAGTTTCACCAGTGGCCTGTCATTCAGCCTCTAATACATTTGATAGTTTGTGGCATTTAAAGAGAAATATACAGTGGAAAACTCGCTTGGTGTTCTGGCCTATCAGGGATGGGTTTGTGTGTGTCATTTTCGACACTGTTGTCAGGACGTTTCAGTAATGAGAGGTGTCTGTGAGGGGGACACGGTGCTGTAGAAGGTGATGTGTGAAAGCGAGCTCCTAACTCCCTGTGGTCATTGGAGTCGTGGCTCTTTTGGAGGACTGGGGTTTTTTTGACTGGAGGAAGACGTTGTGGAGGTTGAAATGTCTCCCCTGGTTCATTAAACAGTGTGTTTTGCACTGAGCTCAGTGCTCCAGCATTGCTTATTTTGGACCAGTCCCTGTGAAGTTGTCCGGGTAAGGAGCCTTTCTCTATAGTCTGACTGCCCTCAAGGCTGAGCACCTATTTAGTCACTCTTATTTAGCTGGCCTGAAGCGCCTTGGGAATCTTCCTTTTGATACTAGGGGTGCTGACCCCAGTGTCCTGGCTAAATTCCCACGTAGGCCAGCTCTGTGCATCTGTCCATCTAGTCATGCCCTACATCTGATTGGCTGCTCATTCCCTTGCATTCCCCACCCACTTTGAATCTCAGTGTTATCACTGCCAAAGGGAACTGAGCTCATGGTGGGATGCTTAGCTTCAGCCATTCAGCAGGAGCAGGGTGCATGGTGGGATGCTTTGCTTCAGCAGGAGCAGGGTGCATGGTGGGATGCTTAGCTTCAGCCATTCAGCAGGAGCAGGGTGCATGGTGGGATGCTTTGCTTCAGCCATTCAGCAGGAGCAAGATGCATGGTGGGATGCTTTGCTTCAGCAGGAGCATGGTGCATGGTGGGATGCTTAGCGTCAGCATGCATGGTGCATGGGGATGCTTAGCTTCAGCCATTCAGCAGGAGCAGGGTGCATGGTGGGATGCTTTGCTTCAGCAGGAGCGGGGTGCATGGTGGGATGCTTAGCGTCAGCAGGAGCAGGGTGCATGGTGGGATGCTTAGCTTCAGCAGGAGCAGGGTGCATGGTGGGATGCTTAGCTTCAGCAGGAGCGGGGTGCATGGTGGGATGCTTAGCTTCAGCAGGAGCAGGGTGCATGGTGGGATGCTTAGCTTCATTCTAGGAGCAGGGTGCATGGGATGCTTTGCTTCAGCAGGAGCGGGGTGCATGGTGGGATGCTTAGCTTCAGCAGGAGCAGGGTGCATGGTGGGATGCTTAGCTTCAGCAGGAGCGGGGTGCATGGTGGGATGCTTAGCTTCAGCAGGAGCAGGGTGCATGGTGGCACGCTTAGCATCAGCAGGAGCAGGGTGAATGGTGGGATGCTTAGCTTCAGCCATTCAGCAGGAGCAGGGTGCATGGTGGGATGCTTTGCATCAGCGGGAGCAGGGTGCATGATGGGATGGGTGCTGGCTTGGGCCCTCTTACAACACGCCTGGAGAATAGCTGCCTAAATCAGTCAAACTCAGTTCAGTTCCTTTCAGTTTTATTTGCATGGGATTTTTTCAAAGGGTATTGTCACAGAGAGGCTTTACAGAGCTCTGGGCCTGAAGCCCCCCAGAGCAGGCCTGGGGTGACAGGGCAGGGAAAACTCCATGGCTGGTAACAGGAAGAAACCCCAAGCTGAACCTGACTCAGTGGGGGGCCCATCTGCCTCTGCCTGCTGGCACTGGTTAACTGGGGAAAGGCTCATTACAAAATACATGTATAATAAACAGAAAAATGACAGTAAATAAATGTCTAAGTTTTCCAATAGTTATATTGCCTTTGTTTCTACTTACTGGTGACTCTGAATGGGAGTCCGTCTGTCTGTCTGAGCTGGGATGGAGCTATGGGCGTGTAACAGGGAAAGGTTTCCCGGGCACTATCAGGTCCTGGGGGCCCCTAGACTTTGTGTGTGTGAGTGAGTGTGTGTGAGTGAGTGGGCGAGCAAGCTGCTTCTGTTCTCGGTTCAGTTTCATGTGACTGTCTTTAGGAAGGAGAGGTGGTGAGGTCATGTGACTGTCCTTAGGGCAAAGTGGGGAGGTCATGTGACCGTGTGCTTAGGGAGAGGTGGAGAGGTCATGTGACTGTCCTTAGGAGGAGAGGTGGAAAGGTCATGTGACTGTCTTTAGGAGAGGTAGAGGTCATGTGACTGTCCGTAGGAAGACAGGTGGAGAGGTCATGTGACTGTCCTTAGGTGGAAAGGTCCTGTCAGTCACCTCTGCTCTTGCTGTGCCGGGTGTTTTTGTGCATCTTATGATGTAAAGTGGGGTTTGAGCTGCTCTCATGCCTAGTTTGTATTCTGGCCTGTGGCTTCAGAATGGGCTGGCTGGGGTCGGGCTGGGGGGGGTGGAAGATGTGAAAGAATTTTTTATTATTCCAGGTTTTTTTGTTTTGACTCAGATCAGGTTTTTGCGGGCTGTCGAATCCCTTTCAGCTGGAAATGGAGCCATTCAGCAGGGAAATGGTGTCGGGCGCTTGCTGCAGTTTTTTTCTGAACGGGGTGCTGCTTCCCTGTGACTAGTGGGGTCAGGCAGAGCTGGCTCTCAGGAATGAATCGGGCAGCGTGTTTAGGTGTTCGGCTCGTTTGTCGCGTGAGCCTCCTGCTCTCTGCTGGTTCCCTGTCTTTACAGTTCAGCAGCGATGTGTAGATAAATCACAGTGTGACCCGGGCCTGGGGTCAGCCTGTGGTCTGTCTGATCTGTACCTGGGCGACATAGATCTGTGGGGCGACATAGCCAGGAGGTAAGAGCGGTTGTCTGGCAGTCGGAGGGTTGCCGGTTTGATCCCCGCCCTGGGCGTGTCGAAGTGTCCCTGAGCAAGACACCTAACCCCTAACTGCTCTGGCGAATGAGAGGCATCAATTGTAAAGCGCTTTGGATATAAGCGCTATATAAATGCAGTCCATCTACCATTTACCATTTACCTGGCCTAGAGTCAGTCTGATCTGTGCCTCATTTCCTCAGTTTGTGATCGTTTCCTCAGTCTGTGATCGTTTCCTCAGTCTGTGATCATTTCCTTGGTCTGTGATCATTTCCTCGTTCTGTGATCGTTTCCTCGTTCTGTGATCGTTTCCTTGGTCTGTGATTGTTTCCTCGTTCTGTGATCGTTTCCTTGGTCTGTGATCGTTTCCTCAGTCTGTGATCATTTCCTTGGTCTGTGATTATTTCCTCGTTCTGTGATTGTTTCCCTGGTCTGTGATCGTTTCCTCAGTCTGTGATCGTTTCCTCAGTCTGTGATCATTTCCTTGGTCTGTGATCATTTCCTTGTTCTGTGATTGTTTCCTCGTTCTGTGATCGTTTCCTTGGTCTGTGATTGTTTCCTTGGTCTGTGATCGTTTCCTCAGTCTGTGATCGTTTCCTCAGTCTGTGATCATTTCCTTGGTCTGTGATCATTTCCTCGTTCTGTGATCGTTTCCTCGTTCTGTGATCGTTTCCTTGGTCTGTGATTGTTTCCTCGTTCTGTGATCGTTTCCTTGGTCTGTGATCGTTTCCCCGGTCTGTGACGCCCTCTGGCTTGTGTTCACTGCAGATGACCATGGATGAGAAGTATGTGAACAACATCTGGGACCTTCTGAAGAACGCCATCCAGGAGATCCAGCGCAAGAACAACAGCGGGCTGAGCTTTGAGGAGCTGTACAGGAACGCGTACACCATGGTTCTGCACAAGCACGGCGAGAAGCTCTACACAGGCCTGAGAGAAGTGGTTACAGAGCACCTAATCAACAAAGTAGGACCGCTTTACACTCACACACACGTGCATGCACACACAGACAAAAACACACGCTTACGCACACACATGCACGCACACACACAGACACAAACACACACTCATAAACACACACACACACACAGACACAAACACACACTCATACACAGACACAAACACATGCAGATGCACACACACACACACACAGACACAGATTTAGATCACATAATTCAGAACAGTCTAAAACATGGAACCATTTCACTTTATGGTCCCATTTCCCTCCTTAAGGTTGTGTGGAAAATTAACATTGAGTGCTTGTGAGCAGTAGTCCCTGAAAGTTTGTAAAGCGTCTGTCTAAATACTAAATTTAGAAATGCACCTATTGCTTACAGTTTTTATTTTACTAATATGTATAGTTTATTTTGTCTAATATTTTTTCCTGTGAGTCCAGATATAAAGAATAATGTATTTTTGTTAGCGGTCGTGCGTGTTTGGCGAGGCTCTTTGGTATTGGGGGCGCTCAGAATGAGTATAATAGACTCCCTCATGCCGTCTTTATATTTCCAAACACTTCCCCAGTAACTTAGACATTTATATTAGAAAGACCGGTGCACAGCTGCAGTTCTGCTAGTGAGCTATAGAGCTGAACCAGAACCAGACTCAGTTCTGCTGTAGAGCTGAACCAGAACCAGACTCAGTTCTGCTGTAGAGCTGTAGAGCTTAACCGGGCTCAGTTCTGTGGATGCTGATAATCATGACTTGTTAGAGTTTCACAAGTTTTTTAAACATTCTGTGCTTTTCTCCATAGGTACGAGAAGACGTACTTAATTCTTTAAATAATAATTTTTTGCAAACGTTGAACCAAGCGTGGAATGACCACCAGACTGCCATGGTCATGATCAGAGACATTCTGATGTACATGGTGAGCTAGTAGTGTTCAAGTCTCAGTCTCCATCTTCAGTGCCTGTGTGTGCATGTGTCTGCGCACGGTTGTGTGAGCTGTGTGTAGTGTCCGGTGGCTGGTTCTGAGTGTGAGCTGTGTGTAGTGGTGGTGTCCGGTGGCTGGTTCTGAGTGTGAGCTGTGTGTAGTGGTGGTGTCCGTGAGTGTGAGCTGTGTGTAGTGGTGGTGTCCGGTGGTGGTGGTGTCTGGTGGTCTGAGTGTGTGTCCGGTGGCTGGTTCTGAGTGTGAGCTGTGTGTAGTGGTGGTGTCCGGTGGCTGGTTCTGAGTGTGAGCTGTGTGTAGTGGTGGTGTCCGGTGGCTGGTTCTGAGTGTGAGCTGTGTGTAGTGTCCGGTGGCGCTGGCTGGTTCTGATCATCTGTTGGGCCTCTCAGGACCGGGTTTACGTGCAGCAGAATAACGTGGAGAACGTGTACAATCTGGGCCTCATCATCTTCAGAGACCAGGTGGTGCGTTACGGCTGCATAAGAGACCACCTGCGGCTCACCCTGCTCGACATGATCGCCCGCGAGAGGAAGGGAGAGGTGGTGGACAGGTATGGCCCTCTAACAGGAAACAGGAAACTGCCCCGTAACTGGAAACAGGAAGCTGTCCTGTGTGCAGGAAACAGGAAACTGCCCTGTAACTGGAAACAGGAAGCTGTCCTGTATGCAGGAAACAGGAAACTGGCCTGTGTGCAGGAAACAGGAAACTGTCATGTGTGCAGAAAATTGCCCTGTGTATATGAAACAGGAAACTGCCCTGTGTGCAGGAAACAGGAAACTGTCATGTGTGCAGGAAACAGGAAACTACCCTGCATGCTTGAAACAGGAAATGGCACTGCATGGCAGCAAGTGGGAAACAAAAATATGTTTCTTAGAGATACATTACTCTGGAAACTGAACTTGGCCTGGTTCTGCTTTGGCCAGATGTCTGTAGGAGTGATCCATGAATGTGTAGTAATGAGGATTTAGGAAGGTAATCTGTGTTGTGCTGCATTTAGGGGAGCCATTCGGAACGCCTGCCAGATGCTCATGATTCTGGGGCTCGAGGGTCGGTCAGTGTATGAAGAGGACTTTGAGGCCCCGTTTTTAGAAATGTCTGCTGAATTTTTCCAGGTTTGTGCTTTCCCCCCCGTCTCATAGTCATCGATCATAAATGCATCTCATTGACTTGTGACTGCTCTACTCTACTCGACGACACAAACGGGCACAATCTCGCGTCTGCTTTCAGATGGAAAGTCAGAAGTTTTTGGCAGAAAACAGCGCCAGTGTTTACATTAAGAAGGTGGAGGCCAGGATTAATGAAGAGATGGAGCGCGTGATGCACTGCCTGGACAAGTCGACGGAGGAGCCCATCGTGAAGGTGGTGGAGCGGGAGCTCATCTCCAAACACATGAAGACCATAGTGGAGATGGAGAACTCCGGCCTCGTGCACATGCTGAAGAACGGAAAGACTGAAGGTATTCCACTCAGCATTCATTAGTTTCATTTCACTTTTGCTTTCTCAAACGGTTGTGTTGACTTTTCGCCCTTGTGCCGTTTGTTGCAGATCTGGCCTGTATGTACAAGCTGTTCAGCCGCGTGCCCAATGGCCTGAAGACCATGTGTGAGTGCATGAGCTCGTACCTGCGGGAGCAGGGCAAGGCCCTGGTGTCCGAGGAGGGCGAGGGCAAGAACCCTGTGGATTACATCCAGGTCAGTCTGTCAGGAAGTGACATCACAGTGTGTAGGGTTGAGTGGGGTCAATCCAATTAAGAATTGAGCTGAATTAAGACTTTCTGACTAATACTGGCTTACGCCATATTGATCTGGTAATACTAGTTTTTTAAAACTGTCATGTTTCTCATTATTAAGATGATTTCTGCCTTACAGCTGCTCTTGAAACATGCTGTATGTACACCTCATACTCAGTTTATGCGCTGGTTCTTGCTCTCTTTCTGCTACTCTGTAAAGCGTCTTTGTGACCGTTCTCTGTAAAAAACGCTGTACAAATGAAATAGATTTGATTAGATTATACTAAAGTACTTTCCTGTAGTAATCTCTTGTGAACGGGAAGGGGTGGGGATGTGCATTCGTCCCTCTCACGGTCTCTCTGTTCCTCGCAGGGGCTGCTGGACCTGAAGAGCCGTTTCGACCGCTTCCTGCAGGAGTCCTTCAACAATGACCGGCTGTTCAAGCAGACCATCGCAGGGGACTTTGAGTACTTCCTCAACCTGAACTCACGCTCGCCTGAGTACCTCTCGCTTTTCATCGATGACAAGCTGAAGAAGGGAGTCAAAGGGGTGAGCGACCAGTCCTGTCAGTGTGAGGCCCTGAGCCTGTCAGTCACTCTCTCTGTCAGTCACTAAGTATGTCAGTTACTCTGTGTCAATCACTCTGTCAGTCACTATCAGTCAGTCACTCAGTATGCCAGTCACTATCTGTCAGTCACTCAATATGTCAGTCACTATCTGTCAGTCACTCAATATGTCAGTCACTATCTGTCAGTCAGTCTATGTTTCAGTCGCTCAATCTGTCAATCACTCAGTATGTCAGTCACTCAGTCAGTCAGCAAATCCATTTTTGTTTTGGATGTATTTACAGATTTCCAGAAAAAAATCCTTTAAGTAATGGAGCGGCTGTATTGGTGTTTTATTGGGTGAACTGGGCATATGGAGGATGGTGTTAGTTTATAGGGGTGTGTAGTTGGCATATGTGGAGGTGGAGTTTGGCTATGGGGGGTGGAGTTGGTGTATGAGGGGTGGGACTTGGGTATGGGGGGAAGGGAGGTAGTGTATGAGAGGGTGGATTTGGTGTTTGAGGGGGTGAATTTGCTGTTTGAGGAGGTGTAGTTGGTGTATGCGAGAGGGTGGAGTTGGTGTTTGAGGGGGTGTAGTTTCTGTTTGAGGAGGTGTAGTTGGTGTTTGAGGGGGTGTAGTTGCTGTTTGAGGAGGTGTATTTGGTGTATGAGAGGGTACAGTTGGTGTTTGAGGGGTTAGATTTGGTGTTTGACAGGGTGTAGTTGGTGTTTGAGGTGTAGTTGGTGTTTGAGAGGATAGAGTTGGTGTTTGAGGGGGTAGAGTTGGTGTTTGAGGGGGTATAGTTGGTGTTTGAGAGGGTATAGTTGGTGTTTGAGAGGGTAGAGTTGGCGTTTGAGGGGGTAGAGTTGGCGTTTGAGGGGGTAGAGTTGGCGTTTGAGAGGGTGTAGTTGGTGTTTGAGAGGGTAGAGTTGGTGTTTGAGAGGGTAGAGTTGGTGTTTGAGGGGGTAGAGTTGGTGTTTGAGAGGGTGGAGTTGGTGTTTGAGGAGGTGTAGTTGGTGTTTGAGAGGGTGTAGTTGGTGTTTGAGAGGGTAGAGTTGGTGTTTGAGAGGGTAGAGTTGGTGTTTGAGGGGGTAGAGTTGGTGTTTGAGAGGGTGGAGTTGGTGTTTGAGGAGGTGTAGTTGGTGTTTGAGAGGGTGTAGTTGGTGTTTGAGAGGGTAGAGTTGGTGTTTGAGGGGGTAGAATTGGTGTTTGAGAGGGTGTAGTTGGTGTTTGAGGAGGTGTAGTTGGTGTTTGAGATTAACATTCTCCTGTCCCCTGTGTGTAGCTGACGGAGCAGGAGGTGGAGTCGATTCTGGACAAGGCCATGGTGCTGTTCCGCTTCATGCAGGAGAAAGACGTGTTTGAGCGCTACTACAAACAGCACCTCGCTCGACGGCTGCTCACCAACAAGAGCGTGTCGGACGACTCGGAGAAGAACATGATCTCCAAACTGAAGGTGGGAGGAGGGGGTCCTGCTCCTGCCGAGGGCCTTTCTCTCTGCTGTGACCTGATTCATTCTGAAGCAGCTGTAGTTACGTTATGCTCGGACGGCACACAGCTGTGTGATGTGATGGAGTTTGTGGGGTGTATGGGATTTGGAGGGTACGCTCAGGTCTGGTGTCGCTGACCTCACGTTTGCCTGTTTTTGCTCTGAACAGACGGAGTGTGGCTGTCAGTTCACCTCTAAACTGGAAGGAATGTTCCGGGACATGAGCATCTCAAACACAACCATGGATGAGTTCCGCCAGCACCTACAGTCCACCGGGGTAAGACTCCCAAACAGGACATGTGAGGTCAGCCAGGTGTGGTAGTATGATCAGCCAGCTGTGATGTGTGATCAGCCAGGTGTGGTGTGTGATCAGCCAGGTGTGATATTGTGTGATTAGCCAAGTGTGGTGTGTGATCAGCCAGGTGTGATGATATGTGATCAGCCAGCTGTGATGTGTGATCAGCCAAGTGTGGTGTGTGATCACCCAGGTGTGATATTGTGTGACCAACCAGGTGTGATATTGTGTGATCAGCCAGGTATGATATTGTGTGATCACCCAGGTGTGGTGTGTGATCACCCAGGTGTGATATTGTGTGATCAGCCAGGTGTGATATTGTGTGATCAGCCAGGTGTGATATTGTGTGATCAGCCAAGTGTGGTGTGTGATCAGTCAGGTGTGATATTGTGTGATCAGCCAGGTATGATGTGTGATCAGCCAGGTGTGATATTGTGTGATCAGCCAGGTGTGATATTGTGTGATCAGCCAGGTGTGATATTGTGTGATCAGCCAGGTGCGATGTGTGATCAGCCAGCTGTGATGTGTGATCAGCCAGATGTGATGTGTGATCAGCCAGGTGCTGTGTGTGATCAGCCAGGTGCGATGTGTGATCACCTAGGTGTGATGTGTGGTCAGCCTGGTGTGGTGTGATCAGCCAGGTGTCCTGTATGATCAGCCAGGTATGGTGTGTGATCAGCCAGGTGTGGTGTGTGATATCTGATGTGCTTCCGCAGCTGTCTTTGGGAGGAGTAGACCTGACAGTAAGAGTGCTCACCACAGGTTACTGGCCCACTCAGTCAGCCACGCCCAAGTGTAACATCCCCCCCTCTCCCCGCCACGCCTTCGAGGTCTTCAGGAGGTACGCACTGCGCGCGACGACCACGCCCGTTTCTGTCTCTGTGCCCGTCTCTGTGCCCATCTCTGTCTCTGTGCCTGTCTCTGTGCCCGTCTCTGTGCCCATCTGTCTCTGTGCCTGTCTCTGTGCCCGACTCTGTCTCTGTGCCCATCTCCGTCTCTGTGCCCGTCTCTGTCTTTGTGCCCATCTCCGTCTCTGTGCCCATCTCCGTCTCTGTGCCAATCTCTGTCTCTGTGCCCGTTTCTGTCTCTGTGCCCGTCTCTGTGCTCATTTCTATCTCTGTGCCCGTCTCCATATCTGTGCCCATCTCTGTCTCTGTGCCCGTCTCTGTCTCTGTGCCCATCTCCGTCTCTGTGCCAATCTCTGTCTCTGTGCCCGTTTCTGTCTCTGTGCCCGTCTCTGTGCTCATTTCTATCTCTGTGCCCGTCTCCATATCTGTGCCCATTTCTATCTCTGTGCCCGTCTCTGTGCCCGACTCTGTCTCTGTGCCCGTCTCTGTCTCTCTGCCCATCTCTATCCCTGTGCTCATCTCATTTCTCTGAAATGGGAAAAGATGGTTTGGTCTGTAGTGTCTGCAGCACGTGATGGGGTCAGATCCAAAGCCTACTCAGGGAGTCCCTTATTTATGAAAAAGCTGCTGCATGATCTGCAGCCATCGTTAGTCACAGTATTAACACGGATGACTGATTTAAGCTGTCATAGAGTCTGGTGTGACTGCTCTTCTAATCTGTCTAAAGAGTTTACCTTCTACACTTCTACACTCTGCTGTGGCAACTGTCACCACTGTCTTCAGCTTCTGCTGTTGGACTCTGGGTCATGTGTGCTGGGTTACTCTGTTACATTTTGTAGGTGTATTTTGGGTTGTGTGTGCTGCGTTGCTGTCCTCTATGCTGCCCGTGGGTGCTGGGTCATGTATGCAGGGTTACTCTGTTCAGTGTTGCGTGTTTGCTGGGTTACTTTGTTCTGTGTTGCAGGTGTGTGCAGAGTTACTCTGTACTCTGTTGTGGGTGTGTGCTGGGTTACAGTGTTCAGTGTGGGGTCGTGTGTCCTGGGTTCCTTTATTCTGTGTTGTGGTGTGCTGGGTTACATTGTTCAGTGTTGGGTCGTGTGTGCTGGGTAAATGCTCTGTTGATTGGCTGCAGGTTTTACTTGGCGAAGCACAGCGGAAGGCAGCTGACCCTGCAACACCACATGGGCTCCGCGGACCTGAACGCCACTTTCTACGGGCCCATTAAAAAGGTAGGCACAGCCGCATGGTGGGGCCCATTACTGCGCAGTGGGGCCCATTAAAAAGGTAGGCACAGCCGCGTGGTGGGGCCCATTACTGCGCGGTGGGGCCCATTAAAAAGGTAGGCACAGCCGCATGGTGGGGCCCATTACTGCGCGGTGGGGCCCATTAGAAAGGTAGGCACAGCCGCGTGGTGGGGCCTATTACTGCATGGTGGGGCCCATTAAAAAGGTAGGCACAACCGCGTGGTGGGGCCCATTACTGCGTGGTGGGGCCCATTAGAAAGGTAGGCACAGCCGCGTGGTGGGGCCCATTACTGCGTGGTGGGGCCCATTATTGCTTGGGGAGGTCCATTACTGCGTGCTGGGGACCATTACTGCGCGGTGGGGCCCATTAAAAAGGTAGGCACAGCCGCGCAGTGGGGCCAATTACTGCGTGGTGGGTCCCATTACTCCATGGTGGGGCCTATTACTACGCGGTGGGGCCCATTAAAAAGGTAGATGCAGCGATGCGGTGGGGCCCATTACTGCGTGGTGGGTCCCATTAGAAAGGTAGGCATAGCTGCGCGGTGGGGCCCATTACTGCATGTTGGGCCCCATTAAAAAGGTAGGCGCAGGGTTGGATTGGTTTAAAACTCCACACATACAGCATTTAACTGTTCTGTGTAAAATTCAGACTGGACAGTCTACTCCTGTCCTGCAGCACTCTGGGTGGGGTGGTAGTCAGAGACGGGGAAGGGTAGGTGGCCGACGGTAACTGACAGGTGGGTGTGGTCTCTGCTGTCTTCCTGCAGGAGGATGGCTCAGAGGTGGGAGTGGGCGGGGCCCAGGTAACAGGCTCCAACACCAGGAAGCACATACTGCAGGTGTCCACCTTCCAGATGACCATACTCATGCTCTTCAACAACAGAGAAAAGTCCACCTTCGAGGTACAGCGCTCACAACGAGCCGGGATCAGCTAGTCTGTTACAGCCTTGAGTCTAACTCTGACTCTCTGGTTTTCTGTGTGTCTCTGGTCTGTCTCCAACTCTCTGATTCTGTGTCTGTGAATCTGTGTGTCTCTGAATGGTTCTAACTCTCTGTTACTCTGTCTCACTCTGTGTGAGACTCTGTGTCTGTGCCTCTGTGTCTCTTGACTCGGTGTCTGTGACTGTGTGTCTGTCCCTCTGTGTCTGTGACTCTGACTCTCTGTCTCGGACGGTGCTGTCCTGATGCTGTTCTGCAGGAGATCCAGCAGGAGACGGACATCCCCGAGCGGGAGCTGGTGCGGGCGCTGCAGTCGCTGGCCTGTGGCAAAACCACCCAGCGCGTCCTCACCAAGGAGCCCAAGTCCAAGGAGATCGAGAACGGCCACGTCTTCACCGTCAACGACCAGTTCACCTCCAAACTGCACCGAGTCAAGATCCAGACCGGTGCGTCCGACGCCCCCTCTGAGCCCGGCGCTGCCTGCCGCAGCCGCTCACGTGTGTGCTGTGTGGGGGTTGTGTGAGCGCCTAATCTGGTCCTGTGCTGTCCTCCTAGTCGCTGCCAAACAGGGGGAATCCGACCCCGAGCGGAAGGAGACGCGGCAGAAGGTGGATGACGACAGGAAGCACGAGATCGAGGCGGCCATCGTCCGCATCATGAAGTCCAGGAAGAAGATGCAGCACAATGTGCTGGTTGCAGAGGTATGAGAAACGGCAGTAGGCCGGCTGGGTCTCTCGCGCAGCACTGTAGGCCGGCTGGGTCTCTCGTGCAGCACAGTAGGCCGGCTGGGTCTCTCGTGCAGCACAGTAGGCCGGCTGGGTCTCTTGTGCAGCACAGTAGGCCAGCTGGGTCTCTCGTGCAGCACAGTAGGCCGGCTGGGTCTCTCGTGCAGCACAGTAGGCCGGCTGGGTCTCTCGTGCAGCACAGTAGGCCGGCTGGGTCTCTCGTGTAGCGCAGTAGGCCGGCTGGGTCTCTCGTGCAGCGCAGTAGGCCGGCTGGGTCTCTCGTGCAGCACAGTAGGCCGGCTGGGTCTCTCGTGCAGCACAGTAGGCCGGCTGGGTCTCTCGTGCAGCACAGTAGGCCGGCTGGGTCTCTCGTGTAGCGGTGCCTGTAGGCCTGCTGTCTGAACGCACTCTCTTGTCTCCCAGGTGACCCAGCAGCTGCGGGCGAGGTTCCTGCCCAGCCCGGTGGTGATTAAGAAGCGCATCGAAGGACTGATTGAGAGGGAATATTTGGCACGAACGCCCGAGGATCGCAAAGTGTACACTTATGTGGCGTAAATGAGTGCCGTGGGAAGAACACACTTCTGGACTATGTTATGCGCATGAACTTGGAAGTTCCTTTTAACTATGAATACTGGGAAACTGATTTTTACCTCCATAACGAAATAGAAAATAACACAAAAAAATCCATTAAATGTTGACAGTGTTTAAAATGGGCCTCTTCTCCGTGTGAGAGTTCCAGTGCGGATGGATCCCGCTGTTCTGCTCCTGCACACACCGCCTCTCAACACCTCGCGCAGAAAGGTGAACGTGGCACATATTCGTTTGCAAACCTGTTCAGAAAGGAAAAGAAATAAAACATCAGCTCAGGCGGGTTGCACATAGAAAGTTCCTGTCCCAAGTTTTTAATGTTGCTGTACGTGTTATGTTAGTGTTTTGTGGCGCCATGCTGGTTGTACAGGTTGTCTGACACAATTGGTCTTTAATTCTGCTTTGAGGGTTAATCCCAAGTTTAAAATATAAATATATTTTTATTGCTGGTTTGCAGAGTGATGGCAGTGGCTTGAGAGCATGCTATATTTTCTAGAATGGAGCAATTCACACAAGCTCTAAGTTTTTTTTTTTGTTTTTTTTTTTTTTTTTTGAGGGTGTGGGTACTATTGTAAAATGATCATCCCGATAAATATTTTTTTAATATTAGGTCCTTCCAATTAGAGTTCACACTGGGGTTAGGGTTCTCCTGGCATTTTAGAAGGAACCAAATGAACATGTTTTAATGTGTATAAAGTGTAAAATAATAATTACTGTTCTCACTGTGCAGACTGTACAGGGCCTTGTTTTCATCATATTAAATGTAGAAAAAGAAAATAAAAAATAAATGCTGTTACTGTTTTATTTTACCGTTTGTCTCTGATGCAAAACCTCAGCCTATCAGAGGAACAGTCAGTGATGTGTTCGCTGAGATACTTCTCTCCACCACGGCAGAGCATGATGACGTGTAAAACACAGCAAGTGCTCGCTGAGCGTTGGTTTCTTGAGTTTGTACTGACTGATTCCATAGAAATCATGAAACACGTTTCCTTAGAGATTCAATACCAGCTGAACTGCTGATGGTGGAAAGTCACTGCCATACCAGTCTGGAGGGTTACTGCATCTCTACTGCCATACCAGTCTGGAGGGGTACTGCATCTTTACTGCCATACCAGTCTGGAGTGGGTACTGCATCTCTACTGCCATACCAGTCTGGAGGGGTACTGCATCTTTACTGCCATACCAGTCTGGAGTGGGTACTGCATCTCTACTGCCATACCAGTCTGGAGGGGTACTGCATCTCTACTGCCATACCAATCTTTACTGCCATACCAGTCTGGAGTGGGTACTGCATCTCTACTGCCATAACATTCTGGAGTGGGTACTGCATCTCTACTGCCATACCAGTCTGGAGGGGTACTGCATCTCTACTGCCATACCAGTCTGGAGTGGGTACTGCATCTCTACTACTGTGAAAGATGGAAGGGTACTGCATCTTTACTGCCATACCAGTCTGGAGGGTTACTGCATCTTTACTGCCATACCAGTCTGGAGTGGGTACTGCATCTGTACTGCCATACCAGTCTGGAGTGGGTACTGCATCTTTACTGCCATACCAGTCTGGAGGGGTACTGCATCTCTACTGCCATACCAGTCTGGAGTGGTACTGCATCTCTACTGCCATACCAGTCTGGAGTGGTACTGCATCTTTACTGCCATACCAGTCTGGAGGGGTACTGCATCTCTACTGCCATACCAGTCTGGAGTGGGTACTGCATCTCTACTGCCATACCAATCTTTACTGCCATACCAGTCTGGAGTGGGTACTGCATCTCTACTGCCATGCCAGTCTGGAGTGGTACTGCATCTCTACTGCCATGCCAGTCTGGAGTGGTACTGCATCTCTACTTCTGTGAAAGATGGAGGAGTACTGCATCTCTACTGCCATACCAATCTTTACTGCCATACCAGTCTGGAGTGGGTACTGCATCTCTACTGCCATACCAGTCTGGAGGGGTACTATATCTACAGCTCCTGTGATTTTCGTCTGATTCTAGTGGTCAGAGTCTCTGTGGTGTGTGTTGCTCCTGGTCTCCCCACTGCATTCTCATCCTCATCTCTTCACTGCAGATTTACTGCTGCTGTTTTACACCTTCTGGTGTGCTTTCTTTCCCTGTCTGGATAGCCGGAGACGTGCTGCTCGATCTGAATACATAAAAGACTGCTCAGTGATGTGTTCTCTGTTTGCGACCGGTCGAGATTATGCAATTCTTGTTTATTGACCTTATTTATCTTAAAATGTTGCTGACAGACCGTGCCCCCCAACTTCTCATGCAGATACGGTTCTCTCTTCTTGCTCTTGCAGAATCCATTTAACCCGTCTGGGCCCTGTCCTTTGTCTGCCACAGCACGAGACGGCTGCCATCTTCCGCCAGTGAATCGCAAGCAGATTCTGCAATTCCCTGACTGAATGGCATCCACACACTCAGCATTGGGAGAATCGTGCCTTCTGGTTTGCTATGCAAAGTTTTAGTCGCCTTCTAGCAGCTGCGGTGTAGCTTACTCAGTACCAGCGCATCGGTGGAACGCGGGGCTCTATAAGCCGCGCGGATCACTAACCGCAAAGCGAACGGAAACTCTGAACGCTGTGCATTTCAGCTGGACTCGTGACGTCACTGCCCTGCGATGCCAAGTCGCCTTGCCGAGGGCTGTGCGCTTCTGCTCGCTGTCCCACTCCCGCAGAAGTAGGGTGCGTTTCTTCCCCTTTTCTTCAAACTGCCCCGCAAGAGTCCTTCCCTTTCGCCAGCCTGTCCCGCACGAAAGAGGCTACACATGTAATATTCCGCAAAGTTGTTTTTTTTAATTTTATGGGGCAAAGTGTGGGCTTTTCTGGAAAATGTTACGTAGAGCGATTTTGTTAAAGAGTGTAAAAGACGATGATAATGCGGATTCGGGAGCGGAGACAGCCGGGTGAGTTAACGTGCTAGCGAGCTGTGTGTGGCGGGGGGTTGCTAGCCAGTGTTTTTTGTTTGTGGTATCTAGGTGGCTGTTTTGGACTTCCTTTATCCATTGTTCATTGAATCCTTCGTGTTTTCATTTCCCAAGTAAACGAAAAGCGATATAGCCCAGTAATGTTGCTAACATCATTTATTGATTTACGGAGCTAACGTTAGCTTCTGATTTACCGTTAGTTATTTGCATATATCTGAACTATGATGTATATAGGCAATGATAAAACTAGGCTAGGAAGTTGCTTCAGATCTTCTTGCCTGGAGTAATTATACCTAATTGCTTAGATTTTCTAACTACACATTGTATAACCCATCTCAAAAAAACTTATTTTTGTTCTGCGAACAAACGAGATTACAAAAAACTATAGCTACGAGTTTAGCTCCAGATAGAGCTATCAGGCTAACCGGTTGGATATGTTACTAGAGAAAATAAGACTTGTCCGATAAGCGTATCTTGGCGTGTAGATTTTGATGACATATTAACGTTAACATCAGCAATTGCATTTGCTAACCAGATTGCTCCCTTGAGAGTTTTCCTCGGTAGATTGTCGTTAAAGCCACAATGCATTTTATAAGGCTTATAGTTAGTGTGACATGGATATGTCCAGTAGGCTAAGCGTTTTTGTTTACTAGAACGTTCGTTTGAGTTATTATTCAAATTGTATAATAAAACTATGGGGTTACATTGCACTTTTGGAGACTTGTAATTGGCAAAAAATGTGGCTTTTTGGAGCCAACGAACTCTGGTTCGCCCTAATTTGTTGATGTGTGAAACAGTTGTCTTGGCAACCATGATGGCTACCTGTCTTAGAGGGAAAGACATAGACAGCTCCATTCTGTGTTGCTCTGTAAATTAATTCATTCTTTCGCTATCCTTTCAGATCACACTGTGGTTAGAATGTTCTTCACTGGAAACTCAAGTGTTGATGTAACAGTCACTGCTGGTGATTAAAAGCAATGGAGTTCTAGAACACTGACTTGGAATTTAAAAAATAAAATAAAAAACTTTTTTTTTTAAAAACTACTTTCAAATTGTATACGTGTGCAATTGTAAAATGTCTCTATTTTGAAGTAATAAATGGAAAATAAACTTGCAATGTAGAGTGCAATCCATAAGTATTTGCAAAGTGACACAATTTTAATGGTTTTGGCTCTGTAGTCTACTCCACCACATTGGATTTTAAATGAAACAATGAATATGAGGTTAGAGTGCAGGCTGTCTGCTGTAATTTTAGGGCTTTTATATTTAACGTGCATTACAATATTTCAATATATTTTCAGTATATTTCATTTCAGTTATGGTGTGAATACTGGTGGACATAAAACTGAGCAACATTCCAGTTTGCAATGTTTATCCATTTACATGCACCTTGAACTAATGTTTTAGAAAATAAAGTTTGTTTTTCTATGATATAATTTACAGATCAGTGGTATATAATTGTTTAGAAGCATCAAAGACACAACAAAAGAAATGATTCAATTGCATAAGTAATTTTCTCCAGGGTTACCTGCTCTACTTCATCGGTCATTGCTGCAGTTAAATGTTCATAGAAAAATATTGACATCCTTTCCTCTTTTATAGATCTGACTGCAGCAAAATGTCTTCACCGGGCAGTAAGTGTCTCTACTCTTTAATTATAACATTCATGTTATTTAAAGAAGCCTCTAGCGAGAAGGGTCCATATTCAGATTCAGGTGGACCAACGCTGTAGGCCTTATATTGACTGTCTTCTCTACAGATCTAGTGGTTAAAGTGGATAATGTTTGAATGTCTGCCATGAAAGTCACCCTGAATAAAACCATAAAAAATTAATAAAATTAGTTTGTAGAAGTGGAAGTGTTGCTGAATTAAAGATATTTGTGTGGCAGTTTATAAGTAACGTTGTGAGTTGTTAAAGGTACTCATGGTCCGGGCCTAGTGCCGGCTGACCCTATCCTGCAGGTCTACCCTGTCTCCCTCTGCTTGTGTTGTGATCAGGTGACCTGCTCTGTCTCCCTCTGCTTGTGTTGTGATCAGGTGACCTGCTCTGTCTCCCTCTGCTTGTGTTGTGATCAGGTGACCTGCTCTGTCTCCCTCTGCTTGTGTTGTGATCAGGTGACCTGCTCTGTGTCTCTGTGCTTGTGTTGTGATCAGGTGACCTGCTCTGTCTCCCTCTGCTTGTGTTGTGATCAGGTGACCTGCTCTGTCTCCCTCTGCTTGTGTTGTGATCAGGTGACCTGCTCTGTCTCCCTCTGCTTGTGTTGTGATCAGGTGACCTGCTCTGTCTCCCTCTGCTTGTGTTGTGATCAGGTGACCTGCTCTGTGTCTCTGTGCTTGTGTTGTGATCAGGTGACCTGCTCTGTGTCCCTCTGCTTGAGTTGTGATCAGGTGACCTGCTCTGTGTCCCTCTGCTTGTGTTGTGATCAGGTGACCTGCTCTGTGTCCGTCTGCTTGTGTTGTGATCAGGTGACCTGCTGTGATCAGGTGACCTGCTCTGTGTCGCTGTGCTTGTGTTGTGATCAGGTGACCTGCTGGCAGCCCCGCCCATAGAGCCGCTGATGACTGTGCACCTGTTGGCCAATCCGGGGGACTCTCTCCTGCTGCAGCACACGCTGGACCGGCTGCTGCAGTGGCTGTGGCCGGGCCTGCGCCTCTTCCACGTTTCAGAGCGGGCGTGTGCGCTGCGGGACCCCCCCCACTCGCACCCGCGCCCGGGGGCGGGCTATCCCTCGCTGGCAGTGACGCTCTTCCTGCACGAGTCGTACGGGGAGGAGCGCATCCTGCAGGCGCTGGACTTCCTGCAGCGCCCCCCCTGGCAGTACCACCACACAGAGGGCGGGGGGGCCCGGCTGCGCCCGTACCTGCTGCCCAGCTGCGAGCTGCACAGCCTGGGCGCGGGCATGCCGCTGTGGGCGGTGCGGCCTGTGCACTGCGGACCCGAGGCTCTGCGCGTCACGCTGCACACCGCGCACCGTAACTACGACGACGCCGTGCGGCTGTACCAGCTGGTGCTGCGGCGGCGGGCGGAGACGCAGCGGGCGGGGCTGTGCTGGTTCACGCTGCGCGCGCGGTCCGGCCTGCGTCTGCAGCTGGCACTGAAGCAGCTGGCGCCCGGCGTCGCCGTGCAGCCCTGCCAGTCCGCCGTGCTGCAGTTCCGCGCCGGCGAGATCGGCCAGCTCGTCCCACTGCTACCCCACCCCTGCACCCCCATCAGCGCCACCCGCTGGCAGACGGAGGACCTCGACGCCAACAAGATACTCTTCCAGGTGCCCTGCTGTGCTGCACACAGGCTCTGGGGTTTACTGTGTAGCTCTAACTGTGTGCATAGCCTTCAGGTTTACTGTGCAACTCTAACTGTGTGCATAGCCTTCAGGTTTACTGTGCAGCTCTAACTGTGTGCATAGCCTCCAGGTTTACTGTGCAGCTCTAACTGTGTGCATAGCCTCCAGGTTTACTGTGCAGCTCTAACTGTGTGCATAGCCTCCAGGTTTACTGTGCAGCTCCCTAACTGTGCGCATAGCGTTGTTATTGTCGGTGTACAGATCGGTGTGATGTGGAAGCAGTGTGCCTTACCGGGTCGTTTGCTTCAGATTTGTGCCATCTGGCTTGTGGTTCCTGACCCAGGGGACCTGCAGAAGTGATCCTCTTTGATGGAGCTCTGTGCAGGAGCTGCTCCATAATTATTATTTTGCGTTTCTGACCTCTGACGTCTGTGCTGATTGGCTAATCTCCCGTTTGTCTATTAGCAACATTTACTTCAGTGCTGAATGTGTTTGGAAGGGGAAAGTTTAGGGATTCATCCGCCAACCAGTTTCCCTCTAGGCCCGGTAACTCAGGGCAGACCTGGGGCTGTAGTAATGCCCCAGGGGCTGTTGTTGTATTGCCTTTTCTCATGGATGTTCCCCACAATTAATCTACTTGGCTGGTAGACAGGCCCATATAATGTGAAGCTATCTTCACTGTGTACCAGTGAAATCTAATTGGCTATTTTACTGTGTACTAGGGAAATCTGATTGGCTATTTTACTGTGTACTAGGGAAATATGATTGGCACTTTTACTGTGTACCAGGGAAATCTGATTGGCCTTGATATTCAGCTATACATTTCTGTGCTGTTAGTAGTCAACTGATATGTTGCACATTAATTTATCACAAACCAGCCATCATTGCTTTTGGTAAGACTCTAAAGATCGGTTGCTCATTTAAAGTGCCAGTGCGTGCTGCCTGCCTGTGTGAAATTAAGTGGGTCTTAGTCACACACTGCGTTGTGCTGAGCGCGTCTGCAGATAAACCTCACTGAGGATACGTCACACTTTTCTGTGGCTGAGACATTCATTATGGTTCTGATTAGCAGAGAGGCGGGGTTTGAGCTGCCAGTGCAGTGGAATGTGCTTTTCTCTGTTTCCAGTGTAGCTGCTGTGTCTGTTTCCAGTGTAGCTGCTGTGTCTGTTTCCAGTGTAGCTGCTGTGTCTGTTTCTAGTGTAGCTGCTGTGTGTGTTTCCAGTGTAGCTGCTGTGTGTGTTTCCAGTGTAGCTGCTGTGTCTGTTTCTAGTGTAGCTGCTGTGTGTGTTTCTAGTGTAGCTGCTGTGTCTGTTTCTAGTGTAGCTGCTGTGTGTGTTTCCAGTGTAGCTGCTGTGTGTGTTTCTAGTGTAGCTGCTGTGTCTGTTTCTAGTGTAGCTGCTGTGTGTGTTTCCAGTGTAGCTGCTGTGTGTGTTTCCAGTGTAGCTGCTGTGTCTGTTTCCAGTGTAGCTGCTGTGTCTGTTTCCAGTGTAGCTGCTGTGTGTGTTTCCAGTGTAGCTGCTGTGTCTGTTTCCAGTGTAGCTGCTGTGTGTGTTTCCAGTGTAGCTGCTGTGTCTGTTTCCAGTGTAGCTGCTGTGTGTGTTTCCAGTGTAGCTGCTGTGTCTGTTTCCAGTGTACCTGCTGTGTGTGTTTCCAGTGTAGCTGCTGTGTGTGTTTCCAGTGTAGCTGCTGTGTGTGTTTCCAGTGTAGCTGCTGTGTCTGTTTCCAGTGTAGCTGCTGTGTCTGTTTCTAGTGTAGCTGCTGTGTCTGTTTCTAGTGTAGCTGCTGTGTCTGTTTCTAGTGTAGCTGCTGACTGAGGTGGTGCTGTTCTGGGCAGTGTCATGTGACTGAGGTAGTGCTGTTCTGAGCAGAGTCATGTGACTGGGGCAGCGCTGTTTTGAGTGGAGTCATGTGTCTGAGGTGGTGCTGTTCTTCTCTTGTAGGTAAAAGAACAGCCCCAGCCAAGGTTTCCCACTTCTGCCTTCTCTCTGAACTCAGCCCCCCCCTCCAGAGGCACTCACACATGTGGGGGCTCCTGCCTGACACAGTGTGGGCCCCCCTGCCATCGTAGGCCCCGGACTCTGGACCCAGACGTGGGAGGCCTAGGCTCCTGGGAGGGGTACCCTGCAGAGTTGAAGATTTGGGGAGCGCCCAGGGAGGACAGTGTGGGGTCAGATAGCTGTTGCAGTACCCCCCCCAGCAGCTCCTGCTACTCCTCCCAGTGCAGCAGCCCCGCCCCCTCCCTCTTCCCTCATTCTCTGCCAGATCCAACCCTCTCCTGTGCCCCGCCTCTTCCCCTACTGGACCCCGCCCTCTCCTGTGCCCCGCCCCCTCCCCTGCTGGACCCCACCCTGTCCAGTGTGCTGGGGGAGGAGCCGGAGATGGACGTGGACACTGGATTCGCTGTGGAGTCCCGGCAGGAGAGGCTTGTCACAGTGGGCGCCTCTTCCCTGGAGACAGTTGCTAAGGACCTGTGCCAGTGGTTGCCAGACAAAGCCAGGGGAGACGTGAAAGGGGTAGATGGGACTGTGACGTCATCACCCTGTGGTAGCAACATGCATCCCAGGACAGGCGGGGCTCTGAGCCAGAATCGGGGCGGAGCCCAGCAGAGGCAGGCGGGGGGGGATCAGCCCCCCTCACACGAGCCGGATGAGTTCTTCATCTGAGCCCTACTGAACAAGCCTTTCTGAACACCTGCACCTCTCCCCTACTGAACACGCCTTACTGAACACCTGCACCTCACCCTACTGAACACGCCTTACTGAACACCTACACCTCGCCCTACTGAACACGCCTTACTGAACACCTGCAGCTCACCCTACTGAACACGCCTTTCTGAACACCTGCACCTCGCCCTACTGAACACGCCTTACTGAACACCTACACCTCACCCTACTGAACACGCCTTACTGAACACCTACACCTCACCCTACTGAACACGCCTTACTGAACACCTGCACCTCGCCCTACTGAACACGCCTTACTGAACACCTGCACCTCGCCCTACTGAACACGCCTTACTGAACACCTGCAGCTCACCCTTCTGAATACACCTTTCTGAACACCCGCAGCTCTCCCTACTGAATACACCTTACTGAACACCTACACCTCGCCCTACTGAACACACCTTACTGATCACCTACACCTTGCCCCTACTGAATACACCTTACTGAACACCTATACCTCACCCCTACTGAACACACCTTACTGAACACCTGCACCTCTCCCCTCCTGAACATGCCCTACTGAAAACCTGCAGCTCGCCCCTACTGAACAAGCCTTTCTAAACACCCGCAGCTCTCCCTACTGAATACACTTTACTGAACACCTACACCTCGCCCCTACTGAACACACCTTACTGAACACCTACACCTCACCCCTACTGAATACACCTTACTGAACACCTACACCTCGCCCCTACTGAACACACCTTACTGAACACCTGCACCTCTCCCCTACTGAACACACCTTACTGAACATCCATACCTGGCCCCTACTGAACACACTTTACTGAACACCCACACCTCGCCCCTACTGAACACACCTTACTTAACACCCACACCTCGCCACTACTGAACAAGCCTTTCTGAACACCCGCAGCTCTCCCTAATAAATACACCTTACTGAACACCTACACCTAGCCCCTACTGAACACACCTTACTGAACACCCACACCTCGCCCCTACTGAACACACCTTACTGAACACCCACACCTGTCCTTACTGAACACACCTTAGTAAACACCTACACCTCATTCAACTGAACACACTATATGCTCATAGCTTACTGTTGACGCGTTTTAACTGGTCTATAGGAGTAATTTGATAATTCAATTCAATTTTATTTGTATATAGCTTTTTACAGAGAACTGTCACAAAGACACTTTAGAGAGAAGCAAGGCAAGAGAGCAAGCAGAGCAAACACCATGCCTGAACCCAGAAGTACATAAGGTAAAAAACTCCCAGCGAGGAGATAACCCTCAAACAGTGGCGAGAAAAAACTCCCCAATGGGAAGAAATCTCAAGAGGAACCCTGCTATAGAGGGTGAGTCCATCATCCACTGACCAGGCAGTGAAGTATAATGGTATAAAGTAGTATAATGTTATTATTACTGATCACAATAATAATGAATAACGAACAATATAATGTTTGTTAATGAACAACAGTATTTTTTGTAGTGTATCTTAGTGATCTTTACAGAGAGAGAGGGATGAATCAGTTTCTTCTGCCAGTACACAGTATCGCACGTGATAGGCTGAAGTCTCCCTGCTCACAGAATCATCATCAGCAGCATTGCTTACCTCTCTGTTTCCTGAGAGACACAAACCTGTCCTGTTTCCTGTGGCTCACAAATCTTCTCTGTTTCCTGTGGCTCACAAACCTGCTCTGTTTCCTGTCGCTCACAAATCTGCTCTGTTCCCTGACCTCCTGGGTATATTCCTGCCTTTCACCCAGTCTGCTCACAGGACACTGATGAACACTCAGTGTCGATATGCACTGGTCATTTTGCCTTGTTCTAGCTCATTCAATACAGGCTTTTTATCTGTTTTTTCACCCAGAGACAGTGCATTGACCTTTTTCCATAGTGCCACACTTTTTCATGTTTATCCACCTTTCAGAGGCCTTTCCCCAGGGGTCTGTGTCCTCATGTTGGCCTACCTGCCTTACCTGAGCACCTGTGGTTCACACATCCCTGCAAAGCTTCTGTAGTTTAGTGATTTCTGCTGGGATGAGTTTCATTTCTCCTGAGCTTCAGCTTCCCTGAGCTTCAACTTCCCAGAGCTTCAGCTCCCCTGAGCTTCAGTTCCCCTGAGTTTCAGTTCCCCTGAGCTTCAGCTTCCCAGAGCTTCAGCTTCTCTGAGCTTCAGCTCCCCTGAGCTTCAGCTTCCCAGAGCTTCAGCTTCTCTGAGCTTCAGCTTCCTTGAGCTTCAGCTTCCCAGAGCTTCAGCTTCTCTGAGCTTCAGCTCCCCTGAGCTTCAGCTTCCTTGAGCTTCAGCTTCCCAGAGCTTCAGCTTCTCTGAGCTTCAGCTTCCCAGAGCTTCAGCTTCTCTGAGCTTCAGTTCCCCTGAGCTTCAGCTTCCTTGAGCTTCAGCTTCCCAGAGCTTCAGCTTCTCTGAGCTTCAACTTCCCAGAGCTTCAGCTTCCTTGAGTTTCAGTTCCCCTGAGATATATATATATATATATATATATATATAACCGAGTCAGTACCACTAGAAATCTGCCAGTGACTTAGCGGTGATAGATGATGTATAACCATGATTACAGAGTTTAATGGAAATTCTGCAGGAACCATGAAATGTGCATTTGGTCCAAGGTGTGTAGGCTCAGTTAGGCTGTTCATGAAACCAGAAACCCTATAGCATCCAATATGAGGATACACATGAAAATAAATGTTTTAGCACTATGTGTAGACATTAGCATTGGAATACTGAGTCAGTATTGGAATCACTCGATGCATTTTATATTCTTTGTTGTAATTACTATAGAGCTATTAATACCTGATGGGATCTTATTGTAATCTGCCTGTTAAATTATTTTTATGACCGTTGTCGGCATTAAAGCCTTTAATGTAACTTAAAACTTGCCTATTGCTGAGACTTGTCAAATGTAATTAAATTTTAATCAAGATTTTGTCAATTGAAGTGTGCTGATAACACCAATCTAAATTGTGGTAATAATTATTTATAATGATGTTCAAAGTCGCTCACTGCTCAAATGTTATCTGATATTATTTTAAGTGGTGCTGATTAATTATTCATAATAATGAATTGATGATGATAATAGTAATAATAATACATTTCTTGCTAATTCCGGTCTGTAAATTCCGATCGGAGTTCTCGTCGGAGCAGACCAAAAGCGTGTCCCCCATGCCGTTTTATGCTCCTCATGCCAGCCCTCGTGAGTGGCCCTTACGTTGATACTTATAATTAAGCGTAACTCGAAACGGAGGGGGAGTGTTTAGGAGGGACCAGAGGCCAGAGTCTTCAAGAAGCAGCTGATCGGTCACGTGATTTTCAGAAGGGAGAAGTGTGTCACATGCCTTTCTGCAGTTTCCAGTCAACCAAAATGGCTTTGCAAAGCGGCTTCCACGCGCGGATTCTGTTAGGAGTTTTCTTTTTTGTTAGTGCATCGTTCGTCCCGTGCGATGCTCGTTTGAGAAACTTACATTTTGGGACGCTGTTTGATGTTGAGCATACACTCGGAAATGGCACCGCAGAAGAGCTGTGGTTCACTCAAAGACTGGATCATTTTAACGGCGCCGACAGCCGAGTTTGGAAACAGGTAGGACATTACGGGTACGGTTTAATACTTAATGTGTGCAGTATTTTTGGTAGCATATACCTGTTAGTGTGGTTTCTAATTCCAAATGAACTTCGTTATGATGATTGAGTGACACGTTTTGTTTACAGAGGTACTTTGTGAACGACAGTTTCTTCAGAAGTGGCGGTCCGGTTTTCTTGATGATCGGTGGGGAAGGTCCAGCGAATCCCGCGTGGATGCAGTTCGGGACCTGGCTGACGTATGCTCAGAAGCTCGGGGCGCTCTGTTTGATGCTGGAGCACCGCTTCTATGGGAAGAGCCACCCGACTGAGTAAGGCAGCTGTTACGGTCTGGCTGCACGGATTAAAGTTTCCTTTCCATTTCTCTTTCATGGAAAAGATTCAGTTTTACAAATTTGCGCGTTCCTTGTATTAAATTGTTTAATCATAGACAAGCGTTTAGTTTCAACTGCAATCCGAAATTGTATGAAGTAACAGTAATGTTTCTTTTGTTAAAATCATGTGACCCGTATTAGAAACGTTTTCCCTTCATCTTGTGATGCATGGCTTTGACCGCTAGATGGAGTTAATTCTTCATGTGAATCGGGAAAAATTGGCTTCAGTTACTACCAATGCTGCCTTCCAACTGCTTTTTTTAACATCCTTTCTCACTTTCCTTGCTTCCTTTCCTAATATGGAAGCCGAACGGGTAAAAAAATTAATAAACGTGAAACTGAGGTCTGGAATCAACACGGGTGCATTCCAATCGCTTATTTTATTGAAAGTGCACCATCTTTGAGGACATCCAACCCGTTAAACTCTTTTAAATTAGGCTCCTTCCCCAGCGGTTTCTGGAGAGGAAATGAAGGTTGAGTTGAATTAAGTGCTGCGGGTCTACATTTCCTAAAGCATGCACACATTCTGTGTTTTACTGGGCTGGAAAGACAGGATGGTGGGCCTTGCTTTGTCTCATCAGGGATATGAGCTCGGAGAACCTGCGCTACCTGAGCAGCCGCCAGGCGCTGGCCGATCTCGCGCACTTCCGCACCGTCATGGCGGAGACCCGCGGGCTGGCGAACAGGAAGTGGGTGGCGTTCGGTGGCTCGTACCCCGGCTCCCTGGCGGCCTGGTTCCGGCTGAAATACCCACACCTCATCCACGCTGCCGTGGCAACCAGCGCACCTGTGAATGCTGTGCTCAACTTCCCAGGTAAAGCACACCTGGCCGCAGGGACATGGCTGGTTTCTTTCCTCCACTTAGCTCTTTATCATTTTTACCAATGTGTGAATCTCCTACTTCTCTTACATCACCAGCCCCACACTTCTCTCTGTTGGGGATGTTTCGCTGAAACGCGTCATGGTTCACATGGAGCTCATCCAGGGTGACTTGCAGAAGCGTGATGTAAAGGCTTGCACACAGACTCTGGCCCGAGCTGGTGCTGATCTCTGTCCCTGTTTCCGCTGGTGGGAGTCAGAAACCTACGGCGGGACATCAGGGGTTTTAATAGACGCACGCAGTGCTTTAAGTGCTTATGGGAGTGAGGATGTGAGGTCAGGTGTAGCACTGGCATCATTAGTGTTCAGTTCAGTGTTGATGCACATTCAGTCAGAGGAGCTCACAGGTTCCTAACACGCATGCCTCTGTTCCTAACACGCATGCTTTGGTTCCTAACGCGCATGCCTCTGTTCCTAACACGCATGCTTCGGTTCCTAGCGCGCATGCTTCGGTTCCTAACGCGCATGCCTCGTTTCCTAACACGCATGCTTCGGTTCCTAACGCGCATGCTTCGGTTCCTAACGTGCATGCCTCTGTTCCTAACACGCATGCTTTGGTTCCTAACGCGCATGCCTCTGTTCCTAACACGCATGCCTCGGTTCCTAACACGCATGCTTCGGTTCCTAACGCGCATGCCTCGTTTCCTAACACGCATGCTTTAGTTCCTAACGCGCATGCCTGTGCATTGCATGTGTGCAACGCGCATGCTTCTGTTCATGTTGCACATGTGTAGCACGCGTGCTTCTGTTCATTTTGCATGTGTGTAGCATGTGTGATTCTGTTCATGTTGCATGTTGTAGTGCAGGTGCTCCTGTTCATGTTGCATGTGTGTACCGTGCATGTTTCTGTTCATGTTGCATGTGTGCAGCACGCGTGATTGTGTTGATGTTGCATGTGATTGTGTTGATGTTGCATGTGATTCTGTTCATGTTGCATGTGTGTAGCGCAGGTGCTCCTGTTCATGTTGCATGTGATTCTGTTCATGTTGCATGTGTGTAGCTTCGCTCATGGAGTTAGTTTTTGTCCCGCAGGTTCAGGGTTTTGGTCGGGACAGAACTTTGTACCTGGTCCAGCCGGTCCAGGGTACAGGTCATAGTTTTACTGACACATGGGCTGTCTTTGTGGTGCCTCTGGGAGTGATGTCGCTGTGTGATGCCCTGAACAGCCATGTAAAGAGGTGGTGAAGCTCAACTGTGTTTTTGGCAGAGTACCTTGAAGTGGTTCGGCGGTCCCTTGCTGCTGAGAACCTAGACTGCCCTCTGCTGGTGCAAAAGGCATCCGACACCCTGCTGGAGCGTCTGAAAGACCCAAAGGCCTACAACAACATCACTGAGGACTTCAAGTATAACCCTGTCCTGCTTCACACACACGCGCACATGCACGTGTGCTCACACACGCACAGATGCAAACACACGTGCACATGCAAACACGCAAACAGACTCACAGACGCAAACACGCGCACACACACACACACACACATATGCATGCACACACGCACAGGTGGCTGAACAGGCTGCCTCGGGTGTGTAATTCCAGGCTTGATCCCTGGCTCATCGCTGTGGTACAGGCTGCTGTTTGGGAGCTTGGGAAGGCCCCTCTGTTACCCATAATGCCGTGGTGCCCGCTGGCTGGTGAAAGGGCTGTTTTGGCTGCCAGCGCAGGGTGTGTCGCCTGTATCACTGCCACCGGATACTTTGTTGTTGAGGCTTGTGCACTCACTGAATCGGTCATTACATGTGCTCACCAGCAGGTGGGGCACCTACAGCGCTTCACAGCCAGAGATTGCTCAGTCAGAATGACTGTTTATTCATGCTTGGGGGAAGAAAAGAAAAAAAACATTTATTTAAAATTTTCTGGACTTTTGGAGAATTGGATTGGAAATTTTCCTATAAAGAATCCCTGTAGCCAGGTTATTTATTGGATGTGAACCAAGACACTCTCTCTCATGCACGAACTCGCACGCGCGCACACACTCACTCGCACACATGATTACCTGAGATGGAAGGGGTTTAAGCTGAGCCTGTGCTGTGTATGTGTGAGTCAGCAGTGTGTGTTTCCTCCTCTTCAGTCACCGTCTCGGCTGTGTGTGGGGGGGAATGGGGCCAGGGACCGGGGAATGGGGCCAGGGGGTGGGGTGGGGGGGGTGGGGAACGGGAACGGGGACTGGGCCTGGGCCCAAGCCTCATCACTTTCAGGCGTCTGTGTATGTTCAGTGTGTGCGTGCCTGTGCGTGCGTGTGTGTGTGTGTGTGTGCGTGTGCGTGTGTGCGTGTGTGTGTGTGTGCGTGTGCGTGTGCACGTGTGTGTGTGCGTGCGCGCGTGCGTGCGTGCGTGCGTGTGTGTGCGTGCGTGCGTGTGTGTGATTTCAGAGGACTAGGGGCCCCACTGACCTGCGGGACAGTCGGGGTGGGGGCGGTCCTGTGTGACGGTCAGGTTGGGGCGGGGGCGGTCCTGTGTGATGGTCAGGTTTGGGCGGGGGCGGGGGTGGTCCTGTGTGACGGTCAGGTTGGGGCGGGGGCGGGGGTGGTCCTGTGTGATGGTCCGGTTGGGGCGGGGGCGGGGGCGGTCCTGCGGGACAGTTGGGGCGGGGGCGGGGGTGGTCCTGTGTGACGGTCCGGTTGGGGCGGGGGTGGGGGTGGTCCTGTGTGACGGTCCGGTTGGGGCGGGGGCGGGGGTGGTCCTGTGTGACGGTCCGGTTGGGGCGGGGGCGGGGGTGGTCCTGTGTGACGGTCAGGTTGGGGCGGGGGTGGTCCTGTGTGACGGTCGGGTTGGGGTGGGGGCGGGGGTGGTCCTGTGGGACGGTCGGGGTGGGGGCAGGGGCGGGGGCGGTCCTGCGGGACAGACGCTCGTTCCGGGTCCTGTGATATCGGAGCGTCGGACACGCTCCAGGTTCCATGGAATGCAGGCGCTTCCAACTCCAGCGGGTCCCTGGTGGGCGAACAAAGACCTCACACACTCCCCTCGCCCCTCCTGCTCCCCCAAACACAGGAGGAGCAGGCGCCTCCTTTAATCTGCACCTCCTCCATGCCCTTCAGCGCTACTGTTCTCAAAGAGCTGAGATGCACAGTCAGGGTGTCTGTCTGTCTGTCTGTCTGTCACAGGTCTGAGGGCTGAAATAAGTGAGTGAAAACAAAATGGCTGCTGTGGATTTAGTCAGTAAATGTTTGTGGACAGAGAGCTGAGTCTGCCTCAGAATGAGATCACAGGTCAGGTTTAAAAATGTCCGTTAGACTGTGAGGCAAACTGACAAAACAAACCGCCAGTGAGCCAAACCCACACAGGGAGGACTGCTGGTCAGTAGCTGATTATTCACGTGTGTGAGTGCGCATGTGAGTGTGCGTGTGTGTGTGCGCATGTGAGTGTGCGTGTGCGCATGTGAGTGTGCGCATGTGAGTGTGCGTGTGTGTGTGCGCATGTGAGTGTGCGTGTGCGCATGTGAGTGTGCGCATGTGAGTGTGCGTGTGTGTGTGCGCATGTGAGTGTGCGTGTGTGTGTGCGCGCGTGAGAGTGCGTGCGCGCATGTGTGAGTGCGTGTGTGGGTGTGTGTGTGTGTGTGGGATAACGCTTTGAGTGTGTGAATGCACGTGTGCGTGGATGAGGGTGTGAGTGTGTGAGGGTGTGTGTGTGTGTGTGTGAGAGTGCGAGTGTGTGAGTGTGATATTCTTTTATCCTCCATCTCTCTGCAGGCTGTGTGAGAAGCTGCAGATCCAGACTGATATGGACTCTGCGTACCTCCTGGAGTCGCTGGCTGGGAACTTCATGGATGTGGTCCAGTACAACCAGGACAACCGGGCGTTTGAGGTGTGTGTGTGCGCGCGTGTGCGTGCCTGTGTGTGCGTGTGTTCTGGGGTACTGGGTGGCATAGTGTGTGTATTCAGGAGAGAGCAGTGATCATGAATTGGTGCTACTCTAAGTGAATATGGTCTTCTGACCTGATGAGTGTCTGGACTGCAGAGGCCTGTTATAATGGAATATTTCAGTCAAATCATCTGGCATGATCGTGTCTGCGGTCCAGACTAGCTGTGTCCGGACTGTCAGTGGGAGAGGGAGAGGGAGGGGGGGGGAGAGAGAGAGAGAGAGGCAAAGAGGGAGGACTTTCTCTGGAATCGCAGCTCAAAGTGCTGCTGGCGACATGTTTCCCAGAAGTGTGTTCTTGCTGCTTATCGTCATGGTGACACTCCCTGCGGTTGCTGTGGTAATCTCCGGGGAAGGACAAAAGGAGCTTTGGTTTGGGAGCACCTCTCCCGTTCCTGAGCTCCCAGCACAGCTCTCTAACGGAGGATAAAATCATTGGTGAGAAAAACAGCTTTAATGAAGGCCATGGTTTTATTTATGAATTTAGAAATGAGTCATTTCACACTGGAGAAGAAATCTTGAACTTATCTTCTGGTCAAGCTTCAAGAAAACAGCAGTTTTAAAGGGGAGCTGGTTTGGCCTTTCCTCAAAAGTTTCAGAGGAGTTGAGAACAGATCATGTTCTTATTCCCTAGTCATTACAATCATTAGTGTTCCTAAATCAGCCCTGGTATAGAGTGTGAAATGTTAGCCAAATGCATTTGTCGCTAACATATGTGGCTATAAAGACTCAACTTTCCTTCAAGTTAACTGGAATTTACACTTAATGGAGTTTTTTATATATGCATGTATGTACTGTATATGTCTATGTACGTGTGTGCGTGTGTGTCTGTGTGTATATACAGTACTGTGCAAAAGTTTTAGGCACCCTAGATTTTTAAATATAATATATATATTTGGTCTGGGATGTTTATTTTTTGTTTTCTGCATTAGTGTGTCAGTAGAAAAGAGCTAATCTGAGATTTCCAAACATGAATTTTCCAAAAAATGAAATTTCACAGATATATTTTTGTATTTTGTTAAATAAAGTAATATTTTAAGTAATAGACTACTTTTCAGATAAAAACTTGATCAAGGGTCTCTGGGATTACCTGGAGAGCCAGAAGCAAGCGAAACACCCAAAATCTGCAGAAGATCTGTGGCAAGTTCTCCAAAATGCTTGGAACAACCTACCAGCCAATTTTCTTATAAAACTGCAGGACAGTGTACCTAAGAGAATTGATGTAGTTTTAAAGGCGAAGGGTGGTCACACCAAACATTGATGTTATTTAGTTTTTAATTATTTACTGCTCTTTATATTATTTTTTCGATATATATAACCTTTCATTTCATTATTTTTGAAAGCATCTTAGCTGTACAGCATTTTTTTTTTACAGGTGCCTAAGACTTTTGCACAGTACTGTATATATATATATTTTTTGAGTAAATATGTTCTTCTAGCTCACAGGTGTAGTAAATATGTTCCTGTTGCTTGCGGGTGTAGTAAATGTGTTCCTGTAGCTTGTGGGTGTAGTAATGTGTTCCTGTTGCTCACGGGTGTAGTAATGTTTTCCTGTTGCTCGCGGGTGTAGTAATGTGTTCCTGTAGCTCGCGGGTGTAGTAATGTGTTCCTGTAGCTCGTGGGTGTGATAATGTGTTCCTGTAGCTTGTGGGTGTAGTAATGTGTTCCTGTAGTTTGCGGGTGTAGTAATGTGTTCCTATAGCTCGCGCTGTAGTATTGTGTGCCTGTAGCTTGTGGGTGTAGTAATGTGTTCCTGTAGTTTGCGGGTGTAGTAATTTGTTCCTGTAGCTTGTGGGTGTAGTAATGTGTTCCTGTAGCTTGTGGGTGTAGTAATGTGTTCCTGTAGCTTGTGGGTGTAGTAATGTGTTCCTGTAGCTTGTGGGTGTAGTAATTTGTTCCTGTAGTTCGTGGGTGTATTAAATGTGTTCCTGTAGTTTGCGGGTGTAGTAATGTGTTCCTGTTTCTTGCGGGTTTAGTAATGTGTTCCTGTAGCTCACAGGTGTAGTAATGTGTTCCTGTAGCTTCTGGGTGTAGTAATGTGTTCCTGTATTTCGCGGGTGTAGTAATGTGTTCCTGTATTTCGCGGGTGTAGTAATGTGTTCCTATAGCTTGTGGTGTAGTATTGTGTGCCTGTAGTTTGTGGGTGTAGTAATGTGTGCCTGTAGTTTGCGGGTGTAGTAATGTGTTCCTGTAGTTTGTGGGTGTAGTAATGTGTTCCTGTAGTTCGCAGGTGTAGTAATGTGTTTCTGTAGCTCGCAGGTGTAGTAATGTGTTCCTGTTGCTCGCAGGTGTAGTAATGTGTTCCTGTTGCTCACGGGTGTAGTACATGTGTTCCTGTAGCTCGCGGGTGTTGTAATGTGTTCCTGTAGCTCGCGGGTGTTGTAATGTGTTCCTGTAGCTCACGGGTGTAGTAATGTGTTCCTGTAGCTCACGGGTGTAGTAATGTGTTCTCGTGGTTGCTCTCAGGGTGTAGTTGGGACGAACATCACCATCCAGGTGTTGTGTGGGCTGATGCTGGATGCGTCTCTGGGGGAGCCGTACGACAGGTATGCAGCCGTCGCCCGCCTCATGCTCCAGACCTTCTCCCAAAAGTGCCTGGATGCCAGCTACACCAACTACGTGCGGGACATGAGGAATGCGTCCTGGAGCAGTCCTGCCTCGGGAGGTGAGCGGGGCGGTGGGCAGGGATGTGGGCAGGGGGCTGGATTGCCAATACTGTCACTGTGACTTCACCTTGGGTTTGTTCCTAAAATGCTTGTTTTTGTGAGCAGAATGCTGTTGGTTTAGCCGCGAACCCTGCCGGGGGGGTGAGGCCAAACCCCGCCCACGCCTGGCTCCGCCCCCTTTCCCAGCACGCGGGCGGAAAGCCCTGCTGTGTGCTGCTTGTTTATCTTCCTTTGGCCGCTTTGTGGGTGAAAAAGCCTCTCATTCCATTTGCTCGCCCTCCTGCGGTTACTGCAGTGGTCAGCTTGGATCACAGGAAGTGGTGGGCCTGGGGGTCTGGCTATCCCAGCATGCACCTGGAATGGGGGATGGCTTTGACTTTGAAGGGGGTTTTATCGGCTTATCGCAAAAGGGTTTTAATGGGCGCGAAAATTTGTCTAATGGAACTTGACTCCTTAAATCCGTTTTTGGGAACTGTGCATCTGAAACACTTTCAGGCGCTCGCAAACTTTAGAAACTCCTTGAGGTTCCTGAGACTTGTCAAGAAAACGGTGACTAACCAATATGTACAATCTTATGAAAAAGGTTTCTGCCCCCCCACCCCATAAATATTTGTGAAAATAGATTCTGTTTTTAAGTTAGTTGTAATATTCCTGCAGATTACTGCCAACTAAAGTATAAATGCTGTGATCATTTGACCCAGACCTGTCCTGTTTTTATCCCCGGATCTTACAGCCCAGGCCCTGTTGGCCCTTCATATAAAACGCTGATGACAGGAGGCTGGTCCCGAGGCCTGGAGCCTAGCGCCTCCTGCTGACTGCTCTGCTCTGTGTCCCTGTTCCTGCAGGACGGCAGTGGGTTTACCAGACCTGCACGGAGTTTGGGTTCTACCAGAGCACTGACTCGCCCAACCAGCCTTTCAGCGGCTTCCCCCTGCCGTAAGCATCCCGCACTGCACTCACCTTTCACTTCCTGTCTGCGCACTTGGTCACCCGTGCCACTTCCTGTCTGAACTGTCTAGGTTTCTCCCGACATTTGTGTTCAGCCCTAGAGGACGCCTGTTCCCAAGGTGATGGGTGCCAACTGGTTTATGATAGGTGTGGTAGCTTATTGCTCTTTTTTAATGAAAACTGCTGTAAGTCAAGCCAAAAAAAAGTAATGTTGACAGGAAGAGTGTTGATCTTGTGTGGTTCTTGAGTTTCTTGGCCTTGTGGGGCTTCACACGGTACCTTACCCCCCCCCCCCCCCAGGTACCATGTGAAGCAGTGTGGGGATGTGTTCGACCCCTCCCTGACCGCGGACGCCATCGCCAGTGCCGTTCAGGAGACCAATGAGCAGTACGGCGGCTACGACATCCACACCAGCCGGATCGTCTTCCCCAATGGCTCCATCGACCCCTGGCATGCCCTGAGCATCACCAGGGACATCAGCGATGACCTGCCTGCCGTCTTCATCCAGGGTGAGGGCATAGTCTTCCTCTCCCCTGTGGTACCTGTGCGCTCTGTACACGGTTCTCCTCTCCTTCACCCTGACTCCTCCCCCGAGTCCTCACCCTCTGCTGCAGGTTTACACTGTTGTTCTTGCTGTGGTTGGGTATAGAGGGTCACGCCTCATGTCACATACCTGGGTTAGAGGGAGTTTTGAGGGTCACATACATGGGTTAGAGAGAGTTTTGAGGGTCACATACATGGGTTAGAGGGAGTTTTGAGGGTCATGTACCTGGGTTAGGGGGAGTTTAGAGGGTCATGTACCTGGGTTAGAGGGAGTTTAGAGGGTCATGTACATGGGTTAGAGGGAGTTTTGAGGGTCATGTACCTGGGTTAGGGGGAGTTTAGAGGGTCATGTACCTGGGTTAGAGGGAGTTTTGAGGGTCACATGCATGGGTTAGAGGGAGTTTAGAGGGTCATGTACCTGGGTTAGGGGGAGTTTAGAGGGTCATGTACCTGGGTTAGAGGGAGTTTTGGGTGTCATGTACCTGGGTTAGGGGGAGTTTTGAGGGTCACATACCTGGGTTAGAGGGAGTTTTGAGGGTCATGTACCTGGGTTAGAGGGAGTTTTGAGGGTCACATGCATGGGTTAGATGCAGTTTTAGAGGGTCATGTACCTGGGTTAGATGCAGTTTAGAGGGTCATGTACCTGGGTTAGAGGGAGTTTTGGGTGTCATGTGCCTGGGTTAGATGCAGTTTAGAGGGTTGTACCTGGATTAGAGGGAGTTTTGAGGGTCACATACCTGGGTTAGAGGGAGTTTTGGGTGTCATGTGCCTGGGTTAGATGCAGTTTAGAGGGTTGTACCTGGGTTAGATTCAGTTTAGAGGGTCACACGCCTTGGTTAGAGGGAGTTTTCCACTGAAGCCTGTAGTGAGCCTTGTTTCGTCCCAGATTAGTCCAGGCACAGCTTGAATCATTGGGCCCCTGAGTTTTGCAGTGACCTTCCCCAGATCACACGGAGGCTCAAACTGTTTGAGTCTTCAAGTTCAGACTCAAATCTCCTCGTTAGCCTCTTGCTCAATGTCCTCAGAGTCCAAGCGGAACCCTACCTGAGCTGTTGCTTTTGAACTCTGGCCTGAAAGGGCTGAAGGTGTGCATTGTGAAGGTGTGTGACGGCTCTTGTGTAACTCGTGGCTGGTTTAGAGAAAAAGAGCTGATTGATTGATGGGTGCACCTCTCTCTCTCTCTCAGGCACCGCCCACTGTGCGAACATGTACCCGGCGCGGGGGCAGGATCTCCCCCAGCTCAGCCTGGCCCGGGACCATGTGTACCTGCTACTGCAGAAGTGGCTGAAGCAGTGACCTCTTCCTAAAGCCCCCCCCCCCCCCCCCCCCCCCCCCACAGCCCGAGCCCAGATCACTATGGCCTTTAAGTTCCTGTGGCCTAAAGCACTTTAATGTCTCTCGCTGCAATGCTCGTTTTGTAAATCTCTAAATAAATGTATTGACGTACGATATTTTCTCTCTGTGAGTTTGTGTTATGCCAGCGCACTGCCTTCTTCTGTTGGAAAGGCTTTGTTTTATTTGTCTGATTCTGCAACAGATGGTTTGAGCAAAAGTGTCTGTAATTCACTGAAAGGTTTCCGAATAGGGAACTGCACGCAAGTGTCCATTTACAAATGGGCTCTGATTGAGTGCGCACTAGCAGGGCTCTGATTGAGTGCGCACTAGCAGGGCTCTGAGTGTGCACTAGCAGGGCTCTGAGTGCGCACTAGCAGGGCTCTGAGTGTGCACTAGCAGGGCTCTGAGTGCGCACTAGCAGGGCTCTGAGTGCGCACTAGCAGGGCTCTGATCGAGTGCGCACTAGCAGGGCTCTGAGTGCACACTAGCAGGGCTCTGATCGAGTGTGCACTAGCAGCACTCTGATCGAGTGCGCACTAGCAGGGCTCTGATCGAGTGCGCACTAGCAGGGCTCTGAGTGTGCACTAGCAGGGCTGTTATTGGAGGAACCTGTTTAACTGCTGGTTGCTCCAGACGCAGAAGGAAAAGCCAGGCTGACATTATGGATATTTACTACTTAGAAGTAGTAATGGTTTACATTACAGAGCTGCAGTGGAAGTGTACTCGAGGACAAATACATAGCTCAGTAACTCGTGGGAGTTTCTGGTTGGATATTGTGTTTTTGTCACAGTAGTTCTATAAAAATTGCAAAAGAACTAAGAAAAACAAAACTGAGTGTCCTGTCTCTTATTTCACCATGGTGACCATCGTATTGCGGAGGTGTCATTTCCTGTTTACTGTGGGAAATTACAGCTTGTTGCGGCCAGCTCCACCTTGAGCTCAGTTCAACTTCGATATGAGAGGGCGGAGTTCCGCAGAGCCCCTCCCATACATACGCGCTGGCGGTATAAAGGGCGCTACGGCACGCTCGGAAAGCGGCTTCGAGAAACGCAGTTTTTTGGAAGGCGGCGGTAATACGCGGCTCCTGCTTACGATTAAAGGTGGTGGCTTTGGAGAGCAAAACATTACCTCTGAATTTGTAAGGTAAGTCCTCCCCTCACTTGTAGCTTCGGATCGCACTCGTGTGTATGCACTAATCTTTCTGTGAAGGAAACAGTGTCCAGGTTGAGTATCTCCCCTTTTCCGGAGGTAAACGTGTTTACCAGTGGTAACAGGCTGTTTGTCTTATTGTAGCGAACCAGATATTGCTGAAACATCTGGTTCGCTACAATAACCTGTTAGAAATATATGCGTACCTAATGATCTTACGCAAGCAAGGCATTTGCAGTTATAACGCTTACTTGAATATTTGTATATCCAAGCGGGTTTTGTAAAGTTGTAATTTGTTACACAGCATTAATATTTTTCCCAGCTTGCTGACTTTGGTGACTGCGGGTTCAAGTAGCCTTAGTTTCTCGTTGACTACATCAAATATAATTTACTACATTAATATAATTTACTACCTGTATGTGTTTTGTCCTTTTTAAAATGAAACTTCCGCTGGCTATAAGGCTGATTTTTGGTTGTGTTAAAACGAACATTTCGCCAAGCAAGATAATTTTACAATAGTAGTGCAACTGAAATTTGTACACCATGAACTTGGTCCCGCAGTTCTGAATACCCGACTTATCAGCACGGCAGTCTCGGTATTAGTCACTGCTGCAAATTTTCTCCTCGCTTGCCTAACTACCCTAATTTACGCCTCTGGAAGCCCAATTTTGGCGAACTCTGTCTTGAAGGGTGGGACAACCAAACAACGGTGAATTATGATGTTGTTGCCCTGAGTTTCTGGAACGTCGCATTTGTGGTCAGCATTTTAGACGGTCATTCTGGTGTGGTTGTGGGGCGCCGGACAGAAAGCTAGCAATCTAAATATAACTATATGCGCGGCCTTACAGTAATGGTGCTGTGCAACACGCGTTTCCGTTAGAGGAAAGCAGACAGTGGCTGTATCAGCCCCAGGCCACTGAGCGCTGATGAGGCGCCCTCGGAGTGGGGGGATAGCTTGTAAAACACTGCTCACATTAAAGATCAGCCCATTACGCAGCTCACTTCACGGGAAGTGAAGTGCGTTTCTGGATGGTATTCAAAATGCAACCATGGAAACCCTGGAAGTTGTAACGGATAAGCCTGTACCTTAAGTGTCTGTAGATCGCCTGTATTGGACTAAGTGTGTCTTCTATTGATAACACCATGTAAAGTAGATTGATTACATTTTAATTTGGTGAAGTAAAGTGCTGCTCACACACTCTGCATGCTGGTCTGCTGTATGTGAAGCTAAGGACAGTTTGCATCTGGAGCGCTTCCCGTGGCAGCGTAGTGTTTTAATTAGGAGCTTAATTACATTTACTTGCGAGCTTTGTTTCCAAACGCGTTCCCGTCTCTGGGGACGGCGTCCTCGGGAGGAATGTCTCGCGCACTCAACAATGATCCGGAACAGCGAGGTGAAGCCGGGGAGCGGCTCGAGCGCCGCCGCTCTTTGGAGTGCGGTTATGCGATCTGTGTTGTGACCTGTAGTCATTGTTTACATTACGCTACTCTCTTGGCAGAGGCTCTAACACACAGCGAAGAATAGCAGTGCAGAATATCAGTGCTGCTTCGAGGAGACTCCTCTTCTTCACAGTCTTCCTGCTGTCTGAATCCGTGGTAACCAACCCTGCTCCCGGAGATCTACCATCCTTTAGGGTTTCATATCAACCGTAATTTGGCACACCTGATTCTACGAATTAGCATCTCAATGAGAGCTCTCGGTATGCAGTGAAGTGTGCTTTGTTAGAGTTGGAGTGAAAACCTACTGGACGGTAGATCTCCAGGAATAGGGTTGGTTACCGCTAGTCTGAATATATGGATGTCTGAATGTGAGCTGTTATGATGTTTGCGTGTTTAGGCTACAATAGGATGAGGGGGCAGAACAGCCCCCTGGTTCTGCTTCATCCCCAGCTGGGTTTTTATTTGTAACGGCTGGGTTTGTGCTTGGTGTTTATTTGTAATGGCTGGGTTTGTGCTTGGTGTTTTTGTAATGGCTGGGTTTGTGCTGGGTGTTTATTTGTATCGGTTGTGGTTTTGCGCTGGGTGTTTATTTGTAACTGTTGGGTTTGTGCTGGGTGTGTGATTGTGCTGGGTGTTTAAACTGTTGGGATTGTGCTGGGTGTTTATTTGTAACGACGCTGGGTTTGTGCTGGGTGTGTATTTGTAATGGCTGGGTTTGTGCTGGGTGTGTATTTGTAATGGCTGGGTTTGTGCTGGGTGTGTATTTGTAACAGTGCTGGGTTTGTGCTCATCTCCTGCAGGTGTACAGGTGTCACAATGGGCTGCCCTTCCCTGCTCTGTTTGAGTGTGGTGCTGGCCCTGTTCCTGCGGGGGGCGCTGTCCCTGGCTCCGACCTACGGGGAGCGGGGCTCGGACCTGGGCATGCAGGTGTTTGGGGAGGTAGCGCGGGTGCGGCCGCAGGAGAACGTGGTGCTCTCCCCCCACGGCGTGGCCAGCATCCTCGGCATGCTGCTCCCCGGGGCCGATGGACACACGCGGCAGCAGATCCTCACCGCACTCCGCTACAAGAAGAACGGTAACCTGGGGGGGGGGGGGGGGGGGGGGGGGGGTCAGTCTTGTGCCTTTCCCACTTTCCTTAGTGCCCACTAACACTCCGTGACCACATTCTGCCTTAATCCAGTGCCCACACCACTGATCCACTCCCACAACTTGTCTTGCACCCCGGTGTTTCATCTGGTTTCACTGAAATCCTAAACTGGCCGGTGTGTGGTTTGTAGTGAGTTTGGTGTCCTGTGTCCAAATGTTTTCCGTTGAGATGAGATTTGCGGTGAGCTTCCTGCTGCATGGTGAGCGTTACCGCCTCATGTTTCTGTTTACAGGTCCTTATAAAATGCTGAAGAGACTGCATAAGACCCTCACCACCAAGTCCAACCAGGACATGCTGACCATCGCCAACGGCCTGTTCACCCAGCAGAGGGCGCCACTGGAGGAGGCCTTCCTGTCCTCTAATAGAGCCAACTTCCAGTGTGACAGCAGGGAGCTGGACTTCTCCCACACAGCTGCAGCTGCAGCCGCCATTAACGACTGGGTCAAGAACCGGACCAACGGTGAGCCCCCCTGTCCTGCTGCAGAGAGTCTGTGTCGGGGCGCAGTGTTTGGGTGCAGTGTTGATGTTGGGGCGCAGTGTTTGGGTGCAGTGTCGGTTTTGGGGCACAGTGTTTTGGTGCAGTGTCGGTGTTGGGGTGCAGTCTCGGTGTTTGGGTGCAGTGTTAGGGTGCAGTGTTGGTGTTGGGGTGCAGTGTCGGTGTTAGGGTGCAGTGTTTGTGTGCAGTTTCAGTGTTGGGGTGCAGTGTTGGGGTGCAGTGTCAGTGTTGGGGTGCAGTGTTGGGGTGCAGTGTCGGTGTTTGGGTGCAGTGTTGGGGTGCAGTGTCAGTGTTTGGGTGCAGTGTTTGTGTGCAGTTTCAGTGTTGGGGTGCAGTGTTGGGGTGCAGTGTCAGTGTTGGGGTGCAGTGTTGGGGTGCAGTGTCGGTGTTTGGGTGCAGTGTTGGGGTGCAGTGTCAGTGTTTGGGTGCAATGTTGGGGTGCAGTGTCGGTGTTTGGGTGCAGTGTTTGAGTGCAGTGTCGGTGTTTGGGTGCAGTGTTGGGGTGCAGTGTCGGTGTTTGGGTGCAATGTTGGGGTGCAGTGTCGGTGTTTGGGTGCAGTGTTTGAGTGCAGTGTCGGTGTTTGGGTGCAGTGTTGGGGTGCAGTGTCGGTGTTTGGGTGCAGTGTTGGAGTGCAGTGTCGGTGTTTGGGTGCAGTGTTGGGGTGCAGTGTCGGTGTTTGGGTGCAGTGTTTGAGTGCAGTGTCGGTGTTTGGGTGCAGTGTTGGGGCGCAGTGTCGGTGTTTGGGTGCAGTGTTGGGGTGCAGTGTCGGTGTTAGGGTGCAGTCTTGGTGTTTGGGTGCAGTGTTGAGTCCCTTGCCCTGTGGCTCTACAGGGATGATCCCCAGTGTGGTTCAGCCGGACATGCTGGACCCAGCCTTCACCCGACTGGTTGCCGTCAACACCATCTTCTTCAAGGGCCAGTGGCAGTCCCGCTTCCTGCCCGAAAATACCAAGATGAGGAACTTCAACGCAGCCGATGGAGTCGTTTACAAGGTCCCTATGATGTCACAACTGTCTGTCTTCAACATCGGTGAGTGACCGTACTGGGCTGCTTCATGCGGTTTGTTACGGATTACAGAAAGTGAGGAGTGTGTGTGTGTGTGCGCGCGTGTCTGTGTGTGTGTGTGTGTGTGCGCAGGTTTACTGCAGTTAGGATGTTTTGGGAGCAGGTACTCCACGTGTCTGAGTTTGACCTTTGCCCTTTGACCCGATGGCATTTCTCTCTCAGGCCACGCAAGCACCCCGCAGGGGCTGAAGTACAAGGTCATTGAGCTGCCGTATCATGGCAACAGCATCAGCATGCTGATCGCCCTGCCGTCTGAGGACAACACTGCCGTGTCCTCCCTCCTCCCCCACATCAACACTTCCACTGTGCAGAGCTGGACCAAACTGCTGACCCAGAGGAAAGTGCGCCTGCTCATGCCCAAGTAAGACCTTTGCTCGCTCACTCTCCCTCTCTCTCTCTCTCTCTCTCTCTCTCTCTCTCTCTCTAGCCTCTAGCCTGCCTCTCTCTCTCTCTCTCTCTAGCCCCTCCACCCTGGTGCATAGACTTGTGTTCCATTGAGCTGTAGAAAGGTGGGCATCATGCAGCTAAGGAGTATCCTTGGTCTTGAAGGCCTGTATGGTTGTGTGTTGGTTTCTGTGTTCTGTCTGTGGTGTGGTCGCTCCTTGTCATACTGCAGTCCTGAGAAGCTGCGGAGCTTGAAAAGGTTGTACGGTTGGTGATCCCTCCCCCGCTGGTGTGCTTGTGTTGCTGGGCATTGTGAAAGCACTGAAATCCGAGCTGGGCTGTGTGTGTGCCAGCTTGTGTTCCTCCCCCATGTCTAATTACAGCTGTATCTGAGTTGGGCTCTCATTCTTAAAAGCGGATTTGATTTCTGTCCTTGAACGTCTTGTTGAAGTAGTTTCTGGGAAGCTGTCGGCTGTGTTTGACCTCCCCTCTGAGATCCTCCTCCTGCAGGGATCTGGTTTCTGAGCTGCAGACTCTCCTCCCCAGGTTCTCCGCCGAGGCGGAGGTGGATCTGCAGACCCCCCTGACCGCGCTGGGAGTTACCGACATGTTCAGCCAGAGCAAAGCCAACTTCAGATACCTCAGTGAGTGACTTTCCTCATGGACGTTTGCCATTTAAACTCCACCACCGCTTCAATAAATCTCACAGGAGTCTCTCCAGGGTCCAAACGGAACTGTCTGTTTACTGCAATTCAGATTTAAAGCCTATGACTCAGGCTTTGCTGATTGGTGTGAAGGGTGAATCATCCGAGTTCTCTTCCTGGGTCTGATTTAAACAAACTTTGCTTGCGAAAACATTTCAAATGGCTCGAGACAGCCCCCTAGAAACTGAATTGCAGTGTGCTGTTTGTAATGTGATGCAGTGTGAACGTCATCATGCCTGTTGGCCTGTTGGCCTGTTGGCCTGTTGGGAGGTGGCTGTAATAAGGATCGCCTGTCTGGGTTCCAGGTTCAGAGCCGCTGTACGTGTCCAAAGCGCTGCAGAAAGCAAAAATCCAGGTGAATGAAGACGGAACAAAAGCCTCGGCCGCAACAAGTAAGAAATTCCTGGATGTGTGGGGTGGAACATTACAAAACCCTGACGACTCATGGGGGAGGGTGGGTCACATGATGCACTGGAGCTTGACGGTGGATAGCGGGTGCAGTTAATAGGCTGATTTAAACTGGCTTTTACTCCCTGGGGTACTGCGCTGCATGTGTGCAATGCGGGGTACTGCGCTGCATGTGTGCAATGCCGGGTACTGCGCTGCATGTTTGCAATGCAGGGTACTGCGCTGCATGTGTGCAATGCAGGGTACTGCGCTGCATGTTTGCAATGCCGGGTACTGCGCTGCATGTGTGCAATGCCGGGTACTGCGCTGCATGTGTGCAATGCCGGGTACTGCGCTGCATGTGTGCAATACTCGTTACTGATTGCAGACCTGAAGCAAGTAAAGGGAGTCTCTCTTTGTCTGTCTGTCTCTCTCTCTCACTCTCTCTCCTCCGCCCTTCCTCCAGCTGCAATTCTGCTGGCGAGGTCATCCCCTCCCTGGGTCATTGTAGACCGGCCCTTCATCTTTCTCATCAGACACAACCTCACAGGTACTGAACTGTGTGTGTGTGTGTGTGTGTGTGTGTGTGTGTGTTTTCAGGGTTGGTCAGTTCAGTGTGGAAAATTAACTGAAATTCCATTTATTAATTTAAAATGTATTTGACCTGTTTTTATATTTAGTTCTCCAATTGAGTTAGTGGATTTGCCTCCAGGCTCAGAGATGTGAGAATGTGGCACATTTCCTTGTCTGCTGGGTAAATCTTCCTTTACCTGGTTCTTCAGGTACCGTCCTCTTCATGGGTCAAATCAACAAGCCCTGAGCCTCAGATCACAAGCAGGAAGCAGGACTGCGCATTTCTCTCCGTACCGAGGGACCCGTGCTACATGAACTTCGTGTGATGCTCTGATTTTTAAAATGCACGTGATGCTCTGATTTTAACACGTACATTTTCTTTCAATTTTTCTAATGCTGAATTGTTTTAAGGCGGAAATTATCTGTTTTCTGTTGGTCGAGGTAGCCTTTGCGTTATTGTGAAATGTCTTGAGATATTTTAAACATTTGTGTAGAATGTTTGTCCAACGCATTAAAAGTTTTTAAGTTCTTAAACACTTGGTGATGTCATAGTGATGCCTGGAGAATGTGATCCGATGATGCTGCTGCCGTTAGGCCAGCTGAATTCTTTAGCACAAGGACTCCATTCCAAAGTCTCTTCAGTGGAGAAGGGAGTTCCATTGCAGGGTGTTGGTGGGAACATTTCTGAAATTTCCAGAAAGAAGCCTATGCTGTGCTTTACTGCTTGTGTGGGGTCAGCAGGTCTCTCGTTCGCTGGGGCTGGAGTTATTTACAGTCATGGAATCAAACATAATTCCTCCAGCTGTGTGATGCTCTGAAGTACCTGAGTCCGTTCATGTGTTCATACGCAGTGCACACGTGCCTGAGTCTGTTCATGCATTCATACGCAGTGCGCATGTGCCTGAGTCCATTCATGCGTTCATACGCAGAACGCATGTGCAGTCAGCCACTGATACCACTGAACACTGCCCTCTGTCTGCAGTCTGCAGTCTGAACACTGCCCTCTGTCTGCAGTCTGAACACTGTCGTCTGTCTTTTGTACTGATGCAGCAGGGCCTTCTGTTCTTGTGTACTAAATGCTGTTGACATTTGTCTTCATCTGTCTTGGGACATAAACACGCCCCTTTTTCAGTGTTGAGTGTGCACAATGTTTAATAAATTAGTAAATTGAAGTTTAAAATTCTTTTTTTTTTTTTTCCTGCCCATCCGGTCTTCAGCGTACCGAAACTCACACGTCAGGCCACTTCCTATCTTCCTATTCACCAGGTGAATTACACAAGTTTCACTGAACTTGCGGAAGTGGTGAGTAATTGGCGTTAGAGATGTGTAATCCTTCATTTCACATGGTGAGTAATTGGGGTTAGAGTGAGAGATGTGTAATCCTTCATTTCACATGGTGAGTAATTGGCGTTAGAGATGTGTAATCCTTCATTTCACATGGTGAGTAATTGGGGTTAGAGTGAGAGATGTGTAATCCTTCATTTCACATGGTGAGTAATTGGCGTTAGAGATGTGTAATCCTTCATTTCACATGGTGAGTAATTGGCGTTAGAGATGTGTAATCCTTCATTTCACATGGTGAGTAATTGGGGTTAGAGAGATGTGTAATCCTTCATTTCACATGGTGAGTAATTGGCGTTAGAGATGTGTAATCCTTCATTTCACATGGTGAGTAATTGGGGTTAGAGTGAGAGATGTGTAATCCTTCATTTCACATGGTGAGTAATTGGGGTTAGAGTGAGAGATGTGTAATCCTTCATTTCACATGGTGAGTAATTGGGGTTAGAGTGAGAGATGTGTAATCCTTCATTTCACATGGTGAGTAATTGGGGTTAGAGTGAGAGATGTGTAATCCTTCATTTCACATGGTGAGTAATTGGGGTTAGAGTGAGAGATGTGTAATCCTTCATTTCACATGGTGAGTAATTGGGGTTAGAGTGAGAGATGTGTAATCCTTCAGTCACACTGCATGGTACGGCCCTTTCCCATCTTAAGATAGTGATAACTGCACAGCAATCAGACCTCTCCATTCCACCTGCCGGGGCCCGCTGATTGGCCAGTCTCTGGGCTCCCGGCACCCTCTGGGGCTCCACTCTTCTGTCCTTGTCCCCCAATGGACGAACAACCTTCTACATTCACAAAAGCCACCTTTTCAGTCCACACCTCAGTGTTTCTATAGGGGGAAAAACATGACTTTTCTCTCCATCTGTTTTGCAGAAATTGTGTTACGTACCTCAATGTCAGGACTGATTCGGTTGGGAATTTGTCTCATGATAAATATGCCATAAATTGTTTCAGCATCCATCAAATGCTAAAATTGTAAAAGCAGCATAGAAGATTTACAGATCCCTATAGGAAATGATCAACCATTACACTTCATGTAAAAAATAAAAATTAAATAAAAAAGTTTGGAATATTAACTATGCTATGGAATTAGGCAATTTCAGACTTGAGAATAATTCCAACTTTTAAACAAAAATAAGCATACAAAGCAATGGAAAAAAATAAGTGATTAATAGAGACATAAAGAATAAAGAAAAAGAGAGAAAAAGAGGAGACAGAAAAAAGAAACTAGGGTTGTACACACAGAAAATAAATTATGAAAACCTTAAGAGAACAACATATATTGGTCTTTTTTTTTGAGTTCATAATATCATCCATATAATGTTTAGCTTTGTATTGAAAATATAGGTTTCTTGTTTGGAAATGTAAATTTATGAATATAAAACTTAGTCATAGTATTATAAAGTTCAATCTATTTTTTTTTCTTCAAATCTGTATTGTATTTATGGACACCAAAAACAATATGTTCCTACGAAAGAGCAAAATAATAGTGAATATGGTCAACAATGAAACGACAATAATCTTTCAGTAGTATTATTGAATAGGGGAAGTTCCAAAATAAGTGTATTACTATTTCTGGTGATGAGTCACAGAAAAAGCAATTAACATTCAGGTCAACTAACTGGGTAGAATTTAGGAATTATCTTATGACTTTTCTTATCAACCAGCAAAAATTCTCCACAGTCTGATTATAACACACAACCTGTGGAAGAGAACATTTCTTTTTGGCTGGACCACAACAGCAGAGCCAGCCCTACAAACGCGAATGTCTGTGACTGAGTCACTGAGTGATGAAGTTACACCATTGGTCGGCCGAGTTATGAAGTTACACCATTGGTCGGCCGAAGAGATCCAGCCATATACTAGGTTTTGACCTGGTCTTTTTTAAATGAATGTTGTTTTGAGCAGGAAGGTTAGAGAAACATGTTTTTGGCTGGACCGCAGAAATTATGCAAACCCGAAAAGTAAATTGGGCCACCTCACAAGTAAATTGCCATCTGTTAAAGAGTTGACTCACCAGTAAAATGTGCTTTTAAAACCTATAATATAAGAATAGTGTTTTTGCACAGACTTTTCTGTTAATCCACATGAAATATTTGTGCGGGGAAAATCATTTTTATATATTAATGACCAAGGTGATAATGCCTGTCTACGATATTCAAAAGAATGACTACAATGCGAAGTGTAAAATTACGAATTGGACGGCCAACAGAAACAACAATTCACCACTAGAGACCAGTGTTTCTCTTCCACTCCGTGTTGCTAAAATTGCGATTTGCACAATTTGCAATTTACTGAAAGACTTTTCCCAGTTTTCAACGGGATTAAAACATCTCGCGCAATAGGGTTAAGTGACTTTGGCTAAAATGTAAAGGCGGATCTTTATCATACACTACGGTAGCTACAGTCACATTATTATTGCACTTCCCTGGTGCTTCCCAAACCGTCAGCTGACTTGTTTGCTCTACGGAGGGGAAAACGGAGCGCCATGGCGGCGGAGATCCACTCGAGGCCACAGAGCTCTAGACCGGTCCTTTTAAACAAGATCGAAGGGCACCAGGATGCAGTCAATGCCGCGATTCTGATTCCTAAGGAGGACGGTGTTATCACAGTCAGTGAGGACAGGTTAGCCTCTCGGCTCTATCTCACTGACGCAGGCGAGCCCTGGATATTTCTCGCTTACTCTGTAACGAGAGAAATTAATTCGCTAACTGCTTTCATTGCATTTCCAGCTCCATAACCGTTATTAAAATTATAATAATATCCGTTTGAAATTTCGGCAGCGTTGGGTAGTCTAACGGGCTGACTAGATGGCTAACGTTATCAACCTAACACTGGCAAAACAATAGCAAGTTCCGATGTGTGTAGTTGCATTTGTAGTGTGCTAATCTGCTCTCACTAAGGTGTCGGGCGCTAGTCCAGGATTTCATACGGTAATTTACCGTACATACACACGGATACAACTAGCAGCTAGCTGCGACTAACGCAAAGAAACAGACTGCTTGTAAGTTAGTTTCTGACTGGTCTATGTGAACATTACAGTTAGTTATACCAAGTATTAGCTCGCTAGTATTGGCTCTTGACAGCTAGATCTAAGTTTAGCAAGCTGGAGGTCTAGCTACTGTTTGGTAGCTTCTAGCTAATGTAAGGGTGACAGCTTGGGGTGTAGACTAAGTAGCTTGTCTATCTGGCTAGCTAGCGATGTTGTGCTAATGTGCGATATTGTTTTGGTCGATAGCTAGTTTGCTCAAAGCTGGGAGAATAGGTAGTATTTGATTGTATAGCTAGCTTTAGGTCAGAAAGCTACTTCTACATCAGATGACTAAAGTTATCATTCGCTGGACATTCGTCATGTTTTCGTTAGACTGTAGAGTTCATTAGTTAGCTGTCATAACTAGAAACATTTTGACAACTACAGTTAATGTTCTGAGGTAGGTAACGCTTAGGTAACGCTCGCCGACAATAGATGTGTTGAAGTAAGTGCTTTGTTGGAATCAGTTTGTTTAAAAAAATTGAATTTGAGATGTTTTTGAGTTTTCTTTTAACTGTTTAATTAACTTTCGCTGCCTGTAGGTTGAAGGATGGTGTACCGCTCTAAGCTTTAATGTGTGTGAATCTAACATCTCCCGTGTAACGCAGAACAATCCGAGTATGGCTGAAGCGAGACAGCGGGCAGTATTGGCCCAGCATCTATCACACCGTGTCCTGTAAGTATGGCGTAGATCTGGGTTTCCACACTAGTCTTTCCTCTTCTTTGCTCTGTGCATCTTGTCCTCTGTGATGGGCCGTAGTATTGGTAGGGTTCATGTGGCGGTTTTAACGTGCTTTACTTGGGATGGGTCTCATTTTCAGACTCATTCCGCAGTGTTTGTCCACGTTAGATTTTACGTTTTTATGACGGCATGTGTGCGTGATACTTTAACGCTGACTTGATGTGTATCACTGCTTCGGTATGAATGTGTTTATTTAATAGTTTGTTGTGTATTTTTAAGCGCCGTGCTCCTGCCTGTCCTATCACCATGAGAGTAAGCGCGTCTTCGTGGGCCAGGACAACGGTGCTGTTGTGGTGAGTTATGGGGGGGGGGGGGGGGGGGGGCCTTCGTGCTTCTGTCCTTTTGCTTGTGCAAGGTAACTTTGGTCTGGAGTAACATGGCTTGTGTTCCCCGCATGCACTTGATTTACAGTGCGTAGAGCCCGGCGTTCAGGGCTTGGGTGTATTCTGCCGTGTTGAGATGTGTTATACCAGGCCTGCTCCAGCAGCTGAAGCTTTACAAAGGCTGAATGTAGTGTTTGAAAATAATGATGTAATTTGGGCTTCTGCGCAGCTTATAAAGTGTCTGCTCCAATGTAAGCCAGCCTGGGCAGCATGGCAGAGTTTGTGTGTGGCCTGTAGGGTGTGAAATACCCACAGGCTCTCCTGTAGTACTGTGTGGCCTGTAGGGTGTAAAATAGTCAGTGGCTCTCCAGTAGTACTGTGTGTGGCCTGTAGGGTGTAAAATAGTCAGTGGCTCTCCAGTAGTACTGTGTGTGGCCTGTAGGGTGTAAAATAGTCAGTGGCTCTCCAGTAGTACTGTGTGTGGCGTGTAGGGTGTAAAATAGTCAGTGGTTCTCCTGTAGTACTGTGTGTGGCTTGTAGGGTGTAAAATAGTCAGTGGTTCTCCTGTAGTACTGTGTGTGGCTTGTAGGGTCTCTCTGGAGTAATGCTGGCTGTTGGCTTTTTGCGTTGTCTGTAAATCAGCTGGTCAGATCTGTACAAATGTTTTAATATCATCCATCCTCCTGTTCTCCTGGGGCCTAAACTTTTGGGTCAGTTGTGGCCGCCCCATTGGCCTGCGTTCTGTTCTGCACTGCCCCGTAGAGCACGGGTAAAGCGTGCGGTGAAACAGGCAGTGTGAGGGGCAGCCCATTGCTGTGCTGTTTACGGCTGCAGACTGGCTGGATCGGTCTCTTAATGAAAAACACCTGGGGCCTCGATTTGAATAGGGAAATGTGCCATCTCTCACAACATTGTGCTTTTTCTCTCTTTACAGGAATTCCACATTTCTGAAGATTTCAACAAAATGAACCATGTGAAAACATATCCAGGTGAGAAGGGGGAACTGAATCTGAAAGTAAGACTCAAAGTGAATGTATAAGTCTTGAGACTAATGGGAGAGCGTGTGCGTGCATGTGCGCATGTGCGTGTGTGTCTGTGCATTTGTGTGTTTTCAGCCCATCAGAACCGCGTGTCGGACATCATCTTCTGCCCTGAGAGCGAGTGGGTGGTGAGCACAGGCCATGATAAGTGTGTGAGCTGGATGTGCACACACAGTGGGGCCATGCTGGGACGCCATTACTTCACCTCCTGGGCCTCCTGCCTGCAGTATCCTTCAGCTCTGCCTCACACACCTAACTGCCCTCTTGTAACACCTCACACATCCTAACACACTTAACATACCTCACACCCTAACACACCTAACACACATAAAATACCTCACACACCTGAAACACACTTAACATACCTCATATCCTAACACACACGCATAACATACCTCACACCCTCACACACCTGAAACACACAACATACCTCAGACCCTAACACACTTCACACTCTTAGTATACCTCACACACCCAATGCACCTTACACACCGAACATACACAGCATACCTCACACACCTAACACACCCTAACATACCTAACGCACATAACATACCTCACACCCTCACACACCCTAACACACTTTACATACCTCACACCCTAACACACTTCGCACACTTAAGATACCTCACACACCCAATGCACCTTACACACCGAACATACACAGCATACCTCACACCTAACACACCCAACATACACAGCATACCTAACACACCCTAACACACATAACATACCTCACACACCCTAACACACTTAACATACCTCACACCCTAACACACTTCGCACACTTAGTATACCTCACACACCCAATGCACCTTACACACCTAACATACACAGCATACCTCACACACCTAACACACCCTAACACACCTAACATACACAGCATACCTCACACACCTAGCACACCCTAACACACCCTGACACAACTAACCTGCCTCACACACCTCAGACCTAATGCACTTAACATACCTCACACACCTAATGCACCTCACACACCTCATACACCTAACACACTTTGCATACCTCACACACCTAACACACTTTGCACACTTAGCATACCTCACACACCTCTTTGTTCCTGTGTTAGGTTTGTGTTCCTGTGTTCGCTGGGTGTTCCTGTGTTAGCTCTGTGTTCCTGTGTTCGCTCGGTGTTCTGTGTTCGCTCAGTGTTCCTGTGTTAGCTCTGTGTTCCTGTGTTCGCTCGGTGTTTCGGTGTTAGCTCTGTGTTTCGGTGTTAGCTCTGTGTTCGCTCTGTGTTCCTGTGTTCGCTCGGTGTTCTGTGTTCGCTCAGTGTTCCTGTGTTAGCTCTGTGTTTCGGTGTTAGCTCTGTGTTCGCTCTGTGTTCCTATGTTCGCTCGGTGTTCTGTGTTCGCTCAGTGTTCCTGTGTTAGCTCTGTGTTTCGGTGTTAGCTCTGTGTTCGCTCTGTGTTCCTGTGTTCGCTCGGTGTTCTGTGTTCGCTCGGTGTTTCGGTGTTAGCTCTGTGTTCGCTCTGTGTTCCTGTGTTCGCTCGGTGTTCTGTGTTCGCTCAGTGTTCCTGTGTTCGCTCGGTGTTCCTGTGTTCGCTCTGTGTTTCTGTGTTAGCTCTGTGTTCGCTCTGTGTTTGCTCGGTGTTCCTGTGTTAGCTCTGTGTTCCTGTGTTCGCTCAGTGTTCTGTGTTCGCTCAGTGTTCCTGTGTTAGCTCTGTGTTTCGGTGTTAGCTCTGTGTTCGCTCTGTGTTCCTATGTTCGCTCGGTGTTCTGTGTTCGCTCAGTGTTCCTGTGTTAGCTCTGTGTTTCGGTGTTAGCTCTGTGTTCGCTCTGTGTTCCTGTGTTCGCTCGGTGTTCTGTGTTCGCTCGGTGTTTCGGTGTTAGCTCTGTGTTCGCTCTGTGTTCCTGTGTTCGCTCGGTGGTTCTGTGTTCGCTCAGTGTTCCTGTGTTCGCTCGGTGTTCCTGTGTTCGCTCTGTGTTTCTGTGTTAGCTCTGTGTTCGCTCTGTGTTTGCTCGGTGTTCCTGTGTTAGCTCTGTGTTCCTGTGTTCGCTCAGTGTTCCTGTGTTCGCTCTGTGTTCCTGTGTTCGCTCGGTGTTCTGTGTTAGCTCTGTGTTCCTGTGTTCGCTCGGTGTTCTGTGTTCGCTCGGTGTTTCGGTGTTAGCTCTGTGTTCGCTCTGTGTTCCTGTGTTCGCTCGGTGTTCTGTGTTCGCTCAGTGTTCCTGTGTTCGCTCGGTGTTCCTGTGTTCGCTCTGTGTTTCGGTGTTAGCTCTGTGTTCGCTCTGTGTTCGCTCGGTGTTCCTGTGTTAGCTCTGTGTTCCTGTGTTCGCTCAGTGTTCCTGTGTTCGCTCTGTGGTCCTGTGTTCGCTCGGTGTTTCGGTGTTAACACTGTACTTGTGTTAGTGCTGTGTTAGTACAGGTGATGCTGTGCTCCTTAACCCTGTGCTCAGGTATGATAAAGACACACAGCATGCGTTTGTGGGGGATTATGCCGGTCAGATCACCCTGCTGAAACTGGAGAGACAAACCTACTCTACCATCACGACTCTGAAAGGCCACGAAGGTGAGACATACATACTTACACACTTACACACTCAAACCTACTCTACCGTCACCACTTTAAAAGGCCTCGAGAGTGAGAGACATACATACTTACACACACACTCAGATACACTTACTCACATACACGCACTTACCTGAGCGTGCCCAGCCTGTCCGTAAAGGAAAAGAGAAGAAGCGTAGTCTCTGCTTATTGGTCTCTGATGAACCCAAACCGCACCTCCTCACCATGGCAGTCTGAGACAGAGCAGGCTTCTGCTGGGCTGGAGATCGCTCATCACCACGGAGACCGCATACATTCCTGGTTCTTGTAATGGAGTTTCACTGTGTGGGCAGATTTGCCCATCTTGGTGTGGTCTACTGTCTTTGACAGGGAGCTGTGAAGTGATGGGTGGGTGGAGTTTAGTTAAGTGTTTCCATGGTAATATAGGGCTGGTATTCTGACGGTGAGGATACTGCACTCCTCTACAGACCATGATTGGTCAGTGAGATGTTATTTTTAAAGAATGCGACATATGAAATCATTATATTTGAGGCGGCGGTGTAGCCAGTAGTTGATTGGCTGCCCTGTGGTATCAGCAGTGTAACAGTGCAGTCTCTGTGATTGAGCTTGTTCACTGCTGTGGTTTCTACACAGTTCTCCATCGTGATTTTCACAGATTCTCAGCCTCGCTGCAGTGAGGTCATCACCCGTAATGGGTCACATGACACACCGCGGTCACCATGGCTACCTCTTCCTTCCTCTTTTGTACAGGCTGTAAATGATATTATACTTCTAATGAAGGTTGCAAAGCATTGTGGGTAGAGAGAAGTGCTGCTTATCTGTTTTTTGTATTACTGAATGAACTCTGTACACAGTTGCTCTGCATATACTATTGTTTATATAATATAGTTTTTAGTCATTTTTTATTCATTTTATTTAGTCATTTTATTTTTTTGAGAATCCAAACATACAGTGCCCTCCGTAGCATTTGGGACAGAGACATCCTTTTTCTTGACGTAGCTCTGCACTCCACAATATTAGATTCGTAATCAAATGGTTCATATGTGCTTAAAATGCATTTTCTCCTCTTTTGAAGCGTATTTTAAAAAAATACATTTTGGTTTCAAGATGTAGAAATGACACCACTGTTTGTACATAGCCCCCCAATTCAGGGCACTGTGATGTTTGGCACAAATAGCTTCACGGGTGTTTATGATTAGTTAGGTGTGTTCAGTTGCTTCCTTATTGCAGGTATAAGAGAGCTTTCAGTATCTAGTCATGATTCCAGGCTTTTGATTGCCTTTGGAATCGGGAGCAAAATCAAGAAGGCAATTTGTCTTTGTCCTAAACATTATGAAGGCAATTTCGCAGTTGCAGAAGAAGGTTTACCTGCTGGTGCTTCATGTGTCCTGTGTGCATTTGGTGTGCTGAGCGTGTTTGTGTGTTGTGTGTGCACCGTATGATGGTACTGTGTAAATTCAGATTAAGCAGTCTGAGAACGACTGTGCTGTCTGCTCCCCTGCCCCCCCTGAGTGCCGCTCAAATGTCTGTGTCCCCCCCCCAGGTAGCATCGGGGCTCTGTGCTGGGACCCTGTGCAGCGGCTGCTGTTCTCGGGGGCGTCGGACCACAGTGTGATCATGTGGGACATCGGGGGGCGGAAGGGCCGCACCCTCCTGCTCCAGGGACACCAGTAAGCATGGGCGGGGCTATTCATTAATGTGGGTGGAGCTACATATGATCATGGGCGGGGCTATTCATTAATGTGGGTGGAGCTACATATGATCATGGGCGGGGCTATTCATCAATGTGGGCGGAGCTACATATGAGCATGGGCGGGGCTGTTCATTAATGTGGGTGGAGCTACATATGAGCATGGGCGGGGTTATGTATAAGTGTAGATATGGCTGGGTGCATGCATGGGCGGGGTATGTGTGTGTAAGTGTGTATAAGCTAGGGGTGTGACTTGTGTGTGAGTGCGTGTAAGCATGTGTGTAATTGTGTAAGTGTGTAGCGTATGCATGTCTCTAAGAATATGGATGTGTGTGGAAGCATGTGTGAGTGTTTATAAGCATGTCTGTGCATCTGTAAGCACATGTAAGCGTGTTTAAGCCTGTGTAAGTGTTTATAAGTGTGTTTAATACTAAGTGTGTCTAAGCATGTTTAAGCCTGTATCAGTGTGTGTAAGCATGTTTAAGCCTGTATCAGTGTGTGTAAGCGTGTTTAAGCCTGTATCAGTGTGTGTAAGCGTGTTTAAGCGTGTTTAAGCCTGTATCAGTGTGTGTAAGCGTGTTTAAGCCTGTATCAGTGTGTGTAAGCGTGTTTAAGCCTGTATCAGTGTGTGTAAGCGTGTTTAAGCCTGTATCAGTGTGTGTAAGCGTGTTTAAGCCTGTATAAGTGTGTGTAAGTGTATGTAAGCCTGTCTAAGTGTGTGTAAGCGTGTTTAAGCCTGTATCAGTGTGTGTAAGTGTGTTTAAGGCTGTATAAGTGTGTGTAAGTATGTTTAAGCCTGTCTAAGTGTGTGTAAGCGTGTTTAAGCCTGTATAAGTGTGTGTAAGTAAGCCTGTAATTGTGTTTAAGCTGTCTAAGCGGGTTTAAGTGTATCAGTGTGTGTAAGCATGTTTAAGCCTGTATCAGCGTGTGTAAGCGTGTTTAAGCCTATCTAAGTGTGTGTAAGCATGTTTAAGCCTGTCTAAGTGTATGTAAGCCTGTCTAAGTGTGTGTAAGCATGTTTAAGCCTGTATAAGTGTGTGTAAGTGTGTTTAAGCCTGTATCAGTGTGTGTAAGCGTGTTTAAGCCTATCTAAGTGTGTGTAAGCATGTTTAAAGCCTATCTAAGTGTGTGTAAGCGTGTTTAAGCCTGTATCAGTGTGTGTAAGCGTGTTTAAGCCTGTATCAGTGTGTGTAAGCATGTTTAAGCCTATCTAAGTGTGTGTAAGCGTGTTTAAGCCTGTATCAGTGTGTGTAAGCGTGTTTAAGCCTGTATCAGTGTGTGTAAGCGTGTTTAAAGCCTGTCTAAGTGTGTGTAAGCGTGTTTTAAGCCTGTATCAGTGTGTGTAAGCGTGTTTAAGCCTGTATCAGTGTGTGTAAGCGTGTTTAAGCCTGTATCAGTGTGTGTAAGCGTGTTTAAGCCTGTATCAGTGTGTGTAAGCGTGTTTAAGCCTGTATCAGTGTGTGTAAGCGTGTTTAAGCCTGTATCAGTGTGTGTAAGCGTGTTTAAGCTGTATCAGTGTGTGTAAGCGTGTTTAAGCCTGTATCAGTGTGTGTAAGCGTGTTTAAGCCTGTATCAGTGTGTGTAAGTGTGTTTAAGCCTGTCTAAGTGTGTGTAAGCATGTTTAAGCCTGTCTAAGTGTGTGTAAGCGTGTTTAAGCCTGTATCAGTGTGTGTAAGTGTGTTTAAGCCTGTATCAGTGTGTGTAAGCATGTTTAAGCCTATCTAAGTGTGTGTAAGTATGTTTAAGCCTGTCTAAGTGTGTGTAAGTGTGTTTAAGCCTGTGTAAGTGTTTATAAGTGTGTTTAATACTAAGTGTGTCTAAGCATGTTTAAGCCTGTCTAAGTGTGTGTAAGCGTGTTTAAGCCTGTATCAGTGTGTGTAAGCGTGTTTAAGCCTGTCTAAGTGTGTGTAAGCGTGTTTAAGCCTGTCTAAGTGTGTGTAAGCGTGTTTAAGCCTGTATCAGTGTGTGTAAGCGTGTTTAAGCCTGTATCAGTGTGTGTAAGCGTGTTTAAGCCTGTCTAAGTGTGTGTAAGTTTAAGCCTGTATCAGTGTGTGTAAGCGTGTTTAAGCCTGTCTAAGTGTGTGTAAGCGTGTTTAAGCCTGTATCAGTGTGTGTAAGCGTGTTTAAGCCTGTCTAAGTGTGTGTAAGCGTGTTTAAGCCTGTATCAGTGTGTGTAAGCGTGTTTAAGCCTGTCTAAGTGTGTGTAAGCGTGTTTAAGCCTGTATCAGTGTGTGTAAGTGTATGTAAGCCTGTATCAGTGTGTGTAAGCGTGTTTAAGCCTATCTAAGTGTGTGTAAGCATGTTTAAGCCTGTCTAAGTGTGTGTAAGTGTGTTTAAGCCTGTATCAGTGTGTGTAAGCGTGTTTAAGCCTGTATCAGTGTGTGTAAGCGTGTTTAAGCCTGTATCAGTGTGTGTAAGCGTGTTTAAGCCTGTCTGTTCCTATCTTCAGTGAGCGTGTCCAGGCTGTGCGGTATCTGCAGTTGACGAGGCAGCTGGTCTCCTGCTCTTCAGACGGAGGGATCACTGTGTGGAACATGGACACGCCCAGAGAAGAAGTATGCACAACATAAACATGCTACATACAAACATGTCATACAAACATACTACATACAAACAGATCATACAGACATACTACATACAAACAAATCATACAAACATACTGCATACAAATATCATACAGACATGCTACAAACTCATCATACAGACATACTACATACAAACAAATCATACAAACATACTACATACAAACACATCATACATACATGCTACAAACACATCATACAAACATACTACATAAAGACACATCATACAAACATCATATAGACATGCTACATACAAACGCATCATACAGACATGCTACAAACTCGTTATACAAACATCATACAGACATGCTGCATACAAACACATCATACAGACATGCTACAAACTCGTTATACAAACATCATACAGACATGCTGCATACAAACACATCATACAGACATGCTACAAACACGTCATACAAACATACTACATACAAACACATACAGACATGTTCTCACTGCTGCTGATCCCAGCAGGGAGCTGCTCTCATTACTGCTGATCCGTGCAGGGAGCTGCTCTCATTGCTCCTGATCCCTGCAGGGAGCTGCTCTCACTGCTGCTGATCCCAGCAGGGAGCTGCTCTCATTGCTGCTGATCCCAGCAGGGAGCTGCTCTCACTGCTGCTGATCCCAGCAGGCAGCTGCTCTCACTGCTGCTGATCCCTGCAGGGAGCTGCTCTCATTGCTGCTGATCCCTGCAGGGAGCTGCTCTCATTGCTGCTGATCCCATCAGGGAGCTGCTCTCACTGCTGCTGATCAAAGCAGGGAGCTGCTCTCACTGCTGCTGATCCCCGCAGGGAGCTGCTCTCATTGCTGCTGATCCCTGCAGGGAGCTGCTCTCATTGCTGCTGATCCCAGCAGGGAGCTGCTCTCATTGCTGCTGATCCCTGCAGGGAGCTGCTCTCATTGCTGCTGATCCCTGCAGGGAGCTGCTCTCACTGCTGCTGATCCCAGCAGGGAGCTGCTCTCATTGCTGCTGATCCCTGCAGGGAGCTGCTCTCATTGCTGCTGATCCCTGCAGGGAGCTGCTCTCACTGCTGCTGATCCCAGCAGGGAGCTGCTCTCACTGTCCTGTTCTTCTTTTGTCTGGGTGGATGTGAGTCACACTTCCTCCTGCTTGTTCTGTCCATCTCCATGGTAACATTTCTTTGAGCTCATTTGCCCTCTGGTGTTTATGTGTTGGAAGTGCAGCCTACTGATCCAATGCAGAAATGAATGTCCATTAAACTGCTGTTACCACACTGTGTGTTTAAAGGGCAGTGTTTATCTGTGCAGATTACTGTGGGCTTTTCTAATGATAGACTGATGATCACACAGTGTGATTTTTATACACCCACTGCTGATTTTCCTCTTCATTCCTTTCCCTTTTCTCCATTACCTTTGCTTCATCCCTCGCTCTTTCCCCCCTCTCTCTCCTCTCTCTCTCCTCTCCCCCTCCCCCCCTCTCTCTTCCCCCTCCCTCTCCCTCTCTCAGGCTCCTCAGTGGTTGGACAGTGACTCATGTCAGAATTGTGAGCAGCCCTTCTTTTGGAATCTGAAGCAGATGTGGGACTCTAAGACCCTGGGGCTGCGGCAGGTGAGTGCGGTTTAGCCAATGGGAGCGCTTCGTTAAGCAGGCTGGCTAATGGGAGCGCTCCATTAAGCAGGCTGGCCAATGGGAGCACTCCGTTAAGCAGGCTGGCCGGCCAATGGGAGCACTCCTTTGAGCAGGCTGACCAATGAGAGTGCTGTGTTAAGCAGGCTGACCAATGGGAGTTTTCCGTTAAGCTTAGTTCCTCCCTGAGACGTAAATGTTTTGTGACTAAAATGGACTGACTCCCTGGGTGTGATGATATGGTACATGTTGGCTAAAGCAACTCAAAGACCATTTGCATACAGCCAAATTTAACAGCACTTTGATCTGAATCAGTACTAGACACCCACGGGTACCCTCGGGTACACACACACACACTCTCTGTCACACACACACACACACACACACACATGCATGCACACACACACACGCACACTCTCTCTCTCTCTCTCACACACACACATACACACACATGCATGCACACACACACACTCTCTCACACACACTCACACACACACACACTCTCTCACACACACATACACACACACACTCTCTCACACACACACACACAGTCGTGGGATGGTCCCAGGTTAGCATGCTGTGGCATTAGCGCGTCTGAAGGGGTCTGAGTGACAGGAGTGCTGAGTGGTAAAGCATTGTGAGTTCTGAGCGTGGCGAGATTGTGATGATTTGTGATTGGACAGGGAGAGGCTTTGTTACACTTCACCCCTGAGTGATGTGCATGCACTTCCTGTTGTCAGCACCACTGCCGGAAGTGTGGGAAGGCGGTCTGTGGGAAGTGTAGCTCCAAGCGCTCGGCCTACCCGGTCATGGGCTTCGAGTTCCAGGTCCGAGTGTGTGACGACTGCTACCTGACCATCAAGGACGAGGAGTGAGTGACAGCCAGTGCCCCTCCCACGCACCTCCCCTGCCCCGCTCCTACTCTCCCCTCCCCTGCCCTGGCCCTCCTACCCCCTTCCTTGTCCTGCCTTTCCCCTCCCCTGTCCTGCCCCGGCCCTCCTACCCCCTCCCCTGCCCCACCCCTCCCCTGCCCTGCTCTGCCCCACCCCTCTCCTGCTCCGCCCTACCCCAGCCCTCTCCTGCCTGCCCCACCCCTCCCTCTCCTGCCTGCCCACCCCTCCCCCTGCTCTGCCCTGCCCCACCCCTCGCCCTGCCCTACCCCACCCCTCCCCTGCTCTGCCCTGCCCCACCCCTCTCCTGCTCCGCCCTACCCCAGCCCTGCTCTGCCCTACCCCACCCCTCCTGCCTGCCCCACCCCTCCCCTGCCTGCCCTGCCCCACCCTCCCCTGCTCTGCCCTGCCCCACCCCTCCCCTGCCTGCCCTGCCCCACCCCTCTCCTGCTCTGCCCTGCCCCAGCCCTCTCCTGCCCTGCCCCACCCCTCCCCTGCTCTGCCCTGCCCCACCCCTCGCCTGCCCTGCCCCACCCCTCCCCTGCTCTGCCCTGCCCCACCCCTCTCCTGCTCTGCCCTGCCCCAGCCCTCTCCTCCCCTGCTCTGCCCCACCTGCCCTACCCCACCCTCTCCTGCTCTGCCCTGCCCCACCCCTCGCCTGCCCTACTCTGCCCCACCCTGCCCTACCCCACCCCACCCCTGCCCCCCCACCCCTCTCCTGCCCTACCCCACCCCTCTCCTGCTCTGCCCTGCCCCACCCCTCGCCCCCTACCTGCCCCACCCTGCCCTACCCCACCCCTCTCCTGCCCTCTGCCCCACCCCTCTCCCTGCTCCCCCTAACCCAGCCCTCTCCTGCCCTGCCCCACCTCTCCCATGCCTGCCCTGCCCCAGCCCTGCCCCCTACTCTGCCCACCCCTGCCCTACCCCACCCCTCTCCTGCTCTGCCTGCCCCACCCCTCGCCCCTGCCCCCACCCCTCCCCCCCTGCCCCAACCCCCCCCTCCCAAGCCCTGCCCTGCCGCCCTGCCCACCCTCTCCCCTACTCTGCCCCACCCCTCTCCTGCTCCGCCCTGCCCCACCCCTCTCCCTCTGCCCTGCCCCACCCCTCTCCCTGCCCTGCCACCCTGCCCTACCCCACCCCTCCCAAGCCCTGCCCCACCCCTGCCCTACCCCACCTCTCCCCTGCTCTGCCCTGCCCCACCCCTCGCCTGCCCTGCCGCCCTGCCCTGCCCCACCCCTCCCCTCCTCTGCCCTGGTCTCTCCTCATCCTCAAAAATTCTTTTAAAGTATGAGAAAATAATTGCTTCCTGCAAACGCATGGAAAAGTCATGTCTGTGCGCATCTGTGCGTGTCTGTGCGCATCTGTGCGCGTCTGTGCGTGTCTGTGCGTGTCTGTGTGTGTGTGTGCGTGTCTGTGCGTGTCTGTGTGCGTGTGTTTTCTAGCCGGACGCCACTGGCCACCTTCCACGAGGGAAAGCACAACATCGCTCACATGGACATGGACCCGAGCCGGGGACTGATGGTGACCTGCGGCAGCGACCGTGTGGTCAAGGTCAGATCCCTTTACCTCCTCTGCTGCTTCTCAACCGTTAGTCACACGTGTGATCCATGTGAACAGGACTGTGTGTCTGCATGCGTGTGTGTCTGTGTGTGTGCATTCATGCATGCATATGTGTGTGCGTGTGTGCATGTGTGTGCGTGTGCGTGTGTGCGTTCATGCATGCATGTGTGCGTGCGTGTGTGTGTGCGTGCGTGTGTGTGTGTGTGTGTGTGTGCGTGCGTGTGTCTCGTACAGGTGAACAGGTCAGTGTGTGAGTATCTCTCTGTCCTCTCTCTGTAGATCTGGGACATGACGCAGGTTGTCGGGTGCAGCATAGCAACCGGTTTCTCTCCCCGCTGAGCACCCCCTGGCCACGCCCCCTGAGCCTCCCAAGCCCCTCCCCTGATGGCTGCCCAGCCCTGCTGCACTCAAGGAAGCTCCGCCCTCCTCCACCCCCTCTACTCAATCTCTCATCCCTATAGACCAGTGGACAGAAACATACACACACATGCACACAGGCACACTCATTCACACACACACACACACACACACACAGCATGTGTGTTGTGAGCAGGGATCCTCTGTCCATGCCTGCTCTTCTGGTCCTTGGTGTAAACGGTCATGTGACAGATCAGTAGAACTCCCGGTCTGATCGCTGAACGGTCTTCCTTAGAGAAGCTGTGTTTGATGTGGGTACAGACAGTGCTGTGGGGCCACTGCACAGGCCAGCTGATGAGGTTTTCCTGTGTTGCTTCATGGGATTGGAATGCCACAGATTTCCCAGAAGTCCTGGCTGCTCAGAGCTGTCTCATGTTTTTGGTCCTTGAGGCAAAGATGCTGAAGGTTGATAGAGCTGATCGTGCCTCTCAATCCTAACCAGATTACCTGTTCACACCTGTCTCTGTGAGCCCTGTCGCACTGTAACCAGGTTACCTGTTCACACCTGTTTCTGTGAGCCCTGTCGCACTGTAACCAGGTTACCTGTTCACACCTGTTTCTGTGAGCCCTGTCGCACTGTAACCAGGTTACCTGTTCACACCTGTTTCTGTGAGCCCTGTCGCACTGTAACCAGGTTACCTGTTCACACCTGTTTCTGTGAGCCCTGTCTCACTGTAACCAGATTACCTGTTCACACCTGTCTCTGTGAGCCCTGTCACACTGTAACCAGGTTACCTGTTCACACCTGTCTCTGTGAGCCCTGTCGCACTGTAACCAGGTTACCTGTTCACACCTGTCTCTGTGAGCCCTGTCGCACTGTAACCAGGTTACCTGTTCACACCTGTTTCTGTGAGCCCTGTCTCACTGTAACCAGGTTACCTGTTCACACCTGTCTCTGTGAGCCCTGTCACACTGTAACCAGATTACCTGTTCACACCTGTCTCTGTGAGCCCTGTCGCACTGTAACCAGATTACCTGTTCACACCTGTCTCTGTGAGCCCTGTCGCACTGTAACCAGATTACCTGTTCACACCTGTCTCTGTGAGCCCTGTCGCACTGTAACCAGATTACCTGTTCACACCTGTCTCTGTGAGCCCTTCCTCACTGTAACCAGGTTACCAGTTGGAATTCCTTCGCTCGTTGGCCTTAACATTCACTCTGTGATGCTGTTCGCCTCAGGGGTAATGGGTGTGACTCAAATAAGAGGCCAGTGTCTGGAGGCTGCAATTGGCTGGTCCCAGCTTTGTCCAGTGTGATTGATGGCTGTCAGGGTTGGGGTTCGGTAACACTTTTAAACAGCACTGATTTACGAGGTATCGGAGGCTTGCCTTTTGTAAATACGTAGTGGGACCAGACGGTTGGGAGGGATTTGTTCCTGTAAATGTAGTTTAGTCTGGGTGAGACTGATGGGCTGTTTCTGTAGACAGGCGTTTTGTTCTGGGAGTAGGTGTGGTGACAGCAGGCCAGCCTTGCAAAGCCTTAAGCAGCAAAGCACAGAGCCTTTTCAGGGGGTGGACTGTCATCTGGGCCTACATGCAGACCATCCGTTTACCTGCTGAGGCAGTATTCCTTCTTTCATTCCCCCTTCCCAGACTCCTGGAGCCACTGGGCTCGTCCCAACCTTTCTGCACTAAATCACTCTTCAGGTTTTGGACATCTGTTTGAAAACTGGTTTTGAAAAATGTTTATTTCTTTTTTCTTTTTTTTGGACACGCTTTTATAAGACGTGAAGTAGCTGCAGTTCTGTTGCGTTGCCTCCAGATGTATAAATGCTGTGCAGTAAAATGGGCTCATTCTGTGGCTGGAAAGACACGGCTTGCCTCGATGTACGCTGAACCCTAGTAACATGTTTACTTACTGTGTATTTATACATGTAGCCTATGTTTATGGTCGCAAGCTGATTCTGCCAGTAGTGTGGTAGTGTGTTCATTAGATGAAGTAATGGCGTCGGCGAAGTGGAGGGTGGGTCCGATAAACGGTACACACGAGAAGGCTGGTCTGGAGGGCTGTGGCTGGGAATGTTACGGAGTATGTAACTGGGAATGTTTCTGGGAATTCGACTGTCGGGAGACCCATTGCTACAGTGCAGTCAGGATTCAAATCCTCATTTCTTTGTTTCCACAAAAAGTTAGCCTTTGGTACTCTGTAAAAATAATGAAGGAATTTCATCACTTTCTCTAGCTGGTCTGCGGGCACATTTTAATTGAAAAGCTAACTGTCCTTTCTCATTTGGTGTGGGCTTGGTGAAAGTTGTCTGTAGTACTGGGGTTCACCAGTAGCAGTGCTGTTGAGTCGTGGAGCACTGGCTGTGCTGGATCAGTTATTTTACACAGAGTGTGTGCCGTAGCTCCGCCCTGTCGAGCTGCTGATCCACTGTCCCCCATCACCATGGCGATTAGTAAAGATGTAATCTTAGCTCTGTTGAATCTGAAATCGTCCTGAGACAAACAGACATTAGTTACCCATTCCACAGTAGCGCAGGAGTAGCTGTTGCAGTGTGTTTTTGGGAAAAGACCGTCTCGTGTTCCACACATGGCGGCAGTCAGCTGGAGGCCAGCTGGCCCAGGCCTAAGAGCCCTTCAGCTGTAGCAAGCGTTTGCATTTCCAGAAAAGTGAGATATCCACAGACACGCCCTAACACCTGCTTTGTTTTTATGCCATTGTGTAGCCCTTGTAATTTTGCGCAGGATCCTGCAACCACACTGTTGTACTTGTGGAACAGGGTATTTTTTAAAGATAACTCCTGTTGATAATGCTTCTGCCTGATGGTGTTTCAGGCTACGGGCATCATGAATATTGAAGTTTAAAGAAGCTTAATAAAACTATACACTCTAACCTATAGCATGTTTGCCATGTGCATTTTTTAAACAGAGCTCCTTGCTTTGCAGGAAAATCAAACAGTTTTTAATCTTCAGTTCCTGCTCCTTACGCAAAACCTCTTGAACACCTACAGTTAGGTAGGGACCTTGTCAGTGGTTGACCTTTGTCCCTTGACCCCTAAGCCCAGCCAAACATTGACAGGACTGCAGTAATGTGCCACTCTGGACACCAGAGATGGACATGCAGTCCCTCAGAGAAACAACCCTTCTGCTGTCCCCTGGATTTCAACCCTAATCCTGTCCCCTTACTTACCAACGACAGATCACCTGTTAAACACCTGTTAAACCCCAACACTGTCCCCTGGGTTACCATCGACAGATCACCTGTTAAACCCCAACACTGTCCCCTGGGTTACCATCGACAGGTCACCTGTTCTACCTTAATCCTGTCCCCTATTGCCCTGGGAAGGGGTTCCCAAAGATGGATCACATGCTCATCCTGTCCAAACCAGCTCACTGCATTATAACTAAAAGTATTTTATTCTGAGTTTAACACACAGCCTCAAAAACAGTGGTACACTGGAGATTTCAGAGCCAAATGTTTTTATTCTCATTACTAAGACTTTTGAGGGGGCAGTACATTACAGAGTTATTTAGAGCAGATAGAGTACATATGAAGAGAGAGAAGAGTACATGTGATTATTCTCATATTCTACAGTCAGCACATAAGGATTTGGCCATTCGGTTGAAGGTACATAAAATATGTGATTTTCCATGTGGTTCAAGACATGTTCCAATCATTTAAGTCCAAACATCTGCCATAAAATGCAAACCAAACTATTTGAAAGACAGAGCCAGGGAGTTTAAACCAGACACGAGAGGAGTGATCCAGCCAGATACAATGGAGACAAGTCAGCAGAACCCAACAAAGAGTGGACAGACAAGTCAACAGAACCCTCCATAGAGGGAGAGACAAGTCAACAGAACCCTCCATAGAGGGAGAGACAAGTCAACAGAACCCAACATAGAGGGAGAGACAAGTTAACAGAACCCAACATAGAAGGACAGACAAGTCAACAGAACCCTCCATAGAGGGAGAGACAAGTTAACAGAACCGCACATGGAAAGAGATCCACAGTACCAGATTCAGACATACATAGGGAGGGAGGAAGCGAGTCCTGCATTTTTAAGTTTCCATTTTTTGGCATCCTATTCATACACTCAGGGATCCTCAGTCCCTGTGATCTGAAGATGAGACATACTGACCCACAGAAACAAACGGCTTCGGTACTCTCATAACCAGTAGAATTTCAAAACTGCTCAGACGACAGTGGTTAAATACTGAAATTACACATCATTCAAATTATCACACATCAGTCAGGCACACATCCAGTGATGCTGTCAGTAAAAACAACATCAGGTCAGCCAAAGGTTAGGACACAACAGAAGCCAAACTGCTCGAGTGTTTAAATGTTAATAAAGTCTGTTTTCAGAGCGAAGTGCAGAGAGGAGAGAGTCCTTCTGGGCTGGGTTCCACAGGTAAGACCTCATGCAATGTTCTGTCCAGGTAGTGTTGCTAAACACTGTCCTGCCTTTGGCTCCATAAACTTAACCCTTCAGTGCCCTCCTGAAACAGCCCTTTCCATCACAGGCTATAGCTAGCTAGCTGGGACCTGCAGATTTGGCATTTTCTCCCACGGTGCCCCAGAAGTAGGCCTGCCCACTTCTGGAGCCCCTCCCACCTTCAAGTGCCCGGTCCTGCCAGCCCCTGCATTTTAGAGAGGAGATGAGGAAACCCTGTGGGACCCTCCTGTGTCACACAGTCCTAAGCTGTTATCATTACCCATGCACACAACAGCGCCCCCCCGGTGACGAGTCACTCCTGCTGCTGTACAGCAGTGCAGCATGCAGCACGTGTGCCCTTTAAGCTGCAGGAACACGCCTCTCTCCTCCACCTGTTAAAACTACCAAACATGGACCTGCTTAGAAGTGAGTTAAAGCTTCACAGCAGTTAAAGCGTTATTTTGGTAAATCGGGCGTTGTAGCGGTAAGTGGTGAGACAGGCTGAATGGTGGAGCCGCCAGACCATGACCACTCATGGTGGAGCCACTTGGGCTCAGTGCGGCTGGAAGGTTTTGCCTATCTCCTCCAGCAGCACCATGAACTTCTGCTCCCGGTCCTGGGGGCTGTGAGTCCAGGCCAATGGCAGGTGAGCAGAGACCATCCTGCGATCTGAAACACACGTGTTCACGCACGCGCACACACGCATATACGCACACGTGCACACACACGCACGCACACACACATACTTGTCATTGCAGTAGTCCCTTTAGTAACTAAAGATTCAGATTTCCTCAAATTCCTTGACATGTCACTCTGCCCAGCTGTGGTATAGTTACTAATATGGTACACTATATGACCAAAAGTATCTGTACACCCCTTGGTCTGGGGCTGTTTTTCTACAGCACATCGGCGATTTTAGACTCTTTTTAGGGGTGCTCAAGCACACCTAAATTTCATCTCAGCACCCCTAAAAAAATAAAATAATAATAATAATTATTATTATTATTATTTTCTGAAATCATTTTTAGCCCTCTCTAATGTTAGATTTTGCAAACTTGTCTGAGGGCTGGTAAATTGAAAATCAGCACCGTTCTACACTTCCTATCCACCCCACCCCTAGTTTCAAACTGAGCTCACGAGATGTAGCTAGGTAGTGAATTTAGGATTTCATGGCGCAGAAAAACACAAATAAATTGAAACGTTAGCAAATAAAATTGCTGAATGTTCTGACCGAGAACGTTGGGCCAAATCAATATTACTGTGCAGCTGATTCGATGTGTTTGGCGATGTATCAACGTAATTTTAACGAGCTCACAAGCTAGCTAGCTAGCTAACGGCTAACGTTAGATCATCTCTGACCTAGCTTGCTTGTAAATTTGCTAATTTCAGATTTTAAACATGGCAGTGCGTGAATGTCATTCATTTTTGTGCGGGTACTGTTAAAGTTAGTTAAAGTTGTTTGTGTGGGTCATAGAGTTAGAGCAAAGTCGATTTAACACTTAGAAAGTCTCTGGTTATAGTTCCATGGTGTGAATAGTGTCAAAGAACGTTAGCTGACGTTGTTCGCTAGCTAGCTAGCCACCTAGCTCAGAGATTAGCTCTCTGAGCTAGTCTGCTTGCATTGCACACGTGCTAGCTAACAAGCTAAGTGATGCACTTTATTATTTTAGCTAAAGTATTCTTTTATTTACTTTGGAAAGTTATGGTCATTATGATTGAGTCTTTGCCTCAGGTTTCATTAACTGACTGTGGGCCCTCTCTAAAACAGGTGTATTATATTGAAATCTGTGATTGTTTATTCTGAACCATTACTGCAATTGACCACCCAACTAATTGATTTGAGGTTTGCCAAAGTGAAAGGGGCTGAATACTTCTGCAGACATCATTTTTATTCCATTTTTAATTTTCTAAAAAATATTTTGTGGTGTAAAACTCATGTTACTTACGAGTAATTCATTGAAAGAATTGTAAATTAAAATATCATATATAGAAAAATATTAATGTATTAATTGTTATCCAATGAAACGAGTGATTTAGCAGAGGGGTTAAACACTTTTGCAAGGCACTGTATTCATGTCACATTCTCATTAGGGGCTGAGCCCCCCTAAAGGTCTGAGCCTAGAATCGCCCTTGCTACAGCATACAATCACATTCTAGACGATTGTGTGCTTCCCCAACAGTATGGGAAGGCCCTTTTCTGTTTCAGCATGAGAAAAAATGGTTTCATAAAGAACGGTTTGGAAGAACTTGACTGGCCTGCACAGAGCCCTGACTTCAACCCCATCCAACATCTTTGGGATCAATTGGAAAGTCAAATTATCACCCAATCAGGGCCTAATAATGCCACTAATGCTCTTCTGGCTGAATGGAAGCAAATCACTTTCGTTGCTTGTTGTCTTTTTATTATTGTAATGCCCATGCAGTTCAGTGTACCTCTGCCATGTGGGTAATAATAAACTTGAACTTGAACTTGAACAATGCTCTGACAGCCGTCCCAGAAAAGTGGAGGTTGTTATAGCGGCAAAGAGTGGACTGACTCCATATTAGTGCTCATAATTCTGGAAGAGATGTTGGATGTCAGGTGTCCACATACTTTTGGCCATGCAGTATATGTATATTTCACTTTGCTGCAGTTCTAGATCTCCAGGGTTTCCTGGGTCCTCACAGTGAACAAGGACCAAGTCCTGAGATGCCCTTTCTGGCTGAATGGAGGCAGCACAGATGTTTTTTTGACTTGTTCCAGTCACACAAAGACGAGAGTGTTTTTCTGCACCCAGCGCCCAGCCTCAGCACTGCGGGACTGTAATGCAGTCTGTGTTTTAGGATCTGGTGCTGCGGGGGTTTGGGAGGGGGGCATGAGGTCACCCTGGGGGCGGGACCTGGTCCTCTCTGGCCGTGTCTGTTACCGAGCACATCGCCCAGCAGCTGCACTGGAGCGCAGCCAGCCCCTCCCCCTCCTCCCGCTCCGTCAGAAGCGTACAGACCCACATTCAGCTGCCTGCAGGCCCAGTGCCTCCTCATGCTCGCAGACAGGGGCCGTCTGTTCCACGCTCCGCGGGCAGAGTGCGCCACAGAGGCCCTGATGGGAGTCTGACTGCACTTTCAATGGAACCCAGAAGCTGTGTTGCACAACCAATAACACATAGCTAAATCAAACCAATGAGTGACTGGCACGGTGACCTTCGACCTTTAACTCCATTCATTCTGTCTGCAGTCTAGATGCTTAGGTGCACTGATAGGTTGACCCTTTCAGGATCCGTTTGGGTAGGAGACACAGCCCTGGTCTCACACTTTAGAATCCCTCTGCATCACCTGGGGCCAAATTCAATCGCTTGCCGTGCTTGTCTCCTCCGTCCCCACCTGACCCGGAAATCTACCAAGGCCCGCCTTCCTTAAGAACATTCCAACCCATTAAAGGCTCCTTAAAGGAGCGAGGAGCTAGGAGACTCTCGAGGAATACTTGAGCAAGGAAACACAAGTGCATCTGTTTGCAGAAGTATTTTTTTAGGAAACAAGACGTATAAATAATCGATCCATGGATCCACCTCTCCCCATCTGCCATGTCTGTAATCGATGTGGCTTCAAACTGACATTTGACTGAACTGAAGGATGTTCTATTTGCATACTATACGTTTCCTCTATCCTTGCATGCTTGCATTGCATCCTCTATTGGGTGGAGCTAAGAAAGTGAGGAATGAACATAAGGAAAGAGTGCAAGGAGGTAAAATAAGCTCCTGGAACGAGTCCCTACATTGATGCACCTTCTGTGCGACATGACTCACCATATCCACCCCCTCAAAACTTTATTATCTGACACAATGGTACAGTCCAAATGCAAGGTAAACCTCCTGCGTCACCTGACAGAAAACCTTTTTTATGCTTCCCCCTAAAACCTAATGCTCCTCTACACAATAATAATAATGGACCACTTTACACTATGTCAGTCAGGACCTTCATCTGAGTCGAGACCTGTGTTTGACTTGGGACCTTGGTTTGAGTCGAGACCTGTGTTTGACTTGGGACCTTGGTTTGAGTCGAGACCTGTGTTTGAGTCGGGACCTTGGTTTGAGTCGAGGCCTGGGTTTGATTCAGGAACTGGGTTTGTGTTGGGACATGGGAGTGAATCGGGGTCTGAGTTTGTGTCGGTACCCGGGTGTGAGTTGGTACCCGGGTGTGAGTTGGGGCCCGGGTGTGAGTCGGGTCCTGGGTGTGAGTCGGTGCCCGGGTGTGAGTCGGTACCCAGGTGTGAGTCGGGTCCTGGGTGTGAGTCGGTGCCCGGGTGTGAGTCGGGTCCTGGGTGTGAGTCGGGTGCCCGGGTGTGAGTGGGTCGGGTGTGAGTCGGGCCCGGTGGGTGTGAGTTGGTGGTTGGGGCCCGGGTGTGAGTCGGGTCCTGGTTGTGAGTCGGTGCCCGGGTCCCGTGTGAGTCGGTCCTGGGTCTGAGTCGGGTGTGAGTCGGGTCCTGGGGGAGTCCCCGGGTGTGAGTCGGGTCCTGGGTGTGAGTGGGTGTGAGTCGGGTCCTGGGTGTGTGAGTCGGTGCCCGGGTGTGAGTCGGGTCCCGGGTGTGAGTCGGGGCCCGGGTGTGAGTCGGGTCCCGGGTGTGAGTCAGGTCCTGGGTGTGAGTCGGGTCCTGGTGTGAGTCGGGTGCCCGGGTGTGAGTCGGTCTGGGTGTGAGTCGGTGTGTGAGTCGGGTCCTGGGGTGAGTCGGGTCCTGTTGGGTGTGAGTTTGGGTCCTGGGTGTGAGTCGGGTCGGGTGTGAGTCGGTCCCGGGTGTGAGTGTGCCCGGGGTCTGGGGTGTGGGTCTCTGGGTGTGAGTTGGGGCCCGGGTGTGAGTCGGGTCCTGGGGTGAGTTGGGGTCCCGGGTGTGAGTCGGTCCCGGGTGTGAGTCGGGTCCTGGGTGTGAGTTGGGGCCCGGGTGTGTGAGTCGGGTCGGGTGTGAGGTCGGGTCATGGGTGGAGTCGAGTCCCCGGGTGTGAGTCGGGTCCTGGGTGTGAGTTGGGGCCCGGGTGTGAGTCGGGTCTTGGGTGTGAGTCGGTGCCCGGGTGTGAGTCGGGTCTTGGGTGTGAGTTGGGGCCCGGGTGTGAGTCGGGTCTTGGGTGTGAGTTGGGGCCCGGGTGTGAGTCGGGTCTGGTGTGAGTCGGTGCCCGGGTGTGAGTCGGGTCCTGGGTGTGAGTCGGTGCCCGGGTGTGAGTCGGGTCCTGGGTGTGAGTCGGTCCCCGGGTGTGAGTCGGGTCCTGGGTGTGAGTCGGGTCCTGGGTGTGAGTCGGTGCCCGGGTGTGAGTCGGGTCCTGGGTGTGAGTCGGTGCCCGGGTGTTGTAGTCGGGTCTTGGGTGAGTCGGGTCCGGGTGTGAGTCGGGTCCTGGGTGTGAGTCGGGGCCCGGGTGTGAGTCGGGTCCTGGGTGTGAGTCGGGTCCTGGGTGTGAGTCGGTCCCCGGGTGTGAGTCGGGTCCTGGGTGTGAGTCGGTGCCCGGGTGTGAGTCGGGTCTTGGGTGTGAGTTGGGGCCCGGGTGTGAGTCGGGTCTTGGGTGTGAGTTGGGGCCCGGGTGTGAGTCGGGTCCTGGTTGTGAGTTGGGGCCCGGGTGTGAGTTGGGGCCCGGGTGTGACAGGGCTATCTGTGTGCACTGCCTTAGCCGGCAGCTGTGCCATACCTTGGAAGAAGCGTCCGCTGGGTTTGGCGGCGGCAGCTTCAGACACGGCCAGCCACACCACGGTGTCCGCACCCTGCTCGGACTGCGCAGCTTGTGCTGCATCGACCGGTAGAAGTCTGGCCTCGCTGCTGCCACGGCTGGGGGGCGAGACAGACAAAGGATTGGGCCATTCAGCCAATCAACTTACTGCATCAAGCGTGAGTCCCTCCAACTTTCATCTCACCTTATCCTTTCATACATTTGGGACTAAAATTATCAGATGTTTTAACGTCAAAATGTTCAAATCCCAAATACTGTCCCCCCCCTCCCTCACCCCTCCGCCAGCGCAGACGGTACCTGGGGTGTCGGCCCAGCCAGGGTGCATGACGGAGAAGTGGATGGAGTCGTGTGTTTTGGCCCACTGCTCTGTCATCACCACCTGCTGCCTCTGCAAACACAGAAGAGTGAGTCAGCGATCAGGCTCCAGGAGCCGTGAGAACTATAAAAAATTTAAAAAACGAAAAAATAAACCTCCTGAACGTAGGAACGGCCCCGCCCAGCCCCGCCTCTCCCGCCCCGCCCCGCCCCCCCCCCCACGCCCAGCCTGGCCCCGCCCCACCACGCCCTGCTTTGCCTGCTTGCCTTGTTCTGGGCGTAGACTTTGGTGCCATCAAATGGGCCGCGCTCAGACTGCAGGTTTCCTGTGCGGAGTTTCTGAACCAGCATTCCACCTGAGGACACCGTGATCTGGGGGGGGGGTCAGAACATCTGTGCTTCATCAAGAGGGAGTCTAGGATGGGGGGGGTTCAGAACATCTGTGTTTCATCAAGAGGGAGTCTGAGATCATGAAACCCGTGGCTGATGAACTCCTCCAGAGTGGGTGGGATTTATTGGTACAGAGGCCTGGCTTCTGAGGGTGTAGAGGTGCATGTGTGTGCTAGCTTTGTTAATGAGGGATTGCAGATAGGGGGCAGCATGTTAGACGCAGGCAGGGTGGGTGTTAGAGGCAGGTGGGGGTGTTGGGTGGGTGTTAGACAGAGGCAGGTGGGGGTGTTGGGTGGGTGATAGACAGAGGCAGGTGGGGGTGTTGGGTGGGTGATAGAGGCAGGGGGGGGTGTTGGGTGGGTGTTAGACAGATAGAAGCAGGTGGGGGTGTTGGGTGGGTGTTAGAGGCAGGGGGTGTTGGGTGGGTGGTAGACAGAGGCAGGTGGGAGTGTTGTGTGTGTTTAGAGGCAGGGGGTGTTGGGTGGGTGGTAGACAGAGGCAGGTGGGAGTGTTGGGTGGGTGTTAGAGGCAGGGGGTGTTGGGTGGGTGATAGACAGAGGCAGGTGGGGGGTGTTAGACACTAATTTGGGGTGCGCTCACCACCCGGGGGTCACTGCTCTTCTCCAGAAGAGGAATCAGGCTCTTGGTCAGAATGTACACCCCTAGAGGGAGGGAGGGAAGGTACAATCAAACTCACACAAACCAGTTTCTGCTTCACAGCAGAAGGTACCCAGAATGCCCCGGGTATGGTACAGACTCTCTTACCCAGAATACCCCTGGGTGTAGTACACACTCTCTTACCCAGAATGCCCCAGGGTGTGGTACAGACTCTCTTACCCAGAATGCCCCTGGGTGTGGTAAAGACTTGTCTACCCAGAATGCCACTGGGTGTGATACAGACTCTCTTACCCAGAATGCCACTGGGTGTGGTGCAGACTCTCTTCCCCAGAATACCCCTGGGTGTAGTACAGACTCTCTTAACCCGAATGCCCCAGGGTGTGGGACAGACTCTCTTACCCAGAATGCTCCTGGATGTAGTACAGACTTTCTTACCCAGAATGCTCCTGGGTGTGGTATAAACTCTTTTATCCGGAATGCCATTGGGTGTGGTACAGACTCTCATACCCAGAATGCCACTGGGTGTGGTACAGAGTGCCTTCCCCAGAATGCCCCTGGGTGTGGTACAGACTTTCTTACCCAGAATGCCCCTGGGTGCAATACAGACTCTCTTACCCAGAGTGTTGGTGGCAAAGCTCTTCTCCAGCCCATCAGTGTTCACCTCTCTCTCATTCATCATGCTGCCTGCATTATTAATCTGTCCAGAGAGAAGGAGGGGGGAGGGAGAGAGGGGGAGAGACAGAGGGGAGAGAGGGAGAGAGAGGGCAGACAGGGGAGAGATGGAGAGAGAGAGGGGGAGAGAGGAGGGAGACAGGGGGGAGCTCAAGAGAGGGGAGAGTGAGAGAGAGGGGGAGAGAGGGAGGGGGGGAGGGGAGAGAGAGGGGGGATGAAGTGAAGGTGATGGATGTATAAAAATCTGATCACACTGAATGATTGTTAGTCTATCATTAGAAAAGCCCACAGTAATCTGCAAATCCACAGTGTGGACTGATTTTGGGCTGAGCTCACAGGTCTGTGACTTTGCCAAACACCAGAGGGTTCTCACCAGCACGTTCAGAGACTTGTATTTCTTCTTAAAGGCTTCAGCAAATTCCCAAACTTTTCGAGGCTCTGACAGGTCCAGGATATGGACATGAATCTCCTAGAGACACATACTGAAGTCTTAACTGCACAGTTTAGTAGCCAAATGATATATAATGGCATACGTGTAACAATCAAAAATTTGAAATATAAATTACGCCCTTGCAAAGGTGGCATTTCAGTGTGATGCTGAAATGGAAAAGGTGAGTTGAGGAGCTAACCTTATTGGCCGTCTCCCTGATGATGTCACCTCTGGCTTCCTCAGCTTTGTCCTTATTCCTGCAGACCATATGGATCACGCCGCCTGGGGGCATACAGACAAACCCCTGAAATAACCTCACACCTCCTGGGGGCATACATACAAACCCCTGAAATAACCTCGCTCCGCCTGGGGGCGTACAGACAAACCCCTGAAATAACCTCACACTGCCTGGGGGCATACATACAAACCCCTGAAATAACCTCACACCTCCTGGGGGCATACATACAAACCCCTGAAATAACCTCGCTCCGCCTGGGGGCGTACAGACAAACCCCTGAAATAACCTCACACCGCCTGGGGGCATACATGCAAACCCCTGAAGTAACCTCACTCCGCCTGGTGGAATACAGACAAACCCCTGAAATAACCTCACACCTCCTGGGGGCATACATACAAACCCCTGAAATAACCTCGCTCCGCCTGGGGGCGTACAGACAAACCCCTGAAATAACCTCACACCGCCTGGGGGCATACATGCAAACCCCTGAAGTAACCTCACTCCGCCTGGTGGAATACAGACAAACCCCTGAAATAACCTCACACTGCCAGGGGAGCATGCAGGTACCACAAACAAAACTCTGAAATAACCTCACACCTCCAGGGGGTGTCCAGCAAACCCCTGAAATAACCTCACTCCACCTGGGAGCGTACAGACAAACCCCTGAAATAACCTCACTCCGCCTGGGGGCATACAGACAACCCCCTGAAATAACCTCACTCCACCTGGGGGCATACAGACAAACCCCTGAAATAACCTCACACCGCCTGGGGGGCGTACAGACAAACCCCCGAAATAACCTCACACCGCCTGGGGGCATACAGACAAACCCCTGAAATAACCTCACACCGCCTGGGGGCATACAGACAAACGCCTGAAATAACCTCACACTGCCTGGGGGCATACAGACAAACCCCTGAAATAACCTCACACTGCCTGGGGGGCGTACAGACAAACCCCTGAAATAACCTCACACTGCCTGGGGGGCGTACAGACAAACCCCTGAAATAACCTCACACCGCCTGGGGGCATACATGCAAACCCCTGAAGTAACCTCATTCCGCCTGGGGGCATACAGACAAACCCCTGAAATAACCTCACACTGCCTGGGGGCATACATGCAAACCCCTGAAGTAACCTCACTCCGCCTGGGGGCATACAGACAAACCCCTGAAATAACCTCACACCGCCAGGGGAGCATGCAGGTACCACAAACAAAACTCTGAAATAACCTCACACCTCCAGGGGGTGTACAGAGAAACCCCTGAAATAACCTCACACCTCCGGGGGGTGTACAGACAAACCCCTGAAATAACCTCACACCGCCTGGGGGCGTACAGACAAACCCCTGAAATAACCTCACACCACCTGGGGGGCATATAGTAATCACAAACGCAACCCTGAAATAACCGCACTACAGGTTTAACCCTGAAATAACCGCACCACAGGTTTTACCTTCGTGTTAGAAACTGCCCAGCTGTGTGGGGTTTTGACTATTGCGGTGTTTCCACACTGGTTTGGCCTCTGTGTCCAGAAAAATTCATCACCAAGCAACCGAGCAACTCAGAGAGATGCACCATTCAGCAGCTCGATGCAGACCACATCCAGCACTAATATAAACAGGTGGCTCTGGACCACTCACAGTTGAGAGGCTAATAAACCTACTGTATTACCCCAGTGATGCCCTTTTAATTTATAGTTCATATTGAGTTATGATTAATCTATGAATGCTAGAGACTCCCAACCCCCAATCCCTGCTCCAGCTCCTCACCCCCCCTCCCCAAAGCCCCCGCCACAACCCGCGGACTACCTCTCTTAGCGATGGCGATGGCAGCGGCTTTCCCGATTCCACTGCTAGCGCCAGTTATCATGAAGGACCGGCCTGCCACGGACACATCCAGGTCCTTCTCCACAAACCGCTTAGCGGCACTCTCGAATCCCTTCCTGCAGACACACACAATGCACCAGAGAACAGCACACTTCCTGCAGACACACACAATGCACCAGAGAACAGCACACTTCCTGCAGACACACACAATGCACCAGAGAACAGCACACTTCCTGCAGACACCACAGTGCACCAGAGAACAGCACACTTCCTGCAGACACCCACAATGCACCAGAGAACAGCACACTTCCTGCAGACACCCACAATGCACCAGAGAACAGCACACTTCCTGCAGACACCCACAATGCACCAGAGAACAGCACACTTCCTGCAGACACCCACAGTGCACCAGAGAACAGCACACTTCCTGCAGACACACACAATGCACCAGAGAACAGCACACTTCCTGCAGACACCCACAATGCACCAGAGAACAGCACACTTCCTGCAGACACCCACAGTGCACCAGAGAACAGCACACTTCCTGCAGACACACACAATGCACCAGAGAACAGCACACTTCCTGCAGACACCCACAATGCACCAGAGAACAGCACACTTCCTGCAGACACCCACAATGCACCAGAGAACAGCACACTTCCTGCAGACACCCACAGTGCACCAGAGAACAGCACACTTCCTGCAGACACCCACAATGCACCAGAGAACAGCACACTTCCTGCAGACACACACAATGCACCAGAGAACAGCACACTTCCTGCAGACACCCACAGTGCACCAGAGAACAGCACACTTCCTGCAGACACCCACAATGCACCAGAGAACAGCACACTTCCTGCAGACACCCACAATGCACCAGAGAACAGCACACTTCCTGCAGACACAGCACACTTTTGTTGTCTCAGCCCAGGGTCTGCCCTTCTCAGACTGCGATTGTGATTTATTTAGGTTTCATCGCATGGACCAGGCCTTGTATTTGAATGCTGCCCATTGCATACAGTGTTGGCTAATTTAAAAAAGTCCAATTAGCCAACAATCCAAGGTCATCTCAAGGACAGCAGACAAAATGGATGCAGTATATGATGAGAGCTTTGATTTAACCATGACCTCAACAAAGAACTCAAACAATTACAACAGCTAGCTGGCCTAGAACAAACTCTCAGTCTTATAAAAGGCTTGCATTATCATTTGAGCGACATCAGTGGAAGCTAATGACAGGCTTGTGAAGCTGGCCTTGATCCCAGACTCTGTAGTGTCATTGTATTCTCTGGACAAGCAGGGGTAAAGCGGGCCACTGGTTGCTTTTATTAAAAGACCACACTGCGGTTCGGTAGATACTATCTTGGGAAAAGATCCTGATGATTTTGTGCAATGTGAAATGCGGTAAAGCTCCCGCATATTCACATAAACATTCAAGTTGAATGTTATGATCAATGACCAACAGCAATAATAACGGACCCGAAGTGTTACAATGTGACCATTATAGCTGCAAGTGGTCGGTTATTTCATTGGTTTACTGCACGGGTTGTCGAAACAAAGTAAACCATTCGTGTTCCAATAAAATGTGTTCCATCTACATTTTATTTTCCAGCACCACTGCATCAGTTGACATTTAAAATTTCTTTCCAGCACAGCTGCATCAGTTGAAGTTTAAAATTTCTTTCCAGCACCACTGCATCAGTTGAAATTTAAAATTTCTTTTCAGCACCGCGGAGTCAGCTGAAATTTAAAATGTCTTTTCAGCACCGCGGAGTCAGTTGAAATCTAAATTTTCCTTCTAGCGCCACCGCTGCTTCAGTTGCGCCTGTAATCTTCTGTCGCCCTTCGCATTGCGTTCAGACGCTCTTAACCAACCAGCGCGAATTCTAATGCACGAGAACACGAGCGCATTCACCTAAACTATGCGAGCAATAGTCCCGCGCGTTCACAGTACAATTACCGTACACACCACGGGAAAAAAGCGTATAATCTAATATGCTGAATGCCCTCCTGAAACCCTAATATCCTCTAATATCCTTGCATTAACTGTCTTAACTACTGCTTGTATTTTTTTTCACATAGACTGCGTTGTTGCCGTTCTCGTTGTGTTAGTGTTAATCAGTTTAACCTTCAGGGTCCAAGTTGAACTATGCGGTTGTTCCCTGCACTTGGACCGGTACTTCTCTCTAGGGTTTTCGTCATACTTGTTCCTGGTTATGGTTATACACTTTGTTGTACGTCGCTCTGGGTAAAAGCGTCTGCCAAATGCCTGTAATGTAATGTAATGAATGAGTCTGAGATCCGCAAATCTACATTAATAACATAAATACTTTGCATGGGTTGATAATTAGTCTTTGTTGAACAAGCTAAATAGCCAATGTCAATTACAATGTCAATGATGTTGCATTTAGATTTTAAGCCAGTTGAGGAGAGCCTCCCGTGTTAATTACAGAGCTGCATCTTTGTGGCTGTCGGTGGCGATCTGGGCAGCCAGCACATCTGATCGGTCTCAGTTCGTGTTCAAAGAGAGCTATAAACGCTAAAAGAACCAAGTAAACCCAACAGGGACAACGTCCAGCGGAAACTTTACCGTACCTTGTGTATTCATGGATTCCCTTTAAAAACCAGATGCTATTCCGATATAGAGACATCCTGAGTTCCGACACCCGTTTGCTTCACACCCTCGCTTTGTTTTAAGCGCAGACGCATCAGTCACGTGGGTCACAGTTCAGGTTTGTGACAGTACTGGCCATCCAGTGGCTGCCCTCAGAACAACGGGGCTCCACAACGTGACAGCTGTGCAAAAGCTTGTCCTAACCGCTCGCGCTGCCTTCAGTATCTTTACCGTGTATAAGGACTTTGCCAACAAGTGTGAAGTTCAGTCTGTATGTGTATTGAAAAAAAAAATATATCGAACTTAAATGAATATGTGGTTGAATAGTTTAATCAACGGTGTTCTCGGAGAAGATGAATAGTTTGATCAGAGGCGTATTTAGTGTGGGGGGAGAGCTTGCTCAGGGTTTGGTTTACTTCGTTTGTCAGTTTGCAAAGGAACGTTCTAAATGTGTGCGGATAAGGTCATAGGACTGTGCGGTCGGACCTGTGTAAAAGCTCCGTCTATGGACCGCACCTAGCTCAAACATTTTCACAATCGAGGTCAACACTTTCTAGTGAAACATCCGATGACCTTTGTCCCGGCATTCAGAGATTGTGAAAATTCGGTCCTTACTGTGTGTGGCAGTTCTTTTTTCATTTATTTTTTGTATCATTGGTATAACATTTGTATTGGGGAGCTTTATACGTCGATTTGATGAAAGCAACGTATCTAGAAATGATATAACGTGCACCAGAGAGGATGAAGGGTGGTAGGGTAGATACAAGTGCTTTGCAAACAGTGCACCTTGCCCCCCATGCAGCCTGACAGGTGTGCACCAATCCGGGGTCCGAATGGCTGTGATGGGCGGGGCGATCCAATGGTCAAATGCCTAGGGGGGAGGAGTTTAGCAACTTTCTGTTTGTAGAATTCCTGGAAGGGGAACTATGCTGCCTTATCGGATCGACGAGAAGCATAAAGTGCTCAGTAACGCGTGTTAAAATCAGAAGGACCTCCACTGGATTAAAAAATGGTAAGGCGCCTTTATGTCTTTTCAGCAGGAACACGTGTTCACGTTTCAGTTGTGAGTGCAGGTTCAGCCACACAAGCTGCGCCTTCCGCAGGTGAATGCACCTGTCCTTTTCATCTGAGTGTTTATAATGTCTACACTAAGAAATAAACTACATTAATGTTCATCCCACAGGAATGTGCACAGGTTAATACTGTATTAAAAATTTGACATAGGCTTCTAATATTAGATTTAGATTTCGGGATATTGTAATTTTAACAGGTAGAAAGGTGCTCTTTCGCGCTCGAACGCGATGCTGCGTAGGCGTTCGGTTTGTCCCATGTCCTCTCCTGTGGGCTACACGATGATGACTGGCCTTGTTCTGCAATATCATATCGTACTCAATTTTATCGCGATTTCTTGCGAAGAACTTTGCACAGCTAAACTATTTTCTTACGTAGCATATCCAGGGAAAGGGGAAGGAATATGCATTATGTATTAAAATTATCGTGTAAGAAATTTTTAACTGGAAGACCAACTCTGATGTGTCGCTACGATCCACAGTGCAATCTTATATTAGGAAATATAATAATCAGCCACGACCGTAGCCCCACATAATCCAGGAGGACATCTGTTGCTTTTACTACAGTTCAGTGCCTGAATGCAGCCCCAGGAGTTGGTAACAGGCCGAAAAGATTTAAATCAGGTGTTGTCCCGTCTGACCCGTAAAGGGTCGATGCGGGTGCAGCCTTTTGTTTAGCCCAGCACTACGACACCTGATTCAACTAATTAACGAATCATGGTCTTCAATCAAGACCTTGTTAAGTCTAAACAAAAACCTGCACCCACGTTCTTTTTGGGTAAAATTTGAACACCCGAGGCTTATATCCATGTCAGTTCGTTTTCAATACCAACACAACAGCGTTTCGGGAAGTTGAGAACATTTTGTTAGCAGTCATCTCCATATTGCAGTTTTTCAACAGGCGCTTTCTTTGATCGTTGATTTGTCGATCTGGCGATTGACCCGCTGCAGTTTACTTAATTTGTTGTCAAAATAGAGGACTGTTAAATAATACTTTAATATACTAATGTTAAAAAACAGGTAAAATACTGTTAAGAGAGGTCTAAAACATGACGAGGCATAGTTGTGAGACGAGTTTATAAGTGAACATGTATTAAGGCCCGGGAACCCTTTTTTTTTTGGCTGAAATGATTCCTCAGGGTTGTTTTCCTCCCATTTAGTGTCTTGGCTGTGAATTATTCCAGACAGAACCGTTAATTATTACTTCGCGCGATCAATCGGTTTTACTGCTCCTTCCTGTCCCTGAGACCTTTTACCTCCATCAGCTTCGTTATTCTTTAATGGGGATCAGTAGCGCGGCGTAACCTCCTGAATCCTAGGCGGGGTTTGATGAAATGAAAAATGCCTTTGGCACGCAGATGTGTATAATTACTGAAAGGGCCACAGAGTCAGACATGTACTGAAGGCGGAGAATGCTATCGCACAGCGTTGGTACACCATGAGCACTGAAAAGACAAGGGCAGCTTACCCAGACCTGGACGTACACAACGCCCCAGAGTGCAGCCGCCGCCCCACCAACTCTCAACTTTACATTTTATATCAGCAGTACGCTGTCAATGCACCCTGTGCCCGAACGTGACATATTTTTTCCGAAAATTACCAGACGAAAGTTTTTCCTAATTGCCCCATTTGGATTCACATTCAAACCTGGTACTTCCCTGTCTCCAGCAAAAGTGAAACTCAATTAGAAGTATTCAGTGCGTTTGCGGAACAGAGAAGAAACACTGCCCCTAGTGGAGCCTGTGGGAGGAGCAGCTGCACGTGCCAGAGAGCGCGCAGTCTCTGTTGAACTCCTGTATTAAGGCTTTTACATATTCTGTAAGTACATGGCGCATACGCTGTCCGGACGGACAGTCCGCAGTCGTTCGCCCTTTCATACTCCAGTCGTACCACCGCATACCCAAGCCCTACATTCCCCACAATCTTTGCGCGTCGTTTTCCTTTTCTGCCGGAAGTTACACTGTAAACAACATGGCCTCGTCCTTGCCCAGCATTGTGCTTATTTCTGTCCATGAATTGTTGTTCTTCTGAAAATCTTTATAATCCCGTTGGGATGAATGGCATAAGTGCCTGTACATTCTCACCTCTTCAGCCAGTCTCTCTTCAAATGCCCACTCCATGTCTATTTTGTGTATTCTGCATCACCGCGTGTTTCCGGTGCCACATGAAATGCATGTCGATGTGAAACAGTTTCATAGCGAGCCATGATTTGTGTGACACAGGTACGCGTACGCTAGGTACGCACGGTCACAAATATTGAGCTTTGCGCGGACATGCCAAGGCGGACGTACGCTGAGGTCCGCTATTTCGTCATTTTGACCGCGCAGACTCCAGTGGAGTCCGGTCCATCTATGCTACGTCTGGATCATGATGGGCTTTAGGGAATCATCAAATAACAAACTAAGGCCTGTTTTAAAAGTTTCCATCCTCTCTCTCTCTCTCTCTCTCTCTCTCTCTCTCCGTCTCTCCGTGTGTGTGCGCGTGTGTGCGTGTATATGTGCGTGTGCGTGCATGTGTGCGCGTATGTGCGTGTGCGTGTGTGCGCGTGTGTGCGTGTATATGTGCGTGTGCGTGCGTGTGTGCGCGTGTGCGTGTATATGTGCGCGTGTGTGCGTGTATATGTACGTGTGCGTGTGTGCGTGTATATGTGCGTGTGCGTGTGTGTGCGTGTATATGTGCGTGTGCGTGCGCGTGTGTGTGTGTGTGTGTGTGTGTGTGTGTGTGCGTGTGTGTGCGTGTATATGTGCGTGTGTGTGCGTGTATATGTGCGCGTGTGTGCGTGTGCGTGTGTGCGCGTGTGTGCGTGTGTGTGTGTGCGTGTGTGTGCGTGTGTGTGCGTGTGTGTGTGTGCGTGTGTGTATGTGTGTGTATGCGCATGTGTGTGTGCGTGTGTGCGCGTGTGTGTGCGCGTGTGTGTGCGCGTGTGTGCGCGCGTGTGTGCGCGTGTATATGTGCGTGTGTGTGCGTGTGTGTGCGTGTATATGTGTGTGCATGTGTGCGCGTGTGTGTGTGCGTGTATATGTGTGTGTGTGTGTGCGTGTGTGTGTGTGTGTGTACGTTTGGCTGCAGATGCGTTTCCTGCTGCTGTTCAGCCGGCAGGGGAAGCTCCGGCTGCAGAAGTGGTTCACGCCCCTCACTGACCGCGAGAAGAAAAAGATCATCCGCGACATGATCACGATGGTCATACCCAGAGTGCCCCGCTCCTGCAACTTCTTGCACTGGAGAGATATGAAGATTGTTTACAAGAGGTTAGTACAGAAACACTGTCTCACTGAAACATAGTACAGCCAAACTGTCTCTCACCGGAACATAGTACAGCCACACCGTCTCACCGGAACATAGTAATGCCTCACCAGAGTCTCACCAGAAAATAATACAGCCCTACTGCCTTACCAGAACGTAGTACTCAGGGCTCTGACCCCCTCTGCTCCTGTATAATACTCAAGGCTCTGACCCCCCTCTCCTCCTGTATAATACTCAGGGCTCTGACCCCCTCTCCTCCTGTATAATACTCAGGCTCTGACCCCCTCTCCTCCTGTATAATACTCAGGCTCTGACTCATAATACTCAGGGATCTGACCCCCCTCTCCTCCTGTATAATACTTAGGGCTCTGACCCCCCTCTCCTCCTGTATAATACTCAGGGCTCTGACACCCCTCTCCTCCTGTATAATACTCAGGGCTCTGACCCCCCTCTCCTCCTGTATAATACTCAGGGCTGACTGACCCCCCTCTCCTCCTGTATAATACTCAGGGCTCTGACACCCTCTCCTCCTGTATAATACTCAGGGCTCTGACCCCCTCTCCTCCTGTATAATACTCAGGGCTCTGACCCCCCTCTCCTCCTGTATAATACTCAGGGCTCTGACCCCCCTCTCCTCCTGTATAATACTCAGGGCTCTGACCCCCCCCCCCCCAACCTCTTCCTGTATAATACTCAGGGTTCTGACCCCTTTCCTCCTGTATAATACTCAGGGCTCTGACCCCTCTCCTCCTGTATAATACTCAGGGCTCTGACCCCCTCTTCTCCTGTATAATACTCAGGGCTCTGACCCCCTCTCCTCCTGTATAATACTCAGGCTCTGACCCCCTCTCCTCCTGTATAATACTCAGGCTCTGACCCCCTCTCCTCCTGTATAATACTCAGGGATCTGACCCCCCTCTCCTCCTGTATAATACTTAGGGCTCTGACCCCCCTCTCCTCCTGTATAATACTCAGGGCTCTGACACCCTCTCCTCCTGTATAATACTCAGGGCTCTGACCCCCCTCTCCTCCTGTATAATACTCAGGGCTCTGACCCCCCTCTCCTCCTGTATAATACTCAGGGCTCTGACCCCCCTCTCCTCCTGTATAATACTCAGGGCTCTGACCCCCTCTCCTCCTGTATAATACTCAGGGCTCTGACCCCCTCTCCTCCTGTATAATACTCAGGGATCTGACCCCCCTCTCCTCCTGTATAATACTCAGGGATCTGACCCCCTCTCCTCCTGTATAATACTCAGGGATCTGACCCCCTCTCCTCCTGTATAATACTCAGGGATCTGACCCCTCTCCTCCTGTATAATACTCAGGGCTCTGACCCCCTCTCCTCCTGTATAATACTCAGGCTCTGACCCCCTCTCCTCCTGTATAATACTCAGGTTCTGACCCCCTCTCCTCCTGTATAATGCTCAGGGATCTGACCCCCTCTCCTCCTGGCAGGTATGCCAGCCTGTATTTCTGCTGTGGGCTGGACGATCAGGATAATGAGCTGCTGGGTTTGGAGGTGCTGCACCGTTATGTGGAGCTGCTGGACAAATACTTTGGGAATGTAAGAATTACACCTCTCTCAACAGCGTCATGGCAACCAAACATTTCACCAGTCGCCTGCTTTTCAGCTCATGCGAGGGCTATAGTTAGTTTCACTCGTTAACTAATTAAAACGACTTTGTCCAATAAAATGTTTGATCTTGTTTGATTTCAGCTCGTCTGGCGTTGGTACGGAGCTCTTTGAAGGTTTGTTTTGCATTCTCTAACATTCTGCTTCCCTCCTGCAGGTGTGTGAGCTGGATATTATCTTTAATTTTGAGAAAGCCTACTTCATCCTGGACGAGTTCCTGATGGGGGGGGAGGTGCAGGAGACCTCCAAACTGACCGTGGCCCAGTCTATGGAGGAGTCTGACCTGCTGCAGGAGGCCAGTGAATCACTGAACTCATATACACGCGCATACACACACACACACACATACACACACTCACACACATACAGATGCACTCACACGCTCGCACACACACGCATGCATAGATGCACACACACCCACACACGCACACACACCCACACACATACACGTACACACACACACACACACACACGCCTGCTTGCCTTATATAGATGTAGTCTCTTCCCTACATGCTTAGAGGCCCTTTTGAAATCTACTTCACCAGAGAAACAACCCAACACTGTCAGGAGGAGTTCTGTCTCCTGTCTCTTTCGCTCTATACATTCCGGAAGCCTCCATTTTAAGGGGAGCATGCTGAAATTCAGCATGATGTGGAATCCAGTGCAAGAAACAAAGGTTAAATGTTTAGTTTCCTTTGGTAAATCACACGGCGAGCAGGGTCAGCAGGTGGGCTGGGGGAAACTGACGCCTGTGTGTTGGGTTTTCAGACAATGGAGGAGTACGTGAACAAACCCACCTTCTGAAATGGGGAAGACGATGCACTGCAGTTGTATGTCGGTGAACCTGCTGAATTCTGGGTAACGGAAACCATTTTGATCCACAGGATATGTATTTGTGCGTATTCTTTTGCACACCTTAAAGCCAACTTCCAAAACTTCAGGGTGTAAACCAGCTGGTTTCTAATTATTTTGTAAGTGTGAGAAAATCTTATTAACATGAATTTATTAGTATTTGTGTTAAAGTCATTTAAAGGTTATTTTTTGTCATTTGAAATGAGCTTTGGGAATATAATCACTGGGGCAAATAATTTTTTGAAATAAGTTGAATTGTTCAAATAGCATTACACTCCCTCCAGATGAAATAGTTCAGCCAGTAGGTTAATAATGTTTTGTATGTATTATCCATGTACCGGTCTGGTACATGGATAATGTATGAAACTGAGAGCTGTCTGCTGTTGAGCTATTTACATACCGTTAATGGGTTATTAGACTCAATGTTCCGAGTTCAATTATAATTATGGTTACTAATGAATTCTTCACTGTTAATCTTCACTAATCACTATTATTTCAACAGATATTTGTGCTCCTTACAACCATGATCACCCCCCTTTCCTTATGAACCCCCTTCTTTCACGCAAAGCATTTTCCTGGGAAGGCCTGTGTCCCTTTCTGTAGGCCTCCCTGCGACCCTGTCATTACTGCAGTCCCGTAGGAGAGCTCTTCTCCACAGAGAAAATGAAGGTCTTTTATTTTAAAGCTTTTGTTTATTTTCAGTTGTAATAAATTTAAAATAAATATTTTTATATGAAAAAGGTCTCTGGGATTTTCTTGTATAAATAGTGCAGCTCATGGCAGGGTTAGTGCAATGAAATGTCCAGCGGGGTCACAGCTGGACCAGAGCTCCATGTCCCCAACTGCAGGTCAGTTTAAATATCAGACCTGCCATAGATAGTAGACAAATCTCTTGATTAAGCTGCATCAGAACTGGTAATTTACTTGTATAATTAAAGAAATTTTTTAAAATGATAATGATAAATGATGTACTACGGTGGTTTTCCACATTTACGTGATGTAGATCCATGTCCCTGAAACTTAATGCCGTTTGAGTGGCAAGAGCAGCTGTTGTGGCTCTGAAGTGGGCGGAGCCTGTTGTGGCTCTGAAGTGGGCGGAGCCTGTTGTGCACTGAAGTGGGCGGAGCCTGTTGTGGCTCTGAAGTGGGCGGAGCCTGTTGTGCACTGAAGTGGGCGAGCCTGTTGTGGCTCTGAAGTGGGCGGAGCCTGTTGTGCACTGAAGTAGGTGGAGCTTTCTTCCCACGCAGGTTTACTGTCTCTGCGCCAGCAGTAATCCATTTCCAATTCCCCTGAAAATGTGCCTCATCACTCATATGTGTGAATTTAAGTAGGAAGCGGTTATAAATGTTCTTTACATCCTGCTTCCCTTTAGTGTAGCAGAGATTTGTAGTTCATTGTAGAGTGCCAGACTACAAACCTAAGGACAGAGCCTCTGATTGGCTGTCATTCACAAGGTGATGAGGATAAATGGAAAGATGTCTAGTTTCTGATCATTTTCCTGTCAGAAAATATAATACTGGCCAGTAAGAAGAAAGTACCAGTTGATGCTTTATTAATCTCATATACTTTACACATTATGCAATACACTCACCAAGTATCATCTGAAGAAAAACACAATATCCAACACTGATTTGGCTGTGCGTATTAAGGTTTATCACAGGTGAGGATCTTCTCATATACTGAGTTAAAGGTGTTCTTTAGACACCTACAGCTGTAACTATTAAGCACCTACTATTCCACAAATCAGAAACCACAACAAATAAACTCCCCGGAACACCAAATTACACTCAGATTTTTACTGTAGCTAAAAGGAAGGTTGCATTCCTTTTGTTCTGCAACATTTTTTTAGGGTTTTTTTGTTTATTCATCAAATGATATACATCACCAGCCCCACCCACTACATTCCGCCAGTGTTTTGTCCGTAAAGGTCTCTCTCCTCGCTCTCACTGGTCTCTGGGTTCAGGTACTCCAGCATTCTCATCAGCGTTTCGTCATCCAGGCGCTGTGTTTGGGGCGAGTCGCCCGTTCCCTCGGGTTCGGGGATCCTTTTGGGTCGGGAGCCCTTCTCACTGGCTAACTGCTCAAAGTAATCCAGCACTGCCTGCTCAAAGGGCCCGAAGGCCTCGTCCTGGGGTGGGGGCTGGGGGGCACGTTTCAGCTCCACTTTGCTCATTGCTTTGGGGTGCTGAGCTAGCATCTTGGCTGCTAGGTAAGTGGCTAGCTTATCCTCATCAACTGCATCATCGTAATCGCCTTCTCTGTGATCAGAAATACTCGGGGCAGGAAGGACGTGGTTCCCGTGCGTCCCGCTGTGAGCGTAGTACCTCGTGTGCATGCTCTTGGGGTTCCTTTGCTGCTGAAGAGCTTTTCCTCTCTGGCTGCCCCTGGTTTCCATCCCCAGAATGTGCAGAATCTTTAAGTTGTTAGCGAGTGCCTCGGGCAGCCTTCGGCTGTAGTACTTGGTGATGGGGCCGTGGTCTTTGCTGTACGTTGAGATGTGCATGAGCTTCTCCTCCACTCGCTCCAGGTCATCCGTCTCCTCCTCTGGCACCCTCAGCTTCTTCTGCTTTCTCATGTCTCTGCTCTGTAGCATCTCCAGCAGGTCCTCGGGGGGGATCTGCAGCTTCTGTGAGATCTTGATCAGCTGGTACACAGCCTGGGGGTCCACGTCATACGAGGGCTGGACTGAGCGCCTCTCAGCATCCTCTTCCTCCCTCTTCTGCTCTGATTCTTCAGTCTTCTCCAGGACTTTCAGGAGGTAGTAATCCACCAGCTTGGTGAAATCTTCTGGGTCGTCCTTTCCCCTGTACTTGGGTGGCTGACTGGATCGCTTCACATCATTTTCGTCATCGCCATCATCATCACCATCATCATCATCATCATCATCACCATCATCATCATCATCGTCGTCCTCACTGCTGTCCAAACCCTTGTCGAATTCCTCTCGGCTGTCTTTGATCTCTTCCTCTGTCTCCACCTTCTCCTCCATGGGGGTCCAGTCCCCTCCCCCCAGCATGTCCGCGTACGCCAGGTCGCTGAAGGGGTAAAGGTCGCGGTCACCCCGGTACAGCTCTTGGGCTTGGCGCCGTTTGTACTCCTGGGGGGTGGACAGTTTCCCCAGGTCCTGGAAGACGGACTGCAGGGTGGCCAGGCTCTGAGGAGTGTACTGTGGCTCCACGTTCTCATTGGTGCGCTTGTAGGGGCTCTCCCTCGAGTCTTCTTCCTCAAACATCAGTGGATACTTCTTGTGCTGCTTGCTGTGCTTAGGAAAAGGATATCCCCCATAATCCCCTGCTTCAGTGTTCTTGCGGATGTCGTCCCCGTTTTTGGTGGCAACAGCGGGTTTGGGGTCCTCGCTGGCCCCCTGCAGGGTGCTCAGCAGGGTCTTCAGCAGCTGCTGGGACACGCGGTCCTCCCGGGGGGCGACCCCGCCCTGTCCCTCCGCCTCCTGCCCCCACCGCGGGCGGACACGCTCCCCGTCGTCATCGTAGTCCGGCCGGTCTCGTTCCTGCAGGCTCTCGATGTACTCCAGAGCCTTGGCCATCTCCGCGCTGGGCAGGAGGGGGGTGTGGGCTGGCCTCCTGTCCGAATCGCCCCCCCAGGGCTGGTGCTGTCGCAGGACAGCGGCCTGAACCCTGCACCTGTGTAGCAGGCATGCGAGCAGCACCAGCACTGCAGCAGCGCAGGGCTTCAGATGGGACTGCATCCTGCATGCAGAACAGCGCCTACATCAAGATCACATACAGACCGCTGCCTCATCAACTGTCATGCAATATTTCTGCCCTCTGAGAAAAACAACTGCCAATTGAAAACAATTAGAATCAAAAAGGATTCATTTCTGACACCCCCCCCCCCCCCATCATCCTCCCAATTCTCCCAACAGGATGGACATCCAAGCTCAGTTGGGCCTGGAACTGTCTGCTTTATGATTTTATGAATAGCTGTTTTTATTTCTCTACCACACACACTGGATCAGGGGTGGCCAATATTTTCTGCCTTTTCAGTTGTCGGTGCAGGTTTTTGTTTTAGCCCGCTAAGACGATCACATCAGCTCTTTTCACGTTTGGACACCCCTGAAGTTGACAAATAGGCTATATTAATAGCGTATTGTTACTTTTACTTGTAAATGATTCAATTTGACCTTTAACATACAAGTGACCAGCATGTGTCCGTATTCGTTTAATTTTGCATTTGGTTGTGTGGTATTTCCTGTATTTCCCCAAATCTAGAATACATTTATTGTTCAACGTAAAACAATATGTGGAGCCGTTGGCATATGAAAATATACAGGTAAACGTTAAAATCCTGTTAGTTTTGAAATTGCGGGTCCGTTGAATGAGTCACTCTTGGTTGTCAAGGTAACCATGCGCTCCTCGCTGTTGTTGCAACACCGGCGCTTGCTACGTAAATCGCAATATATCGCTGTTATTGGAAGACAAAAACAGAAAATCTAAAAGTCTGGAGCTTGCCGGCCATGCGCGCTTTTACGCCGAATAAGAGGACCTGGCGGTAACTACGCCTAATTTAAAATAATAATAATAATAATACAGAAAATAAACTAATGTCTTAGTATCAGCCAACGGCTTAAAGCAATGCAAATAATTTAGAACGGTAAAACACATTTTATCCATTTCAATATCAGTGCGAGAGAAAGAGAGACTAGCAAAAGAAGGTGCATGCATCAGGTTGGCAACGAATTTGGGGGGGAAAAAAACTGAGCAGACAAATGTATTCATTAAAATATAATATTTACATATTTACTGATAAAAGTGATTTTAAGAGATTATTCGCCAGTGAGAAATCTTACCTCTGTAGGCTAACTAGTTGAGATGATAATTGTGGGTGTATCGCATCTCTCGTACTGTCGCAGCGCACACGCAGCTTGCTCTCCTCTCCTCAGCATCCGACCACATCCCTTCGGTTATATGAAGCGCCACCTGACTCATGCGTCACTTAAACGTGTGTGTGTGTGTGTGTGTGTGTGTCCGTGCGTGCGTGCGTGCGTGTGTGTGAGAAAGAGAGAGTGCGTGCGCATATATGTATCTTAACTAAGTTTATTACAGTACAATTAATATTTTTCCATTAATTGAAAAACACAAACGTAGTATACTTTCTCGTTTAGTTTGGGGTATTCTGTTTCGAATTTCCTTATAATGCCTTTAATTTACAATCTTTTTTTCGGGAGGGGCAGGCAACAAAAGAGTAAATTTTCAGCTAAACTTATTTCCATTTAGTGTTTATTACTTCGTTATAGTGCAGTAGTTTTTTTGTATTTTCATATGACATTTGAAATCAGGATAAGGCGCAACTTAAGGCAGCCCAATTAATTATATTGGTCGCGCGATCCCTTGCTCTGGGGTACCTGACGTGGGCGGCGGAGCAGAGCGCCAGCGGAAGGGGTTAAAGATCCGCTATCCTGAAAGTCTGTAATTGCGAGTGCTTCACATAGCCTAAGTGCTGCATAGCCATTTTGATCGATTTATTAACAATTATTTCAAACCACTTTATGATTACATATGCTGTCCAGCACACACTTGTTTTTATAGATTTTCTCTGCTGCTGCTACTTTAGAGGTCATCTCCCCCCAACATACACGCACGGGGGGTAGGGGGTGGGGGGTGGGGGGGGGGGGGGCTTAAATACGGCGATGACTCACGCGCCAAATCCGCGCCGGCAGGGTGGATGGTTGTCTGCCGCCGGTCTCCACTGCAGAGTGACGCGAATCACCAACGGGGGACAGACTGGACTGGAGACCCTTCCGCTCTCGGTGGAATAAGGTGCGGGCATATTCAGCAGAATGCCGTTTCTCTCCCTCTCTTAACTCGCCAACATACACGTCTTCTTTCGGGACCTTGACAGTCTCAGTATTATTAAACCATATAATTTTTAATTAAAACGGTATGCATAGAACAAATTTACAATGAATACGAATATCGATAGCTCAATGGACATTTTATTTCACGTAAGGTTCATTAGAACGATTCTGGCTTATCAGGACAATCGCAAAAAGCCTACATCTTGGAATTCATCTCGCATCTTCCTGTTCCCACCGCTTAGCTCTCTCGTCATATATATCGTCTAAAGGATTGCTGTAGCATGCTTTATGGTTTGACCCAAAAAAAAAAAAAAAAAAAATATATATATATATGTGTGTGTGTGTGTGTGTTTAATTTAATTGTATAGCCTACTTAATATTATTCGTATTGTACTATTGTTCTAGGTTTGCATAAGTTAACTTCATTTTGTGCTTTTGTACCCTCTGGTCTGGGAGTACTGCTGAGATAATGGAGATGGATGTGCTTTATTTTATATTGTAAGTAGCTCTGGATAGGAGTGCCAGGAATATAATGTATGTGAATACAGGCACAGAATATCTTAGTTAATCTTATGCTTCTTTGCTTCAACACAAACGGCAGCAGCTCCACTTTAAAATGTTGCAGTCCTATTCATTAACGAACCCTGGACTGCGATCGCGGGCGTACAAAGCGCGAGCCAGCGGTAAACGCATCTGAGGTGACGCACGTGGCCAGTTTCTTTTGCTTATCCGCCGTAAACAAAAGCCAATTACTCCGCCATTCCCGCGCGGCTGGCCTTTGCCACAGGCCTCAGCACCCCCACGCGCACACCGTGCGGAAGCCTCAGAAAAGCGCTTCTTCTTCAAAGGGCTCGTTTCTCAGTGCAATGCTTAGCAATTACCAGTGCTGCTGTCACTTGCCCAGGTATCTTGGTTTGTTGCCAGTTATTTGCGGAAATAGTTCATTCAAGTCTAACCAAAGCGAAGCTGTAGTTTGAAGCATATAGTTTCAACGTGTAGTTTATCAAGCATACACGATTACAGCCCAAATCCGTACTGATAAGCACGCCCCACACATCCAAAAGCCACCCAGTCCCGGAGCCTGATGGAGATGGCATGATCTCATGCGCGTGGAGTGTTTGT
>CM045894.1:43965570-43985570 GCA_025169545.1 Anguilla japonica
TGTGTTCGAAAATGTCATCCGTTGAAATTGGAATGATGTTCCAGTTATTTGCATATGGTTTTCAGAAGACGCTTGATTGTTGAAGTCAGTGAGGAGCCCAAACACGCCGTGATACCATCGCGTAGCACGCTCTCGATAAGGGTAGCAGAGTAGCATATAGTGTGTTCTTCCATGCCGAAGACTTGCACAAGCTTTCCAACAAAGCCAAGCCAAACTGTCGTCCATGTGAACTCACAAGAAATTAAAGGATTTAACTATGTCAACGACCTCTTCGTGAATTTCGACAGGTGAGTGATATCTTGATTTTCACATTTGGTTGCGGATAGTGTTCGTCGCACCAGTGAAGAAATGTTTAAATCTCTGAAATATAGGACGTGGTGTTTGAGACCTTATCATTTGGCAGGCCTATGCTCACTGTGTCATCCGAGCATGTTATGATGTGGCAGTTCGGGTGACTGCTGGTGCAGATCAAGTGGCATATCTGTTTCTGATTTTCTTTGTCACTTTGAGAGTTTTACCAGAGAGGAGGTTTCTAATCGGCCCACAGGCGTATTCAGTACTCCGAGTATCATAACAGATACTGAGAGGGGATAAAGAAGTACGATATAAATTTAATAACCTGAAGACAGATCAGACAGCAGGCCCTGGTGGAGTATACCCAAGAGTGCTCTGATGAGATCATCTACCAGGCAGGTATAGACAGTCTTGAGAAACAGGAGCAAAACCAGAAAACTTGAAGCAAGGTAATATAATACCGATATATAAGAAAGGGGACCGTACTGATCCAGGAAACTACAGGCCTGTCAGTTTAACTTGCATCACAGGTAATTAACTGAAATCTCTCATTAGAGACAAATTGGAATTATTTCTTGAAAAAAAAAAAAAACCATCCCAGACGTAAATTTAAAAAAGGACTAACAAGGTAAACTAAAAGAGATTCTTCAGGTTGAATTCTGTCAGTAGGGGGCATAAATAAGAATGATCCAAACTTAAATTCTGCACAGATGTTAGAAAGTATTTTTCACACAGATTGTAGTCATTGTGCGGAATAGCTAGTCTGGTCAAGTTGCAGAGTCAGAAACTGGGGATTTTCAAGACCAGGCTTGATATGGTGCTGGATTCTATCTAGTTTTTCTGTAAATGGTGAGCACTAGGTACCGTGTGGTGGTAGGAAAATGGTGAGCATTATTGGGCTGAATGACCTGTTCTTGTCATTATGTTAGGTTAACATTTATGCCATCTGACATTTTAGCTACATTTTTTGACGAGCACATAACTGACAGCTGAAGACTGTTCTTGTGTCACTATATGAAGAATTTTAATGTGGTCTAATCTAAGAGTGAGCCAGTATTGATGTGTACAACCAGTCAGCTTATTTTGCCTAGTTAACAGGAGGAAACAAAAACCTGCATGCACACCAGTTCTCCTGGCCCAGGACTGCCTGCGGCCAGGTCTGACAAGGGCCGATGAGGTTCTGGGGTATGCTAGTACTGGGGATTTGTGGTTCAGACAGTGTGTGACTGACTCTCAGGAACGGGACACATTTTGATGGAAATGAGCAGCACTACTCAGTCATTAATGGGGTTACACTGAGCTGGTTTAGCTTGCCGAACAGGACGTACGGTTGGACCGTGTTGAATGTCAAACTGAAATCCAGGAATAGCATATGCTGTTATGTTTTTGGGCTCTCAAGGTGAGGACACACTCAGGTGTCCTCGGTACTGTTGCCATGTCTGTGGGCAAACTGGTACAGGGGTCAAGAGAACCCTTCACCTCCCTACTGATGATGATTCTTTCCAGAACTTTCAAAACAACTCATGTTAGTGCCTCTGGAAGGTAGTCATTGTTGACTTTGGGATGGGATTTTTGGTTCCGGGATGATTTGGGCTTTTTTCCCACAGGAGAGGTAGAGTGTAACATATGTAACTATGTAACTTCTGATAAAAGTGGGCACAGGATTGGTGTCCATTCTACTGTGAAGCTTCTTAAGAGGAAAGCGGAGGCACCATCAGGCTCTGTAGCCTTGCTACAAAGCTGTGGCAGATTAACGTCTTCTGCTGATGTAATATCCAACCTGTCATTCTCACCAGCAGGGACCTTAGACAGAATATTTATACATCCTGCAGAAAAACCTGCTGATTCTGCAGTAAAATCTTAGGCTTGTTTGCTGTGTCTAGCTTATTAGTGGCAAATAGTGGCTTATGACTAGAGTTCATACTTGTCATGGTTTCCATAGAGTCCCATATGTATTTTTTGAATTCATAGTCATTGGGTGCTTTCCTCAATCATGTCTTATGCCATATCCTTGCTTCTCTCAGTTTGAGATCTGCTTGTGTTGCTCTTAATTCTGGTTTATACTTTAGCTTGAATGCTAGCTTCTTTCTCGTGGTGTATTATTTTACTTCTTGATGTATGATTTATTATTTGGTAAAGTCCTAACCGTTTCCTGGGGATCAGAGCCTCACAGAAGTTGACATAATCCGTGACAGCCTCTGTGATCGTTAGCGTCCGACTCGTCCTGCCGTGATACACAGACAGCAGCCCTTTAACTCCGTGCTCTCTGCTCAGCACAGGCACGCAGTCCTTCTCTGCGGTTTGCTTTTTTACGGGCAGTCCAGCATGTGAGTTCAGTGGTGTTATGGTCTGAGTTAGCATGATCACGTGCTTGTCTCATATGTGCGGGCCTGTTTCCTGGTTACGCACCTGACCTACTGCTGGAAGCCTGGCAGAACGATTGATTGACGTCTCGTAAACCGATGACTGGCTTCAGTGGTGTGTTTGAGCTGCTGTAGCACAGTTTCTGTGTGTGTGTTTGGGAAGGGTGTGTGTGTGTTTGGGGAGGGGGTGTGTTGGGGAGGGGGGGTGTATTTGGGGGGGAGAGAGAGTGTGTTGGGGAGGAGGGGGGGGGGTGTGTGTTTGGGGAGGGTGTCTGTGTATTGGGGGGGGGGTGGTGTGTTTGGGGAAGGTGTGTGTGTTGGGGGAGGAGGTGTGTGTGTATTTGGCGGGCAGATGGTGTGTTTGGGGAGGGTGTCTGTGTATTGGGGGGGGCGGGTGGGTGTGTTTGGGGAGGGGAGGGTGTGTATTGGGGGGGTGGGTGGTGTGTTTGGGGAGGGGGTGTGTGTGTGTGTTGGGGAGGGGGGTGGTGTGTTTGGGAGGGTGTGTGTGTTTGGGAGGGGGGGTGGTTGTGTTGGGGATGAGGTGTGTGTGTATTTGGCGGGCAGATGGTGTGTTTGGGGAGGGGGTGTGTGTATTGGGAGGGCGGGGTGGTGTGTTTGGGGAGGGGAGGTGTATTGGGAGGGTGGATGGTGTGTTTGGGGAGGGGGGTGTGTGTGTTGGGGAGGGTGTGTGTGTTTGGGAGGGGGTGTGTGTTTGGGGAGGAGGGGGGCGGGTGTGTTTTTGGGGAGGGTGTCTGTGTATTGGGGGGGCGGGGGGGAGGGGGCGGGTGGTGTGTTTGGGGAGGGGGTGTGTGTATTGGGGGGGCGGGTGGTGTGTTTGGGGAGGGGGTGTGTGTGTGTTGGGGGGGGGGTGTGTGTATTGGGAGGGCGGGTGGTGTGTTTGGGGAGGGGAGGGGGGTGTTTTGGGGGAGGGGGGTGGTGTGTTTGGGGAGGGTGTGTGTGTTTGGGGAGGGGGGGGGGTTGTGTTGGGGAGGAGGTGTGTGTGTATTTGGCGGGCAGATGGTGTGTTTGGGGGAGGGGGTGTGTGTGTATTGGGAGGGCGGGTGGTGTGTTTGGGGAGGGGAGGGTGTGTATTGGGAGGGCAGGTGGTGTGTTTTGGGAGAGGGAGGGTGTATTGGGAGGGTGGGTGGTGTGTTTGGGGAGGGGGTGTGTGTGTGTTGGGGAGGGTGTGTGTGTTTGGGAGGGGGGTGTGTGTTGGGGAGGAGGGGGGCGGGTGTGTGTTTGGGGAGGGTGTCTGTGTATTGGGGGGGGCGGGTGGGGTGGTTTGGGGAGGGGGTATGTGTATTGGGGGGGCGGGGTGTGTGTTTGGGGAGGGTGTTGTGTGTTTGGGAGGGGGGGGGTGGTTGTGTTGGGGAGGAGGTTGTGTGTGTTTGGCGGGCGGATGGTGTGTTTTTGGGGGAGGGGGTGTGTGTATTGGGAGGGCGGGTGGTGTGTTTGGGGAAGGTGTGTGTGTTTGGGAGGGGGGGGGTGTTGTGTTGGGAGGAGGTGTGTGTATTTGGCAGGCGGATGGTGTGTTTGGGGAGGGGGTGTGTGTTTTGGGGGGGCGGGTGGTGTGTTTGGGGAGGGGGTGTGTGTATTGGGGGGGCGGGTGGTGTGTTTGGGGAGGAGGTGTGTGTGTTGGGGAGGGGGGTGGTGTGTTTGGGGAGGGTGTGTGTGTTTGGGGAGGGGGGGGTGGTTGTGTTGGGGAGGAGGTGTGTGTGTATTTGGCAGGCGGATGGTGTGTTTGGGGAGGGGGTGTGTGTATTGGGGGGGCGGGTGGTGTGTTTGGGGAGGGTATTGTGGGGGGGGGGGGTGGTGTGTTTGGGGAGGGGTGTGTTGAGGGATGTCCCTGACTCCTGTCACTCTTTCAGATTCTGACAGAAACATTCAGCTCCTTTAGCTTCTGTAGCCATAGAAACACTCATTAGGAAATAAAGGATGAAATAAACGGGACTTCTAATGGCTGTTGCTTAGAAACGAACATTGTGTACCTCCTACAATGCACTGACAAATAAACTGTGTCCCTGAGTGTGTGTGTGTGCGTGTGTGTCTGTGTGCGCGTGTGCGTATATCAGTGCTGATTGCTAATGAAATCTGTGGCTGTGTACGTGTGGAATGCTGCTTTCTGTGCTTGGTGCTCACTTTCTGGTGTCTTTATGTCTGCAACTCCAGCTTCCCCGATAATTCACCTTGAGGCATATTATTATTGGAACAGCTCATTTGCGACAACAGAAAAGAGAAAAAAGCACAAAAACTCTTGAACTTCCTTCTGTATAATACACAAATTCCTCTCAAATTGTTGTACAAATAAATTAAGCTGCACAGCTGTTTGGTACAGGAAAAATTATTCATAATGTATTAAGTATTACTGAGGTTTGAAGAAAAGGTTTAAGCACCTTACCATTGTCGAAGGAGGAAAGGGGGACAAATAAGAGATGTTTTGTGCTTTAATTTATTTTAAAAAAACTTTACTCAGCGCACAGCTTGTAGCCTAATGAAAACTGCAGAGTTAATAAAGCAGCACATGATCAACATATCCGGACAAACTAGAAACAAAGAAGGAAATTACATGAAATAAGTCCTGGCTGCTCACAGTCCTTAAAATGGCCCTGTTAAATGCAGCTAATAAGCTCTGATGCTTTTGGGGTGAGTGAAAAACGGGTCCGTTTAAGGTTCTCTGGGGCCACAGCTGGTTCACTGCAGGCTTTTCTTAAAAAAATTAAAAAATAAAAATAAATAAATAAATAAAAGGCCACCTCCCAGCTAGCCTGGGATCAGACAGAGCGGCCATGGGTATATCCGCAGTGGTTCAGTGCTAGCTATCTGCGCTACCTCTGTGTATATCTGCAGCGGTTCAGTGCTAGCTATCTGCGCTAGCTCTGTGTATATCCGCAGCGGTTCAGTGCTAGCTATCTGCGCTACCTCTGTGTATATCTGCAGCGGTTCAGTGCTAGCTATCTGCGCTAGCTCTGTGTATATCTGCAGCGGTTCAGTGCTAGCTATCTGTGCTAGCTCTATGTATATCCGCAGCAGTTCAGTGCTAGCTATCTGCGTTAGCTCACATATCTGCAGCGGTTCAGTGCTAGCTATCTGCGCTAGCTCTGTGCATATCTGCAGCGGTTCAGTGCTAGCTGTCTGCGCTACGCTCTGTGTATATCTGCAGCGGTTCAGTGCTAGCTGTCTGCGCTACCTCTGTGTATATCTGCAGCGGTTCAGTGCTAGCTATCTGCGCTACCTCTGTGTATATCTGCAGCGGTTCAGTGCTAGCTGTCTGCGCTAGCTCTGTGTATTTCTCCATGAGTAGTCAGTGGCAGTAACGAAGTGGAGAAATGCGATGGCCAGATGATTTCCAAACCTGGAGGACAGTTCAGTCAGCATTTTAACTCTTTGCAACATGCACTAGCAAACCTCAAACTATTGTTGAACGCTAACAAAACGAAGGCCATGGCCTTCTCCTCTGGAGGCGCAAAGGCCCGATCCTTTCCCATTAGTACTCTAAACGGCATTTCGGCCTTCTCCTCTGGAGGCGCAAAGGCCCGATCCTTTCCATTAGTACTCTAAACGGCATTTCGGCCTTCTCCTCTGGAGGCGCAAAGGCCCAATCCTTTTCCATTAGTACTCTAAACGGCATTTCGGCCTTCTCCTCTGGAGGCGCAAAGGCCCAATCCTTTCCATTAGTACTCTAAACGGCATTTCCATTGAATTTGTCGACAGCTATAAATATTTAGGAATCTGGTTGGACAAAAAACTCAATTTTAAACATCACATTGAATGTCTAGCTATGAAGCTGAAATTCACACTCAGCTTCGTGTACAAGTTGAAGTCTTGCTTCTCGATGTCTTCAAGGAAAACTTTAGTTGCCAGGCTTTTTCTGCCACAGCTTGACTATGGTGATACTGTTTATAGATTTGCCTGTCCCTCTACTTTGGCTAAGCTCGACCCCCTGTATCGTTCAGCCTTGAGATACATTACAAATTCTAATTATAGGACCCATCGCTGTGTCTTGTACAACCTAGTTGGCTGGCCATCCCTTGCAATGCGTAGGATGCAGCACTGGTATATTTTTATCTATAAAGCTATCCTTTGTAAACTGCCCAGGTACATAAACTCCAAGTTTTATTCCTGCAAGGTAGTCACAACCTAAGATCTCAAAAGTGGTTGCACTGTACGGTACCTGCTGTCCGAACTGAGGCGGGCAAGATGAGCTTGCTCTATCAAGGCCCATGGTCCTGGAACGAGCTGCAGGCTAAACTCAAACTTGATTACCTGATCTCGTTACCAGATTTTAAAAGACAGATAATTGATATTTTGTCTGTGACCTGTTCTTGTTTTAAACCCTGAACTTATTTAACACTGTTTTAGTTTATGTATTTTATCATGTTGGTTGTTTTATTCTGTGTGCTACTGTTGTCATTGTTGTTGTTTTGTATGCTGTTTTATACTGCTTTGGCCCTGTCTTGGCTAGGTCTTACTTGTAAAAGAGGTTTTGATTTCAATGTGACTTCCTAGTCAAATAAAGGTTTATATTTATAATACTTTGAGATGGAGCACTCTGTCAGGGCCCAGACAGACTGAGCTGATTGGCTGGCGGTTAAGCAGAGTGTGTGTAGTTCTTCTCTCAGTGTGGAGTGTTTCATTCCACGATTCCCTTAATTACAACCTCACCTGGCTGCATCAGAAAATTACAGTCAGTTAAAATCTCTTGGCTTTGGGGTCACACTATCTAGCCAGAGTAGGTTTCTTTGTGAATCTTTGACACTGAGTGCTGTCACAGAGCTGATCTACCCCACCATGACTAACTGAATGTGATGTAGCTATTTATGTGAGTGTCTGCAAGAATGTATTCTGCTTTAAAGCCCATTCTAATGTTAGAATATGGTATAGGACCTTTTTTTGGGAAACCTGTACGTTAGTATTAATAGATGTTTGGCTCCAGAGACGTGCAAGATAATAATGGGCATTTCTCTCACTTTAATCATACATGCAGTGAATCATAGAATATATATATATACATATTGTTCAGAGTTCAGATATTATACTTTTTAAATAATTTTTTTCAGCCGAAGTACGTACATTGGTGAGGCTCAAAGTGACGGGAGCAACGGGCTTAGGTTGGCAAAACTGGCACAAACCCGCCCTCTTCCGGAGGAAAAGTGCACAAAGCGGACTGCTTACCTGCGTTCAATGAAAACTTAAAACCGTTTTTGTAAACGAAAAACAAACTTTATTTCACTCTATGAAAAGTGACTAAGTTGTAGTTTAAATAATTGCATGAAATCACTGAAGAAATCAGGGAACAATATATACAAATGGTTTTGTAATATATACATTTCAAAACGGGATAAAATGTATAGTAAGAAGGCGAGGAACATCTACGCAGCATTGCTCATTTTATTTGTTTAATCTCGAAAAAGCATATCAAGTTTCAAGTGGTTCCCAGGTGAATTTCAGTTCTGAAAATACACAGGCCAGAGTTCTTATGCCCTCCAATAAATAGTCCAAAATAAACCTTCATTTGGAGAGAGACGCAGTTTACGCGTACTTCCTCTCCCGCACTTTTTCCGGATTCCCTCTGTCACCAGCGTTCTTTGAGAACATCCGCGGAATCGTCGCAGTTGTCCGGGCATCCCCTGAGTGCCTCCTCCGCACCCTCGGCAGTGCCGCTGTCCGACTCCTCCTCTATGGCGAAGTGCACGTCAGCGGAGGAGCAGAGGGAGCTCGCGCTGCTCTGCTCCACGGAACACAGGGCGCACGAGAGCGGCGCCGGAAGCTTGCCGTTGTACAGGGTCCCACCAAAAGGGAGCGACACCTGGACGGACCTGAGACCCGCGCTAATGGGAAGGGTCAGGCTGTGCTTCTTCTGCACGGCCCCCCACTCGCGCTTCTCCTCCTCATAGATTAAATGCGTGAACACGTTCGGCTTCTTCTCTCGCCTCTTGGACCGGATATAACCCAGCATGATCCCGCACAGAAACACCCCGTAAAAAGACATGACTATTAAAATGTACAGATACGCATTGCCATCGCCGCTGCCAGGTTGGGCCCCGGAGTCACCGCCCATCTGCAGATGGAGAGGGTTTGGCGATGTGTCGTTATTTGCGGTCTCCATCCTAGTCATCTGACGCGAGTCTCAATGGTTTCCTAAAAATAATAATTAATAGAATAAATTTGCCAATATTGAAACGGTCTCTGTGCTTTCCCGCTTGCAGCCGAACTTGCTGGGAAGTGGCTTTGACATTTAATCCTCAATTTACATGTGCTCATAATATTGTCAACTCAAAGAAGATAAGTTCATGGGAGAACGCACCCATTAATATTCTGTTCTGTTTAGTACTACGAAGTTATGGGAATGTTTTAACATTAAATTTGTATCGCTCAATGCAAAATAAATATTAGTTAAAATAACACTATGAAGAAAAATTCTACCAAATGAGGTATGGATGTTTAAATTATAATACATTTATAAATATGGATTACTACTACTACGGTTAGTAAAGATAAAGAATGTATTATAGATAATTGCCACTTACCGATTGTTATTTCAGATCACAGCGCTGAACTGTAAAATATCAGGTATTGCCCGAGTTTGATTTCGAACTTTGGGTGCGTGCAAGTTTCCCCACATCTGCGCAAGCTGCCGGCTGTAAACTGCTTAAATAGGTCCGGAACTGCGGAGTGTGACGGGGCGGGGGGGGGGGGGTTATTCTGGAAACTCGTGCTTCTGGCCAATTTCCAATCTAGGGAGAGGATGGCGCCTGTGAAATCTGTGGCAGCTAACTTCTCAAATAAAGGGTGTCCCCAGTGCGAGTTCATACCGGTTTCAGCCATCTTATTTTCGTTTTTTTGTTAAGTTTTACAACAGTACGTCCGTGACCTCCATAATGAATATGGCAAAAGATCGATGTCCTGGGATTGAGGCCACGGGCTGCGCACGCGGCCACCCAACTGTTCTCTGTGATTACAGCAAACGCATGTAAACTTCATAAAGAAACATTTTACAGAATATGTCCACCGACCTTTTTGCAGGTGCATATCTGTTGCTCATATTTACTCAGAATTCAAGCACTGTACAGCGTTCTTTTGTAGGCTGGAAAGAAAATAGTACTCTCCGTAGCCAAAAGTTATATTACGACATTTTGAACCCTGAGCAGGGACAGAAATTCTTACATCAACCTAGAGGGTTGGATCTGTGAAGCCCATGTGTCCTCAGGCTGGCCTTCATGACACAGCTGTTATGAAATAAGGAATTTGTCTACATTTTATCAAGCAAATACGTGATGGATTGCACTTACGGCACATGTTTATAGAACAGCTGTAAGAATAGAGTTAGATTTAATAATCATGCTTTGATAACAATTCAGTGTTTCAGTCCAGTCACACTATTCACAGAAAACTGTCTCTTCAGATTGGCAGATGTGTTCTCTGTAGCTTGTAAGAACGTTTGATGTGTGATGTGGGAATAACATTTAATTCCCTTAGAATGTAATCCTCAGAAAATCCATCCAGATCCATACAGTGTGTGAGTTCTCTTGTTTAGGGGACAGTAGCACATAAACACAGTGTGAGAGTTCTGTGTTTAGCAGACAGTCGCACATAAGCACAGTGTGAGAGTTCTGTGTTTAGCAGACAGTGCACATAAGCACAGTGTGAGAGTTCTGTGTTTAGCAGGTCGCACATAAACACAGTGTGAGAGTTCTGTGTTTAGCAGACAGTCGCACAAGCACAGTGTGAGAGTTCTGTGTTTAGCAAACAGTAGCACACAAGCACAGTGTGAGAGTTCTGTGTTTAGCAGACAGTAGCACATAAGCACAGTGTGAGAGTTCTGTGTTTAGCAGACAGTAGCACATAAGCACAGTGTGAGAGTTCTGTGTTTAGCAGACAGTCGCACATAAGCACAGTGTGAGAGTTCTGTGTTTAGCAGACAGTCACACATAAGCACAGTGTGAGAGTTCTGTGTTTAGCAGACAGTAGCACATAAGCACAGTGTGAGAGTTCTGTGTTTAGCAGACAGTAGCACATAAGCTATATCAGCGTCTCTCTCTCTCTGCCAGATAGCTCACATGAAAGAAAACTGTAGGTCAATCCAGGAAAGTGGCTTTGAAAAAATCTTTTTAAGAACTTTTCCAAATGAAACACATGGTAATGAACCTTTTAGACCAAACAAATTTTTATTTACCTTCCATGAAATCATTTACAAGGTAAATTACCAAAAAATAGAAGTGTGAAACACACACAGTAATCCATGGTACATGGAAATTTCCACGGTAATCATGGACTTCAGTCTGGTTGGTATAACAGTGATTATATAAATTAAAATAGATTTCGTACATCTGGTATTTGTACTGCATCTTGATAGCTGTCCCCGAGAGTGTAAGTGTGCAGAAGCAAAACCATTCTTACCCGAAGAATACTGCTCCTATAATCTCATATATAGTTTCCTCCTATACCGTCTCCTATAGTATCTCCTACTATATAATCTCTTATAGCGTTTCCTCCTATACAGTATCCTATAGCATCTCCTTAGCATCTCCTATAGCGTTTCATCCCATAGCATCTCCTATAGCATCTCCTCCTATATCATTTCCTATACCATCTCATAAAGCATCCCCTATAGCGCTTCCTCATATAGCATTTCCTACTATATATTCACCTATAGCATCTCCTCCTATAGAATCTCTTCCTTTAGCACCTCCTCCTAAAGCATCACCACCTATAGCATCTCCTGCTATACTGTCTCCTATAGCATCCCCACCTATAGAGCCTCCTCCTATGGCATTCCCTCCTATAGCTTTTCCTGCTATATGCACTCACTCATGCGCATACACACAGACGCACACACTCACACACACGCAGAAACATGTACACTGCTCAAATCAAGCAAGTGCCGTAAAAGCAAATGATAGATTCTCTATAGTTCCTACAATATTGGAGTTCTATTGGAAGAGTATTGGAAGTTCTTTTTTATCCAAAGCGCTTTACAATTGATGCCTCTCATTCACCCATTCAACACACTCACAACACACCAACAGTGAAAGGCAAGGTACCAATCAGCTCGTTGGGAGCAATTAGGGGTTGGGTGTCTTGCTCTGGGTCACTTCGACACGCCCAGGGCGGGGGATAAAACTGGCAACCCTCCGACTGCCATTCTCTGTTGGAAAAGAATTGGAGTTCTATTGGAAGAGTATTGGGAGTTCTATTGGAAGAGTATTGGAAGTTCTGTTGGAAGAGTACTGGAGTTCTACTGGAAGAGTATCAGAGTACTATTGGAAGAGTATCAGAGTTCTGTTAGAAGAGTACTGGAGTTCTATTGGAAGAGTATCAGAGTTCTGTTGGAAGAGTACTGGAGTTCTATTGGAAGAGTATCAGAGTTCAATTGGAAGAGTATCAGAGTTCTGTTGGAAGAGTATTGAGTTCTGTTGGAAGAGTATCAGGAGTTCTGTTGGAAGAGTATTGAGTTCTACTGGAAGAGTAACAGAGTTCTGTTGGAAGAGTATAAGAGTTTTATTGGAAGATTATCAGTTCTGTTGGAAGAGTATCAGAGTTCTATTGGAAGATTATCAGAGTTCTGTTGGAAGAGTATGAGAGTTCTATTGGAAGATTATCAGAGTTCTGTTGGAAGAGTATAAGAGTTCTATTGGAAGAGTATTGAAGTTCTGTTGGAAGTGCAACCGTCTGACTGCCAGACAACTGCTCTTACCTCCTGAGCTATATTGGAGTTCTACTGGAAGAGTATCAGAGTTCTGTTGGAAGAGTATCAGATTTCTGTTGGAAGAGTATCAGAGTTCTGTTGGAAGAGTATAAGAGTTCTATTGGAAGAGTATCAGAGTTCTGTTGGAAGAGTACTGGAGTTCAATTGGAAGAGTACTGGAGTTCTATTGGAAGAGTATCAGAGTACTATTGGAAGAGTATCAGAGTTCTGTTAGAAGAGTACTGGAGTTCTATTGGAAGAGTATCAGAGTTCAATTGGAAGAGTATCAGAGTTCTGTTGGAAGAGTATTGAGTTCTGTTGGAAGAGTATTGGAGTGCTATTGGAAGAGTATTGGAGTTCTGTTGGAAGAGTACTGGAGTTCTACTGGAAGAGTATAAGAGTTTTATTGGAAGATTATCAGAGTTCTACTGGAAGAGTAACAGAGTTCTATTGGAAGATTATCAGAGTTCTGTTGGCAGAGTACTGGAGTTCTACTGGAAGAGTAACAGAGTTCTGTTGGAAGAGTATTGGAGTGCTATTGGAAGAGTATTGGAGTTCTGTTGGAAGAGTACTGGAGTTCTACTGGAAGAGTAACAGAGTTCTGTTGGAAGAGTATAAGAGTTCTATTGGAAGATTATCAGAGTTCTACTGGAAGAGTAACAGAGTTCTATTGGAAGATTATCAGAGTTCTGTTGGCAGAGTACTGGAGTTCTACTGGAAGAGTAACAGAGTTCTGTTGGAAGAGTATAAGAGTTTTATTGGAAGATTATCAGAGTTCTATTGGAAGAGTATTGAAGTTCTGTTGGAAGTGCAACCGTCTGACTGCCAGACAAATGCTCTTACCTCCTGAGCTATATTGGAGTACTATTGGAAGAGTAACGGAGTTCTGTTGGAAGAGTATAAGAGTTTTATTGGAAGAGTATCAGAGTTCTGTTGGAAGAGTATCGGAGTTCTGTTGGAAGAGTATTGGAGTTCTATTTGAAGAGTATTGGAATAAAGTATTGGAGTTCAAAGTGCATTTATTGAAGTTATTGGAATCTATCCAACATTTATTGTGTTAAGTCTGAGTCCTTATCAAAATAAGAATAAGAAATTGCACACCTCTGCAAACACATGTCTGTATGCATGCATACTTGCATGTACATATACAGTACATAGAGTATTATCACAAAAGAAGAGTTGGAACAGTTCCGTATCCTGTGAGTATTATTTTAGTTGTATGTTAATTATCATTCATGCATTACAGGGGCAGCCTGTGCCTGGTCATTTTGGTGTTGGGAAGTTTGAGTATATCGCACATTCAAGTTTTATTGTACCTTGTACCTATGTACCTTTTCTGATCCTTATTGGATCAGAAAAGGTACATGACATCATCAGTAACCGTAGCAATCACAACAGTAACCACAAGATAAGTATAATGCAGCACCCTACCATTGCACAATATTAGCTGCACGAACAGTGCCTTCAAATAGTCTCATTTTATCAGAAAGACAGACATCAGTACACGAGGTAACCTTCATTCTTCTGTACCCTGTGCTTTTTAAAAGAGCAGCATGGCTAAAGCTAACAGTAAGCAGAGTAACTGTATTAAAAGCAGGTTATATAAATCTGTTTAATGGGAGCGGCCATTTCTACACGCATCTAATGATCTGAGAGAAAAGCACTGCCACTGGGCTCCTGACTGGCAGCTCACAAAAACGACACTAAACGATAACGATAATAAATAATAATCAGCCAATGAGAAACCTGGATTTAAATATGAGACAGAAACCCCCTGAAAATCTTGTGATTTGAGGTAAGTGTTGTAGAAATTCATAAAGCAGATTCAGGTCTTTTTGTTTTTCTGAAACTGCGTTTTTCATGCTCAGTTTAAAGCAGGCGTGCAGTCCGTTTGTTCGATAAAACAGAGTCACACTCGTCTCGCAAATTTGTAAACAATTACCCCTGGACACGACCCGTAGAACATGATGGATAGCAAACACCAGATAAGTAAAGGAAAAAAAAAACACTGAGAAGAAAAAAATGAAATCACAAAGAATGATAATAAACTAAATGAAAAATAAAATATTTGCATTTGATATCTCATGATTTCTTGATCTTCAGACACAAGATATTCATTGATTGGAACAACAGAAAAATCAGGGAAAAGTCCTCTCAGTTGAGTTTATAACACGACTGGATATTATAACCCCAGGGCTTGGGCAGGTCCACCTCACATCTCATACCTCAGCCAGACCCAAGGCTTCCCCTGAGGGACGGGGGGGCCGGGACTCACCTGCCCCTCCCCCCGACTCACCTGACCCCCCAGGTAAGGGCCGGTTTGCTGCCTGGCCTTAGAGAAGACATCATAAAGATACAGACCTAAAGTATATAAATATTCAGCTGTCGGTGGCCATCGTGTGCCACATTTTACCTCTGGCTCTTATTTTGTGGAGATTCAAGTGCTGCCCCGTTTAACAAGCTTATCGTAATGGGACGGGGCGGAGCGGGGTGAGTTTAATGAGCTTGTAGTAATGGGGTGGGGTGAGTCTAATGAGCTTGTGGTGTTGGGGTGGGGTGAGTCTAATGAGCTTGTGGTGTTGGGGTGGGGTGAGTCTAATGAGCTTGTGGTGTTGGGGTGGGGTGAGTCTAATGAGCTTGTAGTAATGGGGTGGGGTGAGTCTAATGAGCTTGTGGTGTTGGGGTGGGGTGAGTTTAATGAGCTTGTGGTGTTGGGGTGGGGTGAGTCTAATGAGCTTGTGGTGTTGGGGTGGGGTGAGTCTAATGAGCTTGTAGTAACGGGGTGGGGTGAGTTTAATGAGCTTGTGTTGGGGTGGGGTGAGTCTAATGAGCTTGTGGTGTTGGGGTGGGGTGAGTCTAATGAACTTGTGGTGTTGGGGTGGGGTGAGTCTCATGAGCTTGTGGTGTTGGGGTGGGGTGAGGCTAATGAGCTTGTGGTGTTGGGGTGGGGTGAGTCTCATGAGCTTGTGGTGTTGGGGTGGGGTGAGGCTAATGAGCTTGTGACGTTGGGGTGGGGTGAGTCTAATGAGCTTGTGGTGTTGGGGTGGGGTGAGTCTAATGAGCTTGTGGAGGCGGGGGCGGGAGGGGGCAGGGGGAGGGGCAGGTGTGCCTACTTCCCCCCGTACAGTCTCTCTATGTCCTGCAGGTAGTGGGTCTTCAGCTCCTTGCGTTTCAGTTTGAAGGCATCGGTCACCAGGCCAGTCTCCGGTGTCCAGGGCTCGGCACTCAAACGGATCTTCCGCGGGATCTCGAACCGCTCCAGCTTGGCTGCATAGACAGGAAATGCATCACAGGCATTACAGGAAGTGAATCGCTCTCTGGACAGGAAATGCATCAGGCAGGTTTAGATGGTGTAATGTGCAGAATAGCGCTAAATTAAAACATGTCTCATCAATGTGTTGACAGAAAGCCACATCTCACCACCAGACAAGCACAGCTCGATCTCAGAGAGGCACAGCTCACCACTCAAGCGCAGTTGGGTCTCACACAGTTGGGTCTCACTCAAGCACAGCTGGGTCTCACACAGTTGGGTCTCACTCAAGCACAGCTGGGTCTCACACAGTTGGGTCTCACTCAAGCACAGCTGGGTCTCACACAGTTGGTCTCACTCAAGCACAGCTGGATCTCACACAGTTGGGTCTCACTCAAGCACAGCTGGATCTCACACAGTGGGTCTCACTCAAGCACAGCTGGATCTCACACAGCTGGGTCTCACTCACAGCTGGACTCAGCTGGGTCTCACTCAAGCACAGCTGGATCTCACACAGCTGGGTCTCACTCAAGCACAGCTGGGTCTCACACAGCTGGGTCTCACTCAAGCACAGCTGGGTCTCACACAGCTGGGTCTCACTCAAGCACAGCTGGATCTCACACAGCTGGGTCTCACTCAAGCACAGCTGGGTCTCACACAGCTGGGTCTCACTCAAGCACAGCTGGATCTCACACAGCTGGGTCTCACTCAAGCACAGCTGGGTCTCACACAGCTGGGTCTCACTCAAGCACAGCTGGGTCTCACACAGTTGGGTCTCACTCAAGCACAGCTGGGTCTCACACAGTTGGGTCTCACTCAAGCACAGCTGGGTCTCACACAGTTGGGTCTCACTCAAGCACAGCTGGGTCTCACACAGTTGGGTCTCACTCAAGCACAGCTGGATCTCACACAGTTGGGTCTCACTCAAGCACAGCTGGATCTCACACAGCTGGGTCTCACTCAAGCACAGCTGGCTCTCACACAGCTGGGTCTCACTCAAGCACAGCTGGGTCTCACACAGTTGGGTCTCACTCAAGCACAGCTGGGTCTCACACAGTTGGGTCTCACTCAAGCACAGCTGGGTCTCTGGTGTGCTCTGTGAGGCGGGGTTGGGTCCTGAGCTGTCGTACCTGCGATGGCCGTCTCAGTGATGAGCTGCAGCACCTCTGCCTCCATCTCAGCGCTGCTACAAAGCTCCTCCCACGACCCTCTGACCCTCCTCTGCTCTGCCAGGGCCAGAAGCTGCTTCTGATTGGGCACCACGAAGCCAATCACGTATGACTGGTCACTGCAGAGAGCCAATTACATAGGACTGGTCACTGCAGAGAGCCAATCACGTACGACTGGTCACTGCAGAGAGCCAGTCACACATGACTGGTTAATGCAGAGAGCCAATCACACAAGACTGGTCACTGCAGAGAGCTAATTACATAGGACTGGTCACTGCAGAGAGCCAATCACACACGACTGGTCACTGCAGAGAGCCAATCACGTACGACTGGTCATTGCAGAGAGCCAATCACACACCGATTGGTCACTGCAGAGAGCCAATCACACACCGACTGGTCACTGCAAAGAGCCAATCACACAAGACTGGTCACTGCAGAGAGCTAATTACATAGGACTGGTCACTGCAGAGAGCCAATCACACACGACTGGTCACTGCAGAGAGCCAATCACGTACGACTGGTCATTGCAGAGAGCCAATCACACATGATTGGTCACTGCAGAGAGCCAATCACAACCGACTGGTCATTGCAGAGAGCCAATCACACACGACTGGTCACTGCAAAGAGCCAATCACAACCGACTGGTCACTGCAGAGAGCTAATCACACACAACTGGTCACTGCAGAGAGCAGTACAACACAACCTTAAAAATACTCAGAATATAACTCAACATCCTTATGCTTCATCGAGATGAACTGTAACTTTACTGGACTGGTCTGCAGGGAGAAGGGGGGGGGGGGTTGGACCGGTCTGCGGGGGGGGGGGGGGGAGGAGAGTGTTGAGAACGCACCCCCATGCAGTTCAGTGCAGTTCAGAGCAGGGACGCACCTGTTGGCGTACGCACAGATGTTGTCCACCAGAGGGCAGTTCTTGAGCGCGGCCTCCACCTTCCCCAGGGACACATACTCCCCCGCCTGCAGCTTCACCAGGTCCTTCTTTCGATCTGTGGAGACGCACAGCATGCTGGGAGATGGGCCTCACTCACCAATACCAGGGCAGTGTCCATTTCAACACACCAAGCTAAGGGTGAGGATTTGGCCAGAAAGGGATTATGGGATTGGAGGTCCTCCTGGTTCACTGGGCCTGGGGCTGGTGAATCAGGACAGGTGGTGAGGAAGTGCGAGTGCGAGGTCTGGTTCTCACCGATGATCTTTAAGCAGCCGTCCGGGAGCACCTCACCGATGTCCCCCGTGCAGAACCAACGCTGCCCGTTCCCGTCCACAAAGAAGTCCTGCTGGTTTCGGGCCGGGTCCTTATAGTAGCCCATGGAGACATTGGGTCCTCCAATGAGGATCTCCCCCCGGGGGTGCGGTCTGTCTGTGCTGAGATAACCGCCTGTGGGGGGAGGATATTACGAACGTGTGTATAAGTGTGTATGTGTATTATCTCTTAAAATTAGCCACTGTAAAGGGAGAGATAAATGTGTGTGATAAATTAGCAGGTAAGTAGGATGAATCCTGCCCTATGGCTGTGTGTGTGTGTGTTTGTGTGTATAAGAGAGAGTGTGTGTCTGTGTAGCAGGGACTTGACAGGAGTTGCTAAATATTTACCCGGAGCACAGCTGCACTGTGTCAGGGCAGGATTACCAGGCTGAATGGAAGCAAATCCCTGCAGCAATATTCCAACATATAGTCTAAAGCCTTCCCAGAAGAGTGGAGGTTGTTATAGCAGCAAAGGGAGAGCCAGCTCCATATTAATGCCTGTAATTCTGGATGAGATGTTGGTTGTCAGGTGTCCACATACTTTTGGCCACGGTGCGCAGAGGACAGCTGCGTGCCACTCACCCTCCTCCCAGTCCCTCAGGGTGATTTCCGAGCAGACCAGAGGAGCGCCCACACGCCCCGTGCTGTAGTCCCACACTGAAACACAAACCCAGAGTGTGTGACATCACTGCGCCACTGCGTCACCATGGTAACCCAGCTCCGCTCACAAGGCTTTGTGGTTGGGCTCCCAGGGGCAAAGCCGGGTCTGGGGCCAGTTCTGCCAAATGCAGTGGAAATGTACTGGAGCCGCCAGGACCAGAAGCCCCACGAGGGACCCAACGCATCACGCCAAGGCCTGCGCTGTGCAGAGACTAAATCAGCACTGCTCAGAGACTAAATCAGCACTGCTCAGAGATTAAATCAGCACTGCTCAGAGACTAAATCAGCACTGCGCAGAGACTAAATCAGCACTGCGCAGAGACTAAATCAGCACTGCTCAGAGACTAAATCAGCACTGCGCAGAGATTAAATCAGCACTGCTCAGAGACTAAATCAGCACTGCGCAGAGACTAAATCAGCACTGCGCAGAGACTAAATCAGCACTGCTCAGATACTAAATCAGCACTGCTCAGAGATTAAATCAGCACTGCTCAGAGACTAAATCAGCACTGCGCAGAGACTAAATCCGCACTGCTCAGAGACTAAATCAGCAATGCGCAGAGACTAAATCAGCACTGCTCAGAGACTAAATCAGCAATGCGCAGAGACTAAATCAGCACTGCTCAGAGACTAAATAAGCACTACGCAGAGATTAAATCAGCACTGCGCAGAGACTAAATCAGCACTGCTCAGAGACTAAATCAGCACTGCTCAGAGACTAAATCAGCACTGCTCAGAGATTAAAACAGCACTGCGCAGAGATTAAATCAGCACTGAGCAGAGACTAAATCAGCACTTTGCAGAGACTAAATCTGCACTGCGCAGAGACTAAATCAGCACTGCGCAGAGACTAAATCAGCACTGCTCAGACTAAATCAGCACTGCGCAGAGACTAAATCCGCACTGCTCAGAGACTAAATCAGCACTGCTCAGAGACTAAATCAGCACTGCGCAGAGACTAAATCAGCACTGCTCAGAGACTAAATCAGCACTGCGCAGAGACTAAATCAGCACTGCTCAGAGACTAAATCAGCACTGCTCAGATACTAAATCAGCACTGCTCAGAGATTAAATCAGCACTGCTCAGAGACTAAATCAGCACTGCGCAGAGACTAAATCCGCACTGCTCAGAGACTAAATCAGCAATGCGCAGAGACTAAATCAGCACTGCTCAGAGACTAAATCAGCAATGCGCAGAGACTAAATCAGCACTGCTCAGAGACTAAATCAGCAATGCGCAGAGACTAAATCAGCACTGCTCAGAGACTAAATCAGCTCACTCTGGCTGACGGCCCCACCCCGCTCACTCTGGCTGAC
>CM045894.1:43990570-43998070 GCA_025169545.1 Anguilla japonica
TGGGGGACTGTGTTTTGTGTAAAAGACGGTTGTGCAGTGAATGTGGGGACTGTGTTTGTGTAAAAGACGGTTGTGCAGTGAATGTGGGGACTGTGTTTGTGTAAAAGACGGTTGTGCATGTGAAATGTGGGGACTGTGTTTTGTGTAAAGACGGTTGTGCAGTGAATGTGGGGACTGTGTTTGTGTAAAAGATGGTTGTGCAGTGAATGTGGGGACTGTGTTTGTGTAAAGATGGTTGTGCAGTGTGTGGGGACTGTGTTTGTGTAAAAGATGATTGTGCAGTGTGGTGGGGACTGTGTTTGTGTAAAAGATGGTTGTGCAGTGAATGTGGGGACTGTGTTTGTGTAAAAGACGGTTGTGCAGTGAATGTGGGGACTGTGTTTGTGTAAAAGATGGTTGTGCAGTGAATGTGGGGACTGTGTCTATCAGCTTTATTTCTGAGAGGGAGAATTTCAGACCTATGGGGACCTAACCAGGGACACATCCCTTTCCTAAGCCTTTGTGAAGCAGGGCCAAAGTTCGCATGCAAGGCACAGAAATGCAGAACAGAGCAGGATGCAGGAGCCGGGGGGGTTGGGGGAGCCAGGCGTCCTGCAGTAGGGCGTGGGGTGGGGGGGGGGGGCAGACTGTAGCAGGGAGTCCCCTGACGCTGGGGGTACAGGGCAGGGCAGAGGGAGGGCGCTGGAGGGGGACGGGTTTGGCACGCTCGGGGTACAGGGCAGGGCAGAGGGAGGGGCGCTGGAGGGGGACGGGTTTGGCACGCTCGGGGTACAGGGCAGGGCAGAGGGAGGGCGCTGGAGGGGACGGGTTTGGCACGCTGGGGTACAGGGCAGGGCAGAGGGAGGGCGCTGGAGGGGGACGGGTTTGGCACGCTGGGGGTACAGGGCAGGGCAGAGGGAGGGCGCTGGAGGGGGAACGGGTTTGGCACGCTCGGGGTACAGGGCAGGGGAGAGGGAGGGCGCTGGAGGGGGACGGGTTTGGCATGCTGAGGGTACAGGCAGGGGAGAGGAGGGCGCTGGAGGGGGACGGGTTTGGCACGCTGAGGGTACAGGGCAGGGGAGAGGGAGGGCGCTGGGGGGGACGGGTTTGGCACGCTCGGGGTACAGGGCAGGGGAGAGGGAGGGCGCTGGAGGGGGACGGGTTTGGCACGCTGGGGTACAGGGCAGGGGAGAGGGAGGGCGCTGGAGGGGGACGGGTTGGCACGCTGGGGGTACAGGGCAGGGCAGAGGGAGGGCGCTGGGGGGGGACGGGTTTGGCACGCTGGGGGTACAGGCAGGGCAGAGGGAGGGCGCTGGGGGGGGGCGGGTTTGGCACGCTGGGGGTACAGGGCAGGGGAGAGGGAGGGCGCTGGGGGGGGGACGGTTTGGCACGCTGGGGGTACAGGGCAGGGCAGAGGGAGGGCGCTGGAGGGGGACGGGTTTGGCACGTTGGGGGTACAGGGCAGGGCAGTAGGAGGGCGCTGGAGGGGGACGGGTTTGGCACGCTGGGGGTACAGGGCAGGGGAGAGGGAGGGCGCTGGGGGGGGACGGGTTTGGCACGCTCGGGGTACAGGGCAGGGGAGAGGGAGGGCGCTGGAGGGGGACGGGTTTGGCACGCTCGGTGTACAGGGCAGGACTGGCCTTACCGGGACGGCAGCCATCAGGGTGGGCCGCAGAATGCTGGCGTCTCCCTGGCTGCCCTTCTTGATCTTAGTCGACTGTCGAGCAACCAGATAAAGCCACGTCAGCAGCACGTTTGAACTTTACAAAATATTTCATTTGGCTGCAACGAAAAATGAACAAGCTGATGCTGGTCTTTGGTTTAGCGCGGTTTTCAACGGGGAAAAATAAATATCTAACTTACTTAAAATATTACTGCTAAGTGAGTGATTGTGTGGTTCAGATGTAGGTGAGTGTGTGATTGGGTGTTTGAGGCGCAGGTGAGACTGATTGGGTGTTTGAGGCGCAGGTGAGACTGATTGGGTGTTTGAGGCGCAGGTGACCTGATTGGGTGTTTGAGGCGCAGGTGACACTGATTGGGTGTTTGAGGTGCAGGTGAGTGTGTGATTGGGTGTTTGAGGCGCAGGTGAGTGTGTGATTGGGTGTTTGAGGCGCAGGTGAGTGTGTGATTGGGTGTTTGAGACGCAGGTGAGACTGATTTGGTGTTTGAGGCGCAGGTGACACTGATTGGGTGTTTGAGGTGCAGGTGAGTGTGTGATTAGGTGTTTGAGGGGCAGGTGAGACTGATTGGGTGTTTGAGGCGCAGGTGAGTGTGTGATTGGGTGTTTGAGGGGCAGGTGAGTGTGTGATTAGGTGTTTGAGGGGCAGGTGAGACTGATTGGGTGTTTGAGGGGCAGGTGAGTGTGTGATTGGGTGTTTGAGGCGCAGGTGAGTGTGTGATTGGGTGTTTCTGGGACAGGTGAGTGTGTGATTGGGTGTTTGAGGTGCAGGTGAGTGTGCTTGGCGGTTGGGCTCACCTGGTCGGCCAGCGTGTGCGGGGAGGAGTAGCCGATGCGGCAGCCGTGTGAGACGCACACCAGCTCGGCGCTGAGCTCCAGCACGTGGGCCAGCGGCAGGTACCCGATGTAGGTGTCATTCTCACTGCCCGCAAGAAAACAGCCAACATTACGCACACACAAGGGCATCTTTCTAACTGCCTGAAAGGATAACACCAGTCACAGCAGATAAAGAGAGGCAATGCTGGGGACCAGGAAGAGTCCATCTGAACAGAAACAGTGTGCAGTGTAACGGGCGGTGTAATGGGCGGTGTGCAGTGTAATGGGCGATGTAATGGGCGGTGTGCAGTGTAACAGGCGGTGTGCAGTGTAATGGGCGGTGTGCAGTGTAATGGGCGGTGTGCAGTGTAACAGGCGGTGTGCAGTGTAATGGGCGGTGTGCAGTGTAATGGGTGGTGTGCAGTGTAATGGGCGATGTAATGGGCGGTGTGCAGTGTAACGGGCGGTGTGCAGTGTAACAGGCGGTGTGCAGTGTAAGAGCAGTGTGGAGTGTAATGGGCGGTGTGCAGTGTAATGGGTGGTGTGCAGTGTAACAGGCGGTGTGCAGTGTAATGGGCGGTGTGCAGTGTAAGAGCAGTGTGGAGTGTAATGGGCGGTGTGCAGTGTAATGGGCGGTGTGCAGTGTAAGAGCAGTGTGGAGTGTAATGGGCGGTGTGCAGTGTAACAGGCGGTGTGCAGTGTAATGGGCGGTGTGCAGTGTAAGAGCAGTGTGGAGTGTAATGGGCGGTGTGCAGTGTAACAGGCAGTGTGCAGTGTCAGAGCAGTGTGGAGTGTAATGGGCGGTGTGCAGTGTAATGGGCGGTGTGCAGTGTAACAGGCGGTGTGCAGTGTAAGAGCAGTGTGGAGTGTAATGGGCGGTGTGCAGTGTAACAGGCGGTGTGCAGTGTAATGGGCGGTGTGCAGTGTAAGAGCAGTGTGGAGTGTAATGGGCGGTGTGCAGTGTAAGAGCAGTGTGGAGTGTAATGGGCGGTGTGCAGTGTAACAGGCGGTGTGCAGTGTAATGGGCGGTGTGCAGTGTAACAGGCGGTGTGGAGTGTAATGGGCGGTGTGCAGTGTAACAGGCGGTGTGCAGTGTAATGGGCTCTGGTTCGTACCCCAGGTTAGGGATCCTCTCTGCCATGCCGGTGATCCCAGCGATGATGTTGCCGTGGGAGATCATCACACCCTTGGGCACGCCTGTGGAGCCGCTGGTGTACATGATGACAGCGATGTCAGAGGGGCGGGGCTGGGAATGGGGTGATGTCACTGGGGGGAGGGGCAAAGAGAGGTTAGCATCAGATCAGAGTAGGATGGTAACAGGGAAATAACATGAGACAGGAAGTCATGTTTAAAAAGCCTCTAACACATAGTTTATCTCCTGGCTGCATCTTTCAGCAGATTAGGAGCAAATGTACTGGAGGCAGTGAGTCCCTGGGCAGGCCTGGTTACAGTACTCAGCAAACTTCATAATGCAGAGCAGATTGAGTTAATTTCCCCTGAGCCATGTGTTCTCACAAAATTCTTAGTTTCAGGCAAAAGCATTAGGAACGACATGTCTGTCCATTTAGGATTGCATGCTCATCATGGTGGTTTCTCTGGATACAAAGATTAAAATCTTTTATACAATTGCCCATATCTCTCCTATCACATCTATACCAGCCAGCTCTCAACACCAAGAAGCAACTGATGGAACTACCACAGAGTGTCCACATCATTTCCAGAGTGTCTACATCATTACCACAGCGAATCTACATTATTACCACATCATTACCACAGTGTCCACATCATTACACGGAGTGTCTACATCATTACTGCAGTAACCGGCATTGCTTCAGTATGTATCCAGCTGTATAAATGGATGCAGTGTAAATGCTGTGTAAAAGCTGTATCAGTCACTCTGGATGAGTGCGTCTGCTAAATGCCTGTAGTGTGATGTAATCATTACCACAGCGCTTCTACGTGATTTTCTCTGGGAAATGAGGTATTTTGTGAATGTGTGAATGTCTTGTGAATTACAGCTGTTGCTGTAAAATAAACACTGAGATGTTGAACAGGCCACAGCTAAGAAAAACAGAAAAGAAACCGTGAGCAGACAGACAGACAGACAGACTGACTCACGCTTCTGTAAAACTGAAGACAGCATGGGGGGGTTAGCGGGTGAGTGGGTCTGGAGGGGGGGGACACAAGTCATGTGAATACTTGCAGGACTGTTTGTATACAAACCCCCCCACCCCCTCCTCCACTAATACACTCAGGAGCAGCTGTGAGGACGGAGAGATGGAGAGAAAAGGAGGAAAAGAAAGCAAAGTTCCTTAACCCCCCTCCCTCTCTCACCCCCCTCCTTCTCTCATCCCCCCTCTCTCTCTCACCCCAGACTCTAATCTGCCACAGATGTGTCTACTCACTATTTCCTCATTCACATGACCCCACCCTGCCCTGGAGAAAGAGAGGAAGGGGGGAGGGGAAGATAAAGAGGGGGAGAGAGAGAGAGAGATATGGGGTTAGAGAAAGAGGCAAAGGGGGTAGAGAAAGGGGGAGAGAGATGGGGGGGTAGAGAGAGATGGAGAGATATGGGGCTAAAGAAAGGGGAAGAGAGCGAGAGAGAGAGGAAACAAGTGCAGATCTGGGCTGTCTCATCCACATTATCTCTGTCACCATAAACATGCAGATACAGACTCCGCTGAGCGCCAGAACCTAGGCAGCTGCCTGTCCTCTCTGCCTGTCTCAGCTGCCTGTCTCAGCTGCCTGTCCTCTCTGCCTGTCTCAGCTGCCTGTCTCAGCTGCCTGTCCTCTCTGCCTGTCTCAGCTGCCTGTCCTCTCTGCCTGTCTCAGCTGCCTGTCTCAGCTGCCTTTCTCAGCTGCCTGTCCTCTCTGCCTGTCTCAGCTGCCTGTCCTCTCTGCCTGTCTCAGCTGCCTGTCCTCTCTGCCTGTCTCAGCTGCCTGTCTCAGCTGCCTGTCCTCTCTGCCTGTCTCAGCTGCCTGTCTCAGCTGCCTGTCCTCTCTGCCTGTCTCAGCTGCCTGTCCTCTCTGCCTGTCCTCTCTGCCTGTCTCAGCTGCCTGTCTCAGCTGCCTGTCCTCTCTGCCTGTCTCAGCTGCCTGTCCTCTCTGCCTGTCCTCTCTGCCTGTCTCAGCTGCCTGTCTCAGCTGCCTGTCCTCTCTGCCTGTCTCAGCTGCCTGTCCTCTCTGCCTGTCTCAGCTGCCTGTCTCAGCTGCCTGTCCTCTCTGCCTGTCTCAGCTGCCTGTCCTCTCTGCCTGTCTCAGCTGCCTGTCCTCTCTGCCTGTCTCAGCTGCCTGTCTCAGCTGCCTGTCTCAGCTGCCTGTCCTCTCTGCCTGTCTCAGCTGCCTGTCTCAGCTGCCTGTCCTCTCTGCCTGTCTCAGCTGCCTGTCTCAGCTGCCTGTCTCAGCTGCCTGTCCTCTCTGCCTGTCTCAGCTGCCTGTCCTCTCTGCCTGTCTCAGCTGCCTGTCCTCTCTGCCTGTCTCAGCTGCCTGTCCTCTCTGCCTGTCAGCTGCCTGTCCTCTCTGCCTGTCCTCTCTGCCTGTCTCAGCTGCCTGTCCTCTCTGCCTGTCCTCTCTGCCTGTCTCAGCTGCCTGTCCTCTCTGCCTGTCTCAGCTGCCTGTCTCAGCTGCCTGTCCTCTCTGCCTGTCTCAGCTGCCTGTCCTCTCTGCCTGTCTCAGCTGCCTGTCTCTTTCACACGTTTAACAACATGACAACCCCACACTCAGACTGGGCTCTGTGCTGAGGGGATCTGATAGACAGACTCCGCGTAAAGGGGGATCTGATAGACAGACTCCGCGTAAAGGGGGATCTGACAGACAGACTCCGCGTAAAGGGGGATCCGATAGACAGACTCCGCGTAAAGGGGGATCTGATAGACAGACTCCGCGTAAAGGGGGGATCTGATAGACAGACTCCGCGTAAAGGGGGATCTGATAGACAGACTCTGCGTAAAGGGGGATCTGATAGACAGACTCCGCTTAAAGGGGGGATCTGATAGACTGAACGTGAGGCGTGTGCTTACGGTTCTCAGGCTTGGCGCCCAGCTCTTGTACGGTTGCCATGTTGTGCATGTGGATGCCCCTGGGGAACCCCTCCCATGTGCTGGGTTTGCCATCCACAACAATGATGTGCTGCAGTGTGGGCACCTCCAACAGGATGTCCTGAGGGAGGGAGAGAGAGAGAGCGAGAGAAAGAGGGAGGGAGGGGGGTAGAAAGAGTGAGAGAGAGCAGTACATGTGCTGTCCTCTTAATACATATCCATATGTAGTGTCCTCTTAATACATATCCATATGTAGTGTCCTCTTAATACAGATCCATATGTAGTGTCCTCTTAATACAGATCCATATGTAGTGTCCTCTTAATACAGATCCATATGTAGTGTCCTCTTAATACATATCCATATGTAGTGTCCTCTTAATACATATCCATATGTAGTGTCCTCTTAATACAGATCCATATGTAGTGTCCTCTTAATACATATCCATATGTAGTGTCCTCTTAATACATATCCATATGTAGTGTCCTCTTAATACAGATCCATAGTAGTGTCCTCTTAATACAGATCCATATGTAGTGTCCTCTTAATACATATCCATATGTAGTGTCCTCTTAATACATATCCATATGTAGTGTCCTCTTAATACAGATCCATATGTAGTGTCCTCTTAATATAGATCCATATGTATCTGTCCTCTTAATATAGATGTAGTGTCCTCTTAATACAGATCCATATGTAGTGTCCTCTTAATACAGATCCATATGTAGTGTCCTCTTAATATAGATCCATATGTAGTGTCCTCTTAATATAGATCCATATGTAGTGTCCTCTTAATACAGATCCATATGTAGTGTCCTCTTAATATAGATCCATATGTAGTGTCCTCTTAATACATATCCATATGTAGTGTCCTCTTAATACATATCCATATGTAGTGTCCTCTTAATACAGATCCATATGTAGTGTCCTCTTAATATAGATCCATATGTAGTGTCCTCTTAATACGTATCCATATGTAGTGTCCTCTCTAC
>CM045894.1:44003070-44005570 GCA_025169545.1 Anguilla japonica
AGCCCCTGGTACTGAAGCCTGAGGCCCTGGTACTGAAGCCCCTGGTACTGAAGCCTGAGGCCCTGGTACTGAAGCCCCTGGTACTGAAGCCTGCAGGCCCTGGTGCTGAAGCCCCTGGTGCTGAAGCCTGCAGGCCCGCTCTCTCTCTCACCTTCCTGAAGACCTTGCCGTTGGGCTGGCTCTCGTCCTCCTCTCCCAGGACCTGGCGGGTGCCCAGGCAGTCGCGGCGGGGGAAGCGCTCCGCGGCGTGGCGGAAGACGAGGTCCAGCGTGGGGCAGCCGGGGAACAGCGAGCAGGCCAGCGCCGGCAGGCTGTTCCTCGCGCGGTACGGCCCGGCGGGCTTCCCGCTCACAGACTGCGCCTGCGCCCGCCGCGCGCGGGGGGGCTGCCCGGGCCCGGACAGCAGGTACCAGGGCAGGAAGGTGATGAAGGAGTACACCCACACCACCGAGCGAAACACCTGCAGCAGCAGCGGGTTCACATCCTCCTTCAGCCTCATTCCCACGCCGTTGCCACGGCCACCCTGTCTGCTCTGCTCACAGCTGGTCCGTCAGTCTTTAAAACCCCCCTGGTGCACAGGTCAGGATGAGGGGGTTCCACTGAGGGGGGGCTGCTCTGGACTCCTGCAGGGAGAAAACACAGAAGCACTCAGCTCTGAAACACACACACACACTTTCACACCCCCCTTACACACACACACCCTTCACGCACACACGCACACACACACGCAGGCACATGCTCACACACACTCACGCACACAGACACATATGCACACACTTGCACGCACACTCACATGCACACTCACACACACACACGCTCCCACAGACAGCCCTTAAAAACACACGCTAGCATGTACACACACACAGTTCTGGAACAAATCCACTGAATGAACAGAACCAAACTGTGTTTGAATGGGTGAATGAGAGGCACCAATTGTAAAGAGCTTTGGATAAAAGCGCTATATAAATTCAGTCCATTTACAAACTGTCATTAGTAGAATATAATTACATTATCATTGGTCTTCATTTTAGTCCAGTACTTCAGTACAAATGTGGAATTCACTCCATTTTCATAATGACAATGTCACAAATGACATGAGAACCCAGATCAAGAAATACCAGCAAACACACTCAGGAATAAGGACACACACACATCCTGACCCAAAAACACACTCAGGAATAAGGACACACACATCCTGACCCTAAAACACACTCAGGAATAAGGACACACACACATCATGACCCAAAAACACACTCAGGAATAAGGACACACACACATCATGACCCAAAAACACACTCAGGAATAAGGACACACACACATCCTGACCCTAAAACACACTCAGAAATAAGGACACACACATCCTGACCCAATAGGAATAAGGACTCCGACCCTAAAAACACACTCAGGAATAAGGGGACACACATCACCCATACATACACACTCACTGTAATGACTCTGAATCCCCTTTGAATCTCTCACCTGGAATCACTCTGAATCCCCTTTGATGCTCTCACCTGTGGTCCTTTGATTTTCACTGGTAGTTGCACACAAACAGGCAGTGAGTGAGTGAATGAATCAGAGTGAATGAGTGAGCACAGTGAGGCAGTGCCGTGTAAGTGAATGAGTGAGTGAATGAGTAAGCGTGGTGTGAGTGAATGAATCAGAGTGAATGAGTGAGCACAGTGAGGTAGTGCCGTGTAAGTGAATGAGTAAGCGTGGTGTGAGTGAATGAGTCAGTGAGCATCGTGAGTGAGAGCAGTGTGATGGTGAGAATCAGGCAGTGCACAGCTTTTACACTGCAGTGACGTAACACTGCTGACTGCCAGAGCAGATTTCCACTCAACACACAATCCCCAACTGGGTGAAAGGTAGTTCAGAGCGAAAACAGTAATTTCACAATGGAAGGCAGTGTGTGTGTGTGTGTGTGAGTGAGAGAGAGTTGTGTTGTCGCATGTGTATGTTTATGTGTGTGTGTGTATTTGTAAGAGGTGTGTGAGGTGTGTACCCTGAGCCCTATTCCCTATATCCTAAGCCCTATTCCCTATACCCTGAGCCCTGTACCCTATTCCCTACGCCCTGAGCCCTATTCCCTACACCCTGAGCCCTATTCCCTACGCCCTGAGCCCTATTCCCTATACCCTGAGCCCTATTCCCTATACTCTGAGCCCTGTACCCTATTCCCTACGCCCTGAGCCCTATTCCCTATACCCTGAGCCCTATACCCTATACCCTGAGCCCTATTCCCTACACCCTGAGCCCTATACCATATGCCCTATTCCCTACACCCTGAGCCCTATTCCCTATACTCTGAGCCCTGTACCCTATTCCCTACGCCCTATTCCCTATACCCTGAGCCCTATTCCCTACACCCTGAGCCCTATACCATATGCCCTATTCCCTACACCCTGAGCCCTATTCCCTACACCCTGAGCCGTATTCCCTATACCCTGAGCCCTATTCCCTACACCCTGAGCCCTATACCGTATGCCCTATTCCCTAC
>CM045894.1:44008070-44058070 GCA_025169545.1 Anguilla japonica
ATGAATGACAGGATGAGAGCACTTCTGTTTCCATGATAGGAAAGTTGAGCTATGTCACATCTACACAGTTTGCCAAGTTTGGCGTTTGGAACCAATGCTGAGTATTGTCTGAACTCTGCGTATTTGCACCTTGCAACATGGCTCCTGTATCTCTGGGCCAGACACATTTGATCCTAATTTTTAAAACTCATGTTTGGTTACAAGCACGGCAAGCTGGTGCAGTGGGTAGCACTGTCGCCTCAGCAAGAATTGGAGACTCTAAATTGCCCATAGGTGTGAGTTTGTGTGTGAATGGTGTATGTTTCCTGCGATAGAGTGGTGGCATGTCCAGGGTGTATTCCTGCCTCTCGCCCAATGCACGCTGGGATAGGCTCAAGCACCCCCCGCGACCCTGCTCAGTATAAGCGGGTATAGATAATGGATGGATGGATGGATGGATGGATGTTTGGTTACAGGTGTGTACACAGATCTGTGACTCTGCAAATGCTGAAGGTTATATGACTCCTTAGCTAATGTGTGGTGAAGGTTATTTCGGTATTACATCAAGCATCACTGACAAAAGCGGGTAAGCTTGCGGGTGTGAACACACATCGCCCTCCTACAGTGCTCACTCCACTGGCCCCCTGCAGTGCCCATTCCACTGGCCCCCATTCCACTGGCCCCCTGCAGTGCTCACTCCACTGGCCCCCATTCCACTGGCCCCCTGCAGTGCCCATTCCACTGGCCCCCATTCCACTGGCCCCCTGCAGTGCTCACTCCACTGGCCCCCATTCCACTTGCCCCCTGCAGTGCCCAGTCCACTGGCCCCCATTCCACTGGCCCCCTGCAGTGCTCACTCCACTGGCCCCCATTCCACTGGCCCTCTGCAGTGCCCACTCCACTGGCCCCCATTCCACTAGCCCTCTGCAGTGCCCACTCCACTGGCCCCCATTCCACTGGCCCCCATTCCAGCAAAGATGTATGCTTTGACGTCTGCATTGTACTCAGAGTATACGTATGCTCTGCAGTCTGTTCCATTCCCAGTGCACTTATTGGCTCATTCACTAAACATGCGATTTGATGTTAACTGTATTTACAGACGTTTCCACGAACATTTCATTATTGATCTTTTTTTCTCTTATCTGAACTTGTTGTTTCGTACAATCAAGCATGCATAAAGGCATACGCAAACAATATTTTTAGAATGCTTATTATTCATGCAATGTCATTTAAGTAGTTACAGTCCTCATTAACAAGTGTTTATCAACATATATTATTGATAATAAAATTATACATTAATATTAAATATGCTACTGATTTTAATTGGTAAATGGTAAATGGACTGCATTTATATAGCGCTTTTATCCAAAGCGCTTTACAATTGATGCCTCTCATTCGCCAGAGCAGTTAGAGGTTAGGGGTTAGGTGTCTTGCTCAAGGACACTTCGACATGCCCAGGGCGGGGTTTGAACCGGCAACCCTCCGACTGCCAGACAATCGGTCTTACCTCCTGAGCTATATCGCCCCTGAGCTATAATTACAATAACATATATCTGAATAGTCTCAAATTTTTAACTAGCTCTTGATTTAAACTTCAGTTTAGCTTTATTTAGTTTTTTTTAAATAGATTTGGTCATTTTAGATTAATTTTTTCAAAAACTTAATTTTAATTTCAGTTTACAATGTTTTTTATTTTCCCTGACTCACTTTTCATCTTCGTTTATTATATGATGATAACCTTGTTTGGAATGTGTAATTCATTTTGTTTATTGATAAAAATGATTTATGTTGATTGATAATGATACTGTCTATTTGTAAAAAAAAAAAACAATTGTACTCTAAGCACCTTTTCAAGGTCCAGGATTACCTGCCAGTAGTGCACATGCAAACCAAATGCTTGTTGGAATTCTGGCAAATATGTAACGACAAAAATACAATTTGTATGACATTTAAATAGGACTTTATAGGCTGTATAAGTATGCAGAGCCTGAAGGTCTTGCACATTTCACTGTAATAAACGGACATTTTTAAAAAGTCATAGTACGACATGGTTGCCTTTGAGTGGATAGCTGATTGTAACTGATATTGATTAATTATTGTATATGCTTTTAACCGATATTGATTAATAATTGTAGATGCTGCTGCCATCTTGGCCAGGTCTTCCTTGCAAAAGACATTTTCTGATCTCAGTGGGATGAACCTGATTTTAAAAAAGGTAAAATTTAAATGAAACAAAACCTTCACAATTCAGATAACCCACTCTGTTAGGTGTGTGTATAACTGCGCAGAATAGCCATCCCACTCTATCCCATTCAGTTTAGTTTCATTTTCCGGGCATTAGCTTCTGGGATTGCAATTGTGGTTGGAACAAAGACCAGCATACAGAGCAGTCCCTCAGGGCTGAACTTTAGGGCCGCTGCCGTTAACCGAGTTATAACCTGACTAGTCGAGAGAACATCACAGAACTGTAGAAAGCTCAAATACAAATGCCAATGTGTGTGCCTCCACTTGTCTGGTTCGCTGTTTCTTGGTGATTTGGACATAATATATTACAGACATGTACTGTACAAAAAGAAATGTAAAACTAGTCTCCACCGCACAGGTCATGGCACATTCAGATATCATAAACAAACATGCATTCACTCAGACACAGTATTGTCATTTTTGTGTAAAGCTCAAACATTTAAAGGAATATATTAAGAAGTAATTTTTCCCTAGTCTTGCATCCTGAGTGATGCTTTACATTGGATTGTCTACATACACTGCTCACATTTAGCGATGCCATTTGTATTTTACACATATTTGCATATAAGGATAAGTATCATATCAGAAAGATAAGTGCGTTCACTCCACTAATCTGTTTTGTGATTTACCAACTAATGACGTCAAGTCGGTTAATAATAATAATAATAATAATCATAATAATAATAATAATAATAATAATAATAATAATAATAATAATAATAATATTTGTGGGGAAAAAAAACAGTTTGAAGGCTCAAAACAATTTTTCAGGCAGTTTGCTGGTCAGCCTCCCGGTTTGCTGGGGTCCTTCACAGACAGGAACTCAGACGAAGAACGCAAGTGACCATGCCGACTGTCAGCGTGAAACGGGACCTTATATTCCAAGCCTTGGGCAGAAAATACAGTAAGACGTTTTTTATGGATAATATTTGAAATGGAAGAAATGTTTGTGTCATTTTTTTAAAAAAATTACAATGTTTAAATGCTTCAGGGGTTATGCCTTGGCATGAATGAATGGCAGTCGAGCTTCGATTGCTAACCTATCGCTCGAGCCATGGCGTTAGCTAATTTACATGTGTATTTAGGCCTACAAGATAAAATGATTAGCCTGAAAGTATATTTTAATAATGACATCTGTGACAGGCTATTTGTTATGATCAGCCAGCACAAAAGGCAAACTAGCGAGATGGCTCGGTAGCTCGAGAGCTAGTCCTGTTTCACTACCGCTGGGTGGTGCACGGGGTTTCACTGCGATTGCATCATTTCTGTATTAAGTAGTTAAATGTTGTGTATTTCTAGCTAGTTTAATTGTAATGTTCTTTAGTGGCACTCAGAATTGTGGCAGTGTCAATTATGGTCAGGTTTTATTCTAGTAAACTTGGTGTACTCGTTTTAGCTGGTCGCGGTTCTCGCCGCAATATGTCAAAATGAATGGCAATGTTAGCGACATTAAATCTGTGTAAGCGGTTGTGGCTACTATTGTTTATAATGATTTTGATTTCCAGAAGCTTAATCTTCAGCTTCTGCTAACGTCAGTTTTTGCTGACTGTTCCACCACTACAGAATAGGGTAGAGTTATTAAAACGCACAACTATCGGCGGTGTAGGCTGACACTGTCGAGATCTCTTACCCATATTGAACACTAACCTGTATCAAACACTAACAGTGTCATTACTGACACTCACAGACACACCCAGCTGTGTCTGTGAGTGTGTCTGCCCGAACAGCTGTGTATGTGAGTGTGTGTCTGTACAGCTATGTGTGTGTGTGTGTGTGTGTCTGTACAGCTGTGCATGTGCATGTGTGTGTGTGTGTGTGTGTATATGAGTGTGTGTGTGTGTCTGTACAGCTGTGCGTGTGCGTGTGTGTGCGCGTGTGTGTATATGAGTGTGTGTGTGTGTCTGTACAGCTGTGCATGTGCATGTGTGTGTGCGCGTGTGTGTATATGAGTGTGTGTGTGTGTCTGTACAGCTGTGCGTGTGCATGTGTGTGTGTGTGTGTGTGTGTGTATATGAGTGTGTGTGTGTGTCTGTACAGCTGTGCGTGTGCATGTGTGTGTGTGTGTGTGTGTATATGAGTGTGTGTGTGTGTCTGTACAGCTGTGCGTGTGCGTGTGTGTGTGTGTGTGTGTGTGTCTGTACAGCTGTGCGTGTGCGTGTGCATGTGTGTGTGTGTGTGTACAGCCATTCCAGCTGTTCTTCTCTGATCTGATGCTTCTCCCTTTCAGCGGATGAAGAATTTGATGAGCTGTGTTTTGAGTTTGGGCTGGAGCTGGATGAGATTGTAAGTCCTTTTTTAATCTTAAAGAAAACCCTGGTGGTGGTGTGTGGAATGCAGAGGTGATGGCGGGGTGATCGGGGGGGGGGGGGGGGGGGGGGTTGATGGCAGGTTAATGGTGGGGTGCTGGCAGGGGTTGATGGGGAGGTTGATGGGAGGGTGATGGGGGGTTGATGGCCGGTTTAATGATGGGGTGCAGGCGGGGGTTGATGGGGGGTGATGCGGGTTCGATGCTGGGGGGATTGGGGGGTGATGGGAGGGTGATGGGGGGTTGATGGCCGGTTAATGATGGGGTGCAGGCGGGGGTTGATGAGGGGGGGGATTGGGGGGGGGATGATAGGAGGGTGATGGGGGGGTTGATGGCAGGGTGCTAGTGAGGGTTGATGGGGGGGGGGGTTGATGGGGGGCTAATGGTGGGGTGCTAGTGGGGTTTGATGGGGGGGTTGATGGGGGGTTAATGGTGGGGTGCTAGTGGGGTTTGATGGGGGGTTAATGGTGGGGTGCTCGTGGGGTTTGATGGGGGGGTTGATGGAGGGTGATGCGGGTTGATGCTGGGGGGATTGGGGGGTGATGGGGGGGCCCAGATGCCCTGCAGGGAGGCTGTGGCCGCAGTGGGTTAATAGTGACACTGTGGCCCCACATCACTTGATCAGGTGTCTGTTGAGCCGCACATGAAGGGTGTTGGTCTGTCTGAACCCTACCTGTGTGCTGATGCTGTAGCTGTGCTGTAGTTGTAGCTGTGCTGTGCTGTAGCTGTGCTGTAGTTGTAGCTGTGCTGTAATGTGCTGTAGCTGTGCTGTAGTTGTAGCTGTGTGGTGCTGTAGCTGTGCTGTAATGTGTTGTAGCTGTATCTGTAGCTGCGCTGTGCTGTAGTTGTAGCTGTGTGGTGCTGTAGCTGTGCTGTAATGTGTTGTAGCTGTATCTGTAGCTGTGCTGTAATGTGTTGTAGCTGTGTGGTGCTGTAGCTGTGCTGTAATGTGTTGTAGCTGTATCTGTAGCTGTGCTGTGCTGTATTTGTAGCTGTGCTGTGCTGTAGCTGTGCTGTAGTTGTAGCTGTGTGGTGCTGTAGCTGTGTTGTAGTTATAGCTGTGCTGTTGCGTGCTGCACAGAGCCTTTGTGCCTTTGTGCTGTCTGATGAGCTCCGTTTATCTACCACTTAACAAAGTGGGGAAAACTGGGAAAGAGAACATTTCTGTCTCAGAATCAGGTGAGTGAGTGAGTGACAGGTGCCTGTTTCTGACTCGGTGAGTGACAGGTGCCTGTTTCTGACTCGGTGAGTGACAGGTGCCCATGTCTCTTTCTCGGTGAGTGACAGGTGCCCATTTCTGACTCGGTGAGTGACAGGTGCCCGTCTCTGACTCGGTGAGTGACAGGTGTCTGTCTCTGACTCGGTGAGTGACAGGTGTCTGTCTCTTTCTCGGTGAGTGACAGGTGCCTGTCTCTGATTCGATGGGTGAGTGACAGGTGTCCGTCTCTGACTGGGTGAGTGACAGGTGCCTGTCTCTGATTCGGTGAGTGACAGGTGCCCATTTCTGACTCGGTGAGTGACAGGTACCCTTCTCTGACTCGGTGAGTGACAGGTGCCACTCGGTGAGTGACAGGTGTTCTCTGACTCGGTGAGTGACAGGTGCCCTGTCTCTGACTCGGGGTGAGTGACAGGTGCCCGTCTCTGACTCGGTGAGTGACAGGTGCCCGTCTCTGACTCGGTGAGTGACAGGTGCCCATTTCTGACTCGGTGAGTGACAGGTGCCTGTTTCTGACTCGGTGAGTGACAGGTGCCTGTTTCTGACTCGGTGAGTGACAGGTGCCTTCTCTGACTCGGTGAGTGACAGGTGTCCGTCTCTGACTCGGTGAGTGACAGGTGCCTGTCTCTGACTCGGTGAGTGACAGGTGCCCATTTCTGACTCGGTGAGTGACAGGTGCCCGTCTCTGACTCGGTGAGTGACAGGTGCCCGTCTCTGACTCGGGGAGTGACATTACATTACATTACATTACATTACATTACATTACAGGCATTTAGCAGACGCTCTTATCCAGAGCGATGTACAAGTGCATTAGTTCAAGGTGCAGAGGTGCAAAAGAAACACACTAGAGTGAAGTAAAGATCGTAGTGCCAGAAGTGACCACATAGATCAGGACTCCAACCCTGTAGAGTAACCTGTTCAGCAAAAAAACAACAATCCTGCCAAGTACAAACTAGCACTGAAATCACATTTGCCTTATCAGAATCAGACAAAAACAATCCTGCCAAATAAAAACTAACGTGATCGTATTAGCCTAACTAGGTACATTGAGCTAAACTATAGGCTAGGGAGGGGTGGGGAGAGGTGCAGCCTGAAGAGGTGAGTCTTTAGTCTGCGTTTGAAGGTAGTCAGATTCTCTGCTGTTCTGACCACCACGGGGAGGTCATTCCACCAGCGAGGGGCCAGGACAGACAGCAGACGGGAGCGGGAAGTACAGACACGAAGAGGGGAAGGTGCCAAGTGTCCAGAGGTGGCAAAACGAAGAGGTCTGGCTGGTGTGTAGGGTCTGATGATCCTCTGGATATATCCATAACCCGTGACAGGGCTCTGTCTGTCCCCTTGCAGACCACAGAGAGAGACATCATCAGCCGTGAGCAGGGGGACGTGAGGGCTGAGGGAGCCTCTGATGTGGTTCTGTATAAGATTGATGTTCCGGCCAATCGCTATGACCTGCTCTGTCTGGAGGGGCTGGTCAGAGGCCTGCAGGTCTTCAAGGAGAGGTAACTGTGCTGCCACACCCTGCACCATGACCCACTCACATAACCCACACCCTACACCATAACCCACTCACATAACCCACACCCTGCACCATGACCCACTCACATAACCCACACCCTGCACCATAACCCACTCACATAATACCGACATAGCTCCCGATTGTCACGGAGGGTTGCCGGTTCAAACCCCACCCTGGGCGTGTCGAAGTGTCCTTGAGCAAAAACCTAACCCCTAACCCTAACTGCTCTGGCGAATGAGAGGCATCAATTGTAAGGCATAAAAGCCCTACTCAGTCCATTTACCATTTACACCACTATAACCCATACCCCACACCCTGCACCATAACCCACTCACATAACCCACACCCTGCACCATAACCCACTCACATAACCCACACCCTGCACCATAACCCACTCACATAACCCACACCCTGCACCATAACCCACACACATTACCCACACCCTGCACTATAACCCATACCCCACACCCTGCACCATAACCCACTCACATAACCCACACCCTGCACCATAACCCACTCACATAACCCACACCCTGCACCATAACCCACTCACATACATACAGGGGCGACATAGCTCAGGAGGTAAGACCGATTGTCTGGCAGTCGGAGGGTTGCCGGTTCAAACCCCACCCTGGGCGTGTCGAAGTGTCCTTGAGCAAAACACCTAACCCCTAACCCCTAACTGCTCTGGCGAATGAGAGGCATCAATTGTAAGGCGCTTTGGATAAAAGCGCTATATAAATGCAGTCCATTTACCATTTACCACTATAACCCATACCCCACACCCTGCACCATAACCCACTCACATAACCCACACCCTGCACCATAACCCACTCACATAACCCACACCCTGCACCATAACCCACTCACATAACCCACACCCTGCACCATAACCCACACACATAACCCACACCCTGCACTATAACCCATACCCCCACACCCTGCACCATAACCCACTCACATAACCCACACCCTGCACCATAACCCACTCACATAACCCACACCCTGCACCATAACCCACTCACATAACCCACACCCTGCACTATAACCCATACCCCACACCCTGCACCATAACCCACTCACATAACCCACACCCTGCACCATAACCCTCTCACATAACCCACACCCTGCACCATAACCCACTCACATAACCCACACCCTGCACCATAACCCTCTCACATAACCCACACCCTGCACCATAACCCTCTCACATAACCCACACCCTGCACCATAACCCACTCACATAACCCACACCCTGCACCATAACCCTCTCACATAACCCACACCCTGCACCATAACCCCACTCACATAAACCACACCCCCCTGCACATAACCCATACCCCACACCCTGCACCATAACCCACACACATAACCCACACCTTGCACCATAACCCAAAACACACACCCTGCACCATAACCCACTCACATAACCCACACCCTGCACCATAACCCTCTCACATAACCCACACCCTGCACCATAACCCACTCACATAACCCACACCCTGTACCATAACCCACACACATAACCCACACCTTTCACCATAACCCAAAACACACACCCTGCACCATAACCCACTCACATAACCCACACCCTGCACCATAACCCACTCACATAACCCACACCCTGCTCCATAACCCACTCACATAACCCACATCCTGCACCATAACCCTCTCACATAACCCACACCCTGCACCATAACCCTCTCACATAACCCACATCCTGCACCATAACCCACTCACATAACCCACACCCTGCACCATAACCCATACCCCTAACCTTGCACCATAACCCACTCACATAAACCACACCCTGCACCATAACCCATACCCCTAACCTTGCACCATAACCCACTCACATAAACCACACCCTGCACCATAACCCACTCACATAAACCACACCCTGCACCATAACCCATAACCCACACCCTGCACCATAACCCACACACATAACCCACACCTTGCACCATAAGCCAAAACACACACCCTGCACCATAACCCACTCACATAACCCACACCCTGCACCATAACCCTCTCACATAACCCACACCCTGCACCATAACCCACACACATAACCCACACCTTTCACCATAACCCAAAACACACACCCTGCACCATAACCCACTCACATAACCCACACCCTGCACCATAACCCACTCACATAACCCACACCCTGCACCATAACCCACTCACATAACCCACATCCTGCACCATAACCCTCTCACATAACCCACACCCTGCACCATAACCCTCTCACATAACCCACATCCTGCACCATAACCCACTCACATAACCCACACCCTGCACCATAACCCATACCCCTAACCTTGCACCATAACCCACTCACATAAACCACACCCTGCACCATAACCCATACCCCTAACCTTGCACCATAACCCACTCACATAAACCACACCCTGCACCATAACCCATAACCCACACCCTGCACCATAACCCACTCACATAAACCACACCCTGCACCATAACCCACTCACATAAACCACACCCTGCACCATAACCCATAACCCACACCCTGCACCATAACCCACTCACATAAACCACACCCTGCACCATAACCCACTCACATAACCCACATCCTGCACCATAACCCTCTCACATAACCCACACCCTGCACCATAACCCTCTCACATAACCCACACCCTGCACCATAACCCACACACATAACCCACACCCTGCACCATAACCCAAAACCCGTCTGTTACTCCTGTCCAAAACACACACTCTCTTTTTCTCCTGTTCTCTCCTGGGTGTGTGAGCAGGGCGGAGGCTCCCCGTTACCGCAGGCTGAGCCCGTCCGATGGGGCGCCCCAGAGGCTGCTCATCACAGAGGAGGTACACTGGCACAGGCGGTCTTCACTAACCCAGCTTTGGGAAATGCCACGTCCCCTGCCAGGCTTGTGTGTGTGTGTGCTATCGCTAATGCACAGCAGCTAGAGTGGCCATGTGTTCTCTAGCGCTGTGTGTGTGTGTGTGTGTGTGTGTGTGTGTGTACCACAGGATTGTGGCAAATCCTGGATTATTGTATTTAACGCTGGGCTGTTGTATGTAATGCTGGGTTATTGTATGTAACGCTGGGCTATTGTATGTAATGCTGGGTTATTTTATTTAACGCTGGATTATTGTATTTAGTGCTGGGTTATTTTATATTATGCTGGGTTATTGTATTAAACACTGGGTTATTGTATTTAGCGCTGGGTTCTTTTTCTCTCCCGGGCTGCAGACGGCTGCTGTGCGCCCTCATGCTGTCGCCGCAGTCCTGCGCAACATCAGCTTCACGCAGGAGCGATACGACAGCTTCATCGAGCTGCAGGAGAAGCTGCACCAGAATGTCTGCAGGTCAGCCGCAGAACAATCTGCACAGTGTCCGGTCACAGCACAATCTGCACAGGGTCCGGTCACAGCACAATCTGCACAGAGTCCAGTCACAGCACAGTCTGCACAGGGTCCGGTCACAGCACAGTCTGCACAGGGTCCGGTCACAGCACAGTCTGCACAGGGTCCGGTCACAGCACAATCTGCACAGGGTCCGGTCACAGCACAGTCTGCACAGGGTCCGGTCACAGCACAATCTGCACAGGGTCCGGTCACAGCACAAATCTGCACAGGGTCCCAGTCACAGCACAATCTGCACAGGGTCCGGTCACAGCACAATCTGCACAGAGTCCACAGCACAATCTGCACAGGGTCCGGTCACAGCACAATCTGCACAGGGTCCGGTCACAGCACAGTCTGCACAGGGTCTGGTCACAGCACAATCTGCACAGGGTGTGGTCACAGCAGCGTCAGTAAAGCTCCAGATCTGAACAGGGTCATTTCAGTTCAGGCTTTATACAGAGACACTGTCACAAAGACACTTAACCAGAATAGGAAATAGAAAACATTAACACTGAGGGTTAGGGTCTTAGTGTGAGTGTTAATGAGGAGGCTGAACACTGAGTGTTAGGGTCTTACTGTGAGTGTTAATGAGGAGGCTGAACTCTGAGTGTTAGGGTCTTACTGTGAGTGTTAATGAGGAGGCTGAACACTGAGTGTTAGGGTTTTACTGTGAGTGTTAGTGTGGAGGCTGAACACTGAGTGTTAGGGTCTTACTGTGAGTGTTAATGAGGAGGCTGAACACTGAGTGTTAGGGTCTTACTGTGAGTGTTAATAAGGAGGCTGAACACTGAGTGTTAGGGTCTTACTGTGAGTGTTAATGAGGAGGCTGAACACTGAGTGTTAGGGTCTTACTGTTAATGTTACTGAGGAGGCTGAACACTGAGTGTTAGGGTCTTACTGTGAATGTTAATGAGGAGGCTGAACACTAAGTCTTAGGCTCTTACTGTTAGTGTTAATGAGGAGGCTGAACACTGAGTCTTAGGGTCTTACTGTGAATGGGTCTTCTTAGTTACTGTTAATGTTAATGAGGAGGCTGAACACTGAGTGTTAGGGTCTTACTGTGAGCATTAATGAGGAGGCTGAACACTGCGTGTTGGGTGCTTACTGTGAGCGTTTTGCAGGAAGAGAACCCTGGTGGCCATCGGGACTCATGACCTGGACACCATCTCGGGCCCCTTCACCTACACAGCCCGCCCCCCCGCCCAGATCCGCTTCCGCCCCCTCAACCAGAGCCAGGAGCTGACTGCGCTGGAGATGATGAGCATGTACAAGGTGAGCTGTGTTGGGTTTAACAACCATTCCGCTGTGAGGGGAGCGGGCATGCCCTGACCAGACCTGAGCACCAAACCAGCCTGAGCACCAACCGGCCTGAGCACCAAACCAGCCTGAGCACCAAACCAGACCTGAGCACCAAACCAGCCTGAGCACCAAACCAGCCTGAGCACCAAACCAGACCTGAGCACCAAACCAGCCTGAGCACCAAACCAGACCTGAGCACCAAACCAGCCTGAGCACCAAACCAGCCTGAGCACCAAACCAGACCTGAGCACCAAACCAGCCTGAGCACCAAACCAGCCTGAGCACCAAACCAGACCTGAGCACCAAACCAGCCTGAGCACCAAACCAGACCTGAGCACCAAACCAGCCTGAGCACCAAACCAGACCTGAGCACCAAACCAGCCTGACCGCACACTAGCCCTCAGGGCCAAACCAGCCTGACCGCACACTAGCCCTCAGGGCCAAACCAGCCTGACCGCACACTAGCCCTCAGGGCCAAACCAGCCTGACCGCACACTAGCCCTCAGGGCCAAACCAGCCTGACCGCACACTAGCCCTCAGGGCCAAACCAGCCTGACCGCACACTAGCCCTCAGGGCCAAACCAGCCTGACCTCACACTAGCCCTCAGGGCCAAACCAGCCTGACCTCACACTAGCCCTCAGGGCCAAACCAGCCTGACCTCACACTAGCCCTCAGGGCCAAACCAGCCTGACCTCACACTAGCCCTCAGGGCCAAACCAGCCTGACCGCACACTAGCCCTCAGGGCCAAACCAGCCTGACCTCACACTAGCCCTCAGGGCCAAACCAGCCTGACCTCACACTAGCCCTCAGGGCCAAAGACTCTGCCGTTTATGTTGACGTGTCATGAAATGTAGTCTAAAAATCTTCTGGTAGAATTTAGAGTCAGTGAAACTGTTGATGACAGAACAGATAATGACAGTTGGCTAGTTTTGATTATGCATACAAGGGATGTGAATGAAGGGATTTGCTGATGTTTATTGTTTAACTTCAAAGGTGGTGTGAATGTGCAGATTTCAGTTTTTTTTTCTTACTGATTATGAAATCATTTATGTAATCCTCACTGAATATTGTGCTTGTGGGATTTGATACGTTTCAGAGCGACAGCCACCTACGACATTACCTCCACATTATTGAGGACAAGCCGGTGTACCCCGTTATCTATGACAGCAACGGCGTGGTCCTGTCCATGCCCCCCATTATTAACGGTGAGCTTCCCCACCAGTCGACCTGCCTAAACCCGGGTTTACTGCTCCAACTCAGTTCCAGCTGCGCAGAAGAATATATCTGCGCAGGAAATACTGCGGCTGCATTTAGCCGTTATGTTTGTTTCGTGCTGTGATGGTGTGCAGAACGCTTGCACGTGCTCAGTAAGCGCCCAGATAGACCTGATTTTAGGGCTCTTGATAGGTTGTGTGAAATGCTTCTGTGCTGCTGTGTAACAGGGGACCACTCCAGAATCTCCCTCAACACCAAGAATGTCTTCATCGAGTGCACAGCCACTGATCTGACAAAGGTATGCAAACAATTAAGGCATCATATGTTAAAGGATTTTACATACTCATAACATTTTTTACCACAATTATTATACTTTTCATTAATACAGCCTGTTACACTTCACATCCAACAAGCTGATATGACATGCTTTACCTTTCTATAATTTGTTATACTGTACAATGCTTTGACATGCTGTAACCTACTTTTTATGACATGACTTGTTAAAACACTACATTAACATGACCTGTCCTAACCCTGTCCTAACCTGTCCTAGCCCTGTCCTAACCCTGTCCTAACCCTGTCCTAGCCCTCTCCTAGCCCTCTCCTAACCCTGTCCTAACCCTGTCCTAACCTGTCTTAGCCCTGTCCTAACCTGTCCTAGCCCTGTTCTAACCTGTCCTAACCCTGTCCTAGCCCTGTCCTAACCCTGTCCTAACCCTGTCCCAGCCCTCCCCTTACCCTGTCCTAGCCCTCCCCTTACCCTGTCCTAGCCCTCTCCTAGCCCTCTCCTAACCCTGTCCTAACCCTGTCCTAACCTGTCTTAGCCCTGTCCTAACCTGTCCTAGCCCTGTTCTAACCTGTCCTAACCCTGTCCTAGCCCTGTCCTAACCCTGTCCTAACCTGTCCTAACCTTGTCCTAACCCTGTCCCAGCCCTCCCCTTACCCTGTCCTAGCCCTCCCCTTACCCTGTCCTAGCCCTCTCCCAGCCCTGTCCTAACCTGTCCTAACCTGTCCTAGCCCTGTCCTAACCTGTCCTAGCCCTGTTCTAACCTGTCCTAACCCTGTCCTAACCCTGTCCTAATCCTGTCCTAATCCTGTCCTAACCCTGTCCTAACCTGTCCTAGCCCTGTCCCAGCCCTGTCCTAACCCTGTCCTAACCCTGTCCTAACCTGCCCTAGCCCTGTCCTAACCTGTCTGTTACCGTACTCTGCTGTAGTCAATCCCAGTTCATTTCTGTGTTTTTTTCATTCAGGCTAAGATTGTTCTGGACATGATTGTCACAATGTTCAGTGAATACTGTGAGCAGCCATTCACGTAAGTTATAAATAAAAAAGTAAATAAAAAAAACTTCCTTGGTTTATATTTCCTGCGTTCTGATTTCCTGCACCCTGTTTGTATTGTTTCCAGAGTGGAGGAAGCTGAGGTTGTGTACCCTGATGGCAGAACCTGCGTGTATCCAGTATGTGTCCAGCCCCCCCCTTAAATCCAGGCTTGACCGCCCCCCCCCCCCGTTTATGGCCTGCCTTATTAGCAGGGTTGGGTACTGAAACCCTGTAGCGCTGTAGCCCCAGTTCCCATATGACTGGTACCTAGCGGACTGACTGAGTTCAGTGCTTCATTTTGTGGTCTTCAGCAGCGCTCCACTCGTCTGTCCGGTGGAGTCGGAGCCGTTGGGAAGATAGCTCACGCTGAACTCGGTCAAAATGCCAAAAGAGGGAGTGTGGCTGTATTTTACCCAAAAGTATTCAAACAGTGGCAGTTGCCTTTGCCATAAAAAAGGTTGTTCGTTAATTTCATTATTTGCTCTTTATTTGAAATAAGGTAGATGATTGGTTAAGGGCAGGCACCATTTAGGCATTGTATTGTTTTAAATGTAGCGTTGTAGCACCTGTGTCGTAAAAATGATTATTGCTGCGTTGGGCTGGGGGCACCCCAACCACAACCCCAACCCTAACCCTAACCCTAACTGACCGCTGTGCTGTTCCTCAGGAGCTGGCCTACAGGACCGAGACACTGACGGGAGATTTCATCAACCAGAAAGTGGGAATCAGGTTTGTGTGGTTTGGAATGTCTCCTTCCCCTCTTCAGTAGAGCGGACTGCTAGTGCCTCCAGAGTACTGCTAAATGAATGTAATGCACTAACATGCCAGCTAAATGAATGTAATGCACTAACATGCCAGCTAAATGAATGTAATGTGCTAACAGACCAGCTAAATGAATGTAATGTGCTAACATGCTAGCTAAATGAATGTAATGTGCTAACATGCTAGCTAAATGAATGTAATGTGCTAACATGCTAGCTAAATGAATGTAATGTGCTAACATGCCAGCTAAATGAATGTAATGTGCTAACAGACCAGCTAAATGAATGTAATGCACTAACATGCCAGCTAAATGAATGTAATGTGCTAACATGCTAGCTAAATGAATGTAATGTAATGCGCTACCGTGTCGCTTCAGTGAGTCGGCGGAGCACATCGCGCAGCTGTTGACGCGGATGTGTCTGCGCTCCGAGGTTGGGGAGGACGGGCAGATCCAGGTGGAGATCCCGCCCACACGGTCTGATGTCATTCATGCCTGTGACATCATGGAAGATGCTGCAATCGCTTATGGTTTTAACAACATAGTCCGCACAACGCCCCGTACCTACACCGTGGCTAACCAGGTAAGTGACCACGCCTCTCAATTACACCCTCCTTAACCAGGCCACACCCCTTACTGACACCCTCCCTAACCAGGCCACGCCCCTTACTGACACCCTCCCTAACCAGGCCACGCCCCTTACTGACACCCCCCTAACCAGGCCACGCCCCTTACTGACACCCTCCCTAACCAGGCCACACCCCTTACTGACACCCTCCCTAACCAGGCCACGCCCCTTACTGACACCCTCCCTAACCAGGCCACGCCCCTTACTGACACCCTCCCTAACCAGGCCACGCCCCTTACTGACACCCTCCCTAACCAGGCCACGCCCCTTACTGACACCCTCCCTAACCAGGCCACGCCCCTTACTGACACCCTCCCTAACCAGGCCACGCCCCTTACTGACACCCTCCCTAACCAGGCCACGCCCCTTACTGACACCCTCCCTAACCAGGCCACACCCCTTACTGACACCCTCCCTAACCAGGCCACGCCCCTTACTGACACCCTCCCTAACCAGGCCACGCCCCTTACTGACACCCTCCCTAACCAGGCCACGCCCCTTACTGACACCCTCCCTAACCAGGCCACACCCCTTACTGACACCCTCCCTAACCAGGCCACACCCCTTACTGACACCCTCCCTAACCAGGCCACGCCCCTTACTGACACCCTCCCTAACCAGGCCACGCCCCTTACTGACACCCTCCCTAACCAGGCCACGCCCCTTACTGACACCCTCCCTAACCAGGCCACGCCCCTTACTGACACCCTCCCTAACCAGGCCACACCCCTTACTGACACCCTCCCTAACCAGGCCACGCCCCTTACTGACACCCTCCCTAACCAGGCCACGCCCCTTACTGACACCCTCCCTAACCAGGCCACGCCCCTTACTGACACCCTCCCTAACCAGGCCACGCCCCTTACTGACACCCTCCCTAACCAGGCCACGCCCCTTACTGACACCCTCCCTAACCAGGCCACGCCCCTTACTGACACCCTCCCTAACCAGGCCACGCCCCTTACTGACACCCTCCCTCACCAGGCCACGGCCTTAACTGTATTTGTATTTGTACAGCTCCCTCTGAACAAGCTGACAGAGCTCCTGAGGCAGGATCTAGCTGCAGCCGGTTTCACTGAGGCGCTCACCTTTGCTCTGGTACGGACCCTCCCTCCCTCTCTCTCTCTCCCTCTCTCTCTCTCTCCCTCCCTCTCTCTCTTTCTGTCTGTCTCTATCTCCCTCCCTCTCTCTCTCTCTCTGTATCTCCCTTCCTCTTTCTCTCTCTCCCTCTCTCTCTTTCTGTCTATCTCCCTCCCTCCCTCTCTCTCTCTCTCTCTGTATCTCCCTCCCTCTTTCTCTCTCTCCCTCTCTCTCTGTCTTTCTCTCTGTCTGTCTGTCTCTCTCTCTTTCTCTCTCCCTCCCTCTCACTCCCTCTCCCCCTCTCCCTCCCTCTCTCTCTCTTTCTCTCTGTGTAGGGGATAGATAAGTGATAAGTGCACAGGTATGAGAGGGTAGGTGAGTAAATAAGCACACAGGTGTGAGGGGGGTAGGGAAGCACACAGGTGTGAGGGGGATAGGTAAGCACGCAGGTGTGAGGGGGGTAGGTAAGCACACAGGTGTGAGGGGATAGGTAGGCACACAGGTGTGAGGGGGATAGGTAAGTATTGAGCACACAGGTGTGAGGGGGATAGGTAAGCACACAGGTGTGAGGGGATAGGTAAGTATTGAGCACACAGGTGTGAGGGGGGTAGGTAAGCACGCAGGTGTGAGGGGATAGGTAGGCACACAGGTGTGAGGGGGGTAGGTAAGCACGCAGGTGTGAGGGGATAGGTAGGCACACAGGTGTGAGGGGGATAGGTGAGTATTGAGCACACAGGTGTGAGGGGGATAGGTAGGCACACAGGTGTGAGGGGGGTAGGTAAGCACGCAGGTGTGAGGGGATAGGTAGGCACACAGATGTGAGGGGGGTTGGTCTTGAGCACACAGGTGTTTTTGGTAATCAGATGCTCTCTCTGTAGTGCTCTCAGGAGGACATTGCTGATAAACTGGGGAGAAACATCTCAGAAATCAGAGCTGTGCACATCGCCAACCCGAAAACTGCCGAGTTCCAGGTGGGAAAACTCCTGCTGTCTCAGAAAACACAGAAAATGCACCATGTGCAAATTACTTAAGCGTGCGTCACTGACAGTGTTCTCCACCAGAGGGTGCTATTGGTCTCTTTCAGACAGGCTGCTGTTGCTGCTGCAGTAACACTCTCTCCCTACAGGTGGCGCGCACCACCCTCCTGCCAGGCCTGCTCAAGACTCTGGCAGCAAACAGGAAGATGCCTCTGCCCCTCAAACTCTTTGAGATCTCCGATGTGGTGCTGAAAGATGACACAAGAGGTGTGTGTGTGTGTGTGTGTGTGTGTGTGTGCGTGTGTGCGTGCGAGTGTGTGTGTGAGTGAGTGTATATGCGTGTGAGCGTGTGTGTGTGTGTGTGTGTGAGTGAGTGTGTGAGTGAGTGAGTTAGTGTATGTGAGCGTGAGTGTGTGTGTGTGTGTGTGTGTGTGCGTGCGAGTGAGTGTGTGAGTGAGTTAGTGTATATGCGCGTGAGTGTGTGTGTGTGAGTGAGTGTGTGAGTGAGTTAGTGTATATGCGTGTGAGCGTGAGTGTGTGTGTGTGTGCGTGTGTGTGTGTGCGTGTGAGTGAGTGTGAGTGAGTTAGTGTATATGCACGTGTGTGTGTGTGTGTGTGTGTGTGAGTGATTGAGTTAGTGTATATGCGTGTGAGTGTGTGTGTGTGCGTGTGAGTGTGAGTGTGTGTGTGAATTAGTGTATATGCGTGAGTGTGCGTGTGAGTGAGTGTGTGAGTGAGTGAGTTAGTGTATATGCGTGAGTGTGTGTGTGTGTGAGTGTGTGTGTGTGTGTGTGTGTGTGTGTGTGAGTGTGTGTGAGTGTGTGTGAGTAAGGGGGTTTATTTTTTTCTCAGATGTGGGTGCCAGGAACAGCCGGCGTCTCTGTGCCGTGTACTACAACAAGAGTCCCGGGTTCGAGGTGATCCACGGCCTACTGGACCGGGTCATGCAGCTTCTGGAGGTTAATCCGGGCCCGGGAGAGGGCTACCACATCAAAGCCTCAGACGGTAAGAACCGCAGTGGCTGCGTGTCACAGTTCAGGGGTTGGGCTTGGAGTTGGGGTGGGGTGGTAGGGTTGGGGTTTGTTTAGGGTTGGGGTTGGGTTAGGGTTGGTGTTGGGGGGGCGGGTGGGTTGGGGTTGGGGTAGGGTTGGGGTTGGTGTTGGGGTGGGGGGTTGGGGTTGGAGTTGGGGTGGGGTGGTAGGGTTGGGGTTTGTTTAGGGTTGGTGTTGGGGATGGGGTTGGTGTTGGGGTGGGGTTGTAGGGTTGGGGTTTGTTTAGGGTTGGTGTTGGAGATGGGGTTGGTGTTGGGGTTGGTGCTGGGGTGGGCGGGTGGGTTGGGGTAGGGTTGGGGTTGGTGTTGGGGGGGTTGGGGTTGGGGTGGGGTGGTAGGGTTGGGGTTTGTTTAGGGTTGGTGTTGGGGATGGGGTTGGTGTTGGGGTGGGCGGGTGGGTTGGGGTAGGGTTGGGGTTGGTGTTGGGGATGGGGTTGGTGTTGGGGTTGGGGGTTGGGGTTGGAGATGGGGTGGGGTTGGGTTGGGGTTGGGTTGGGGTTGGTGTTGGTGTTGGGGTTGGGGTTGGGGTTGGTGTTGGGGTTGGGGGTTGGTGTTGGGGTTGGAGATGGGGTGGGGTTGGGTGGGGTTGGGTTAGGGTTGAGTTAGGGTTGATGTTATGCAGTACCAGACACAGGATCCATATTTGTGGTACAGAAGCACTGCTGCTAATTATTCTAGTTATCCTTCATATTTGTGCCTCATTGAGGTTTTAGTATGGATGGTCATAGCGTGTACTCTTTTAGCTTAGGGGATGAGAGTCAAGGTGTAGAATCGGTTCAGTTCTAAGAAACTGGATCTAGTTTTTCAGAACCATGGTTACAGACGGAATGGTTTTATTTTCCCTTCAAAAGAACTCAGTTCTGCAACATCAAACTTCTTGAGCTGCAGTTTCTTTGAGAGGAAGGATGCTGCTGGACTCATGTATGTTTCCTGTAGTTATTGAATTGTAAGGGCTGTGATGAGGAGGTCGTTTGCCTTGTTTTGTCTGCTTATGGAAGAGTGGGGTAGTAATGGAGCTGGTGAATGAACAGATCCATTAGATAATTAAAACCATGCAACTGCACATGAAAGCAGTATCAGCGCAGGCTTTAGTAATTGTCGTTGATATAACAAAGGAAAGGACCTGCTCCCATCCCGGCCCTATCAGGCAGGACTGGCAGGCCAGGGCAGTTTGAGTTCCTGTTTCCTGTTAATTATCAGTGATCTTGATGCAGTTTCACTGGCTGCAGTCACTACAGGATGATTATTAAAAACTCCTGCACACATTGTTTGAGTTTCTAGTTGGGCTGCAGCATATGGAAATACTGGAGCTGATATCAATAAGTGGTATTTGCCTGCACATTTAAGTTTCCACCTTCATCTCAATAGCAAATGAGCACAAACAGCAACTCATGAAGGAAAATGTTGCACATTTTATTATTACAGCAAAATATTTTAACTTGCTTACTTTATTATTATGCAGAGAGTGTGGGGCTAGATAACTGCTGCATCTCTGTGGCTTTGCTTTGGAATGTAACTGGTAAAAACTATGGATTAAAAAGAACTAATAAGCATGGCAGGCGATGTTGAGGCCATTGTTGAGCATGACATTTTCACTGTGTACCAACTATAGCAGAGCATGATGTTAGCATCATTCAGTTACCAATATCACTCCGGTGTCATGACCTTTAACCTGCCAAGGAGGGCATTTCAGAAGTGTTGGTCTGAGTGGACATCATTGGCTGCAGCTGTGGCAGTCGGTGGAGCTGATTGGCTGCGGTCTCTGAGTGATTCCTGCTGGTCTGGAGGCTCGTTTCCTGCTCTTATGACAGCGTTTCGGGGTTCGTAAAGGAACAGCAGCACATCTCTCCCTGCTGACACGCTCTCGCTAACCAGCCGTCACCAGTCCCCCATTCTCACTCCAATGGGAATAATAAAATAGCGAGATTATGAGATTAATCTGACTGTGTCAGTGGGGCAATATGAAATACCATATCAAAACAGTAGCGCTGTCATTGGTAACTTGCTCATAGCCTAACACAGTTGGCCGTTGGGGTGATGTGTGTAGAGCTGAGGGTGGTTGGCGGTTGGGGTTGGGGGTTGGGGTTGGGGGTTGGGCTGATGTGTGTAGAGTTGAGGGTCGTTTTTGGTGGGCAGGTGGGGGTCTGGGTTGGGGGGTCGGGGGTCGGGCGGTGGCTGCTGACCTGTTCATACGGACCTCTCCACGGCAGCGGTAGGAGCAGTGGTTGACGGACAGCTGCTCATTTGAGAGATCTATGAGCGGTGAGCTGGCCTGCTGGGCCCCCCCGAGCATTCCCCTCCTTCCCCCCTCCCTGCGGTGAGGCCAGGGGGATGTGAACATGTGCACCCCCCCCCCCCCCCCAGGACGACCGTGCAAGGAGGCCTGTCAGCAGATGTTTGGACAAGCAGGGGCACTTTGATCTCTGCCTGAAGCTGTGTCTGATCCCAGAATTTCAGAGCCCTGATTGGCCCCCTGTGTGCGCCCATCCTTCCATGGAGACCCAACTGCAACACGGTCTTCAGCAGGGCTCGGGTGGGGCTGGGGTGGGGCTGGGGCGAGGGTGGGGGGCCTGGGGGGGGGGGGGGGGTGGGGCAGACCTCTTTCTGTGTGGTACAGACCGCTCTCTCTCTGGTGCAGACCCCTCTCTCTCTGGTACAGTCCCTCTCTCTCTGGTGCAGACCTCTTTCTGTGTGGTGCACACCCCTCTCTCTCTGGTGCAGACTCCCCTCTCTGTCTGGTGCAGACCCCTCTCTCTCTGGTGCAGACCCCCTCTCTCTCTGGTGCAGACTCCCCTCTCTGTCTGGTGCAGACCCCTCTCTCTCTGGTGCAGACCCCTCTCTCCGTCTGGTGCAGACCTCTCTCTGTGTGGTACAGACCCTCTCTCTCTGGTGTAGACCTCTCTCTCTTTGGTGCCGACTTCTCTTACTCGCTCTCTCTATTTGCAGACTGCAGCTTCTTCCCTGGACGCTGTGCGGAGGTTTTTGCTCGTGGGCAGAGCATTGGCCGCCTCGGGGTCCTTCATCCTGACGTCATCAGTCGCTTCGAGCTCACCATGCCTTGCTCCGCCCTCGACATCGACATCGAGCCGTTCCTGTGACCCGTGCCCCGCCCCGCTAGCCCCGCCCCGCCCCTGGCCCCGCCCCGCCCCGCTAGCCCCGCCCCGCTAGCCCCGCCTGTTAGAGCCACATGCTTCTGAGGTTTGGGGTGTTTTGGCTCAGCTCAGCCCAGTCCTCCATTTCTCCCTCTCTCCCTCCTCTCTCACTGACTCCCTATCCCTCCCTCTAATCTCTCTGCCTCTCCCTGTTGGGTGACAAAATTGCCTCTGAATCACCCTGGTCTCCTGCACAGTGCAGCTGGGTTGGCTGTCACACTGTTATTAGAGTCATAGTCCCGTGGGTATCATCAGGAATAGATCCTCTCACCTGCTCTGTAATCCAGTTTTATACATCAGATTAATATGAATAATAAGCCTGTTTCTGTATGGCTGTTTTAAATAGCTGTCATAGTGTACATGAATAAAATATACTCGTGGAGAAGAGTCACTGATATTTCTCTCTCTTTGTATGCACTTTTCCCTGTTGTTCTGATTGGCAGCTTATCCATCCCTCGTTTATCATACACTGACTCATACACTGACTCAGCTCAGTCACTGAGACTCATCATACACTGACTCAGCTCAGTCACTGAGACTCATCATACCCTGACTCAGCTCAGTCACTGAGACTCATCATACCCTGACTCAGAGCTCAGTCACTGAGACTCATCATACCCTGACTCAGAGCTCAGTCACTGAGACTCATCATACCCTGACTCAGAGCTCAGTCACTGAGACTCATCATACACTGATTCAGCTGTTACTGAGACTCATCAGCCACTGACTCAGCTCAGTCTGTCAGTATTGTGAGCTTCAGAACACACACAGGAACACACACACTCACACACACATGAACACACACACACTACAGACAGTATTAAGAGCCATTTGTGTTTGTCATGCTCGTCATGTTTCATGTTATAACACATAATTATAAGAATTATTTAATAATACATTTTATTTAGAGGGCTTTTCATCAGAAATACAGAGAAGATCTCGAAAGTATTTTACAAAATGCAGCAATAAAACATATTTCTGGCATAAACAGTTTTGATTGGACAGAAGGGATAAGGGATTTGATTGGATAGAAGGGGTCAGACGCAGTCGTGTTTCTGGCTGAGTGTTCAGGTGCAGTTGTGTTTCTGGCTGAGTGTTCAGGCGCAGTCGTGTTTCTGTCTAAGTGTTCAGGTGCAGTCGTGTTTCTGGCTCAGTGTTCAGGCAGGAGGCCTGTCTCAGAGGAGTCCCAGGATGTGTTCAGGCGCAGTCGTGTTTCTGGCTGAGTGTTCAGGCGCAGTCGTGTTTCTGGCTGAGTGTTCAGGCGCAGTCATGTTTCTGGCTGAGTGTTCAGGCAGGAGGCCTGTCTCAGAGCAGGCCCAGGATGTGTTCAGGCGCAGTCGTGTTTCTGGCTGAGTGTTCAGGCGCAGTCGTGTTTCTGGCTGAGTGTTCAGGCAGGAGGCCTGTCTCAGAGCAGGCCCAGGAGCCGGAAGGCTTTGTTGAGCAGGACCGTGTTGACCAGGCCCACCACCGTGTAGGTGGTGAACTTGTAGGGCACCTCGATCTCTCTGCGCCTGCGCGTGCGGGCATCGCTGGCACATGCCTGGTGCCAGGAGCACAGTGCCCACAGGCTGGCACTCTTCACCACGTGCCGTGTGCCCAGCAGCAGAGCCACGCCCATCAGGGAGCGCATCCCCCCCAAAAGCAGCGCCCCCCAGGTCAGCGGCGGGAGGGGGATGGGGAAGTCCCCCTGGGGCTCGAAGGTCTCCCCGAGCTGCTCGTTCACCCAGTACCCAGCTGAGCAGCCGGCGCCCACCCCCAGGATGGTGGTGGTGTCCCCCCGCGTGGTGCTGTAATGGTCCAGCTCGGGGTAGCTGTAGCTGAGGAGAAAGGGCAGTACCACTGACACCACGGGGGAGAGCGGGCTCGTTAGCTGCAGCCGGTCGAAAGCGTCCCACGCTGGGTAGGTAAGCAGCATCAGCAGCACTGAAATCAGGGCTCCCCCAATAACGTCCTGAAAGAGGGGCGAGAAAAGCGCTTAGAAACGCAGCCAGACTTTAAAAGTGAACTTTAAAACTGAGCTTTAAACTGAGCTTTAAAACTGAAAACTCGCCACACAGAAATCAAGCTGCTGTCAAGAGTGTGTGAGTTAATATTGTGCGTGTGCACGTGTGTGAGTCTGTGTGTAAATGCGTGCGTATGTATGTGCACGTGTGCGAGTGCGTGCGTGCATGCGTGTGTGTGCGTGTGTGTGTGCAGGGGCGAGGTTTTTTTTTGTGTTACTCACCAGTGCAGAGTGCATGCCTGTGTACAGACGGCTGAGACACACCAGGGCAGACAGCACCACAGCCAACAGCAGCCCCGACTCAAACTGGAACTACAGGACACACAGACTCAAACTGGAACTACAGGACACACAGACTCAAACTGAAACTAAAGGACACACAGACTCAAACTGGAACTACAGGACACACAGACTCAAACTACAGGACACACAGACTCAAACTGAAACTAAAGGACACACAGACTCAAACTGGAACTACAGGACACAGACTCAAACTGGAACTAAAGGACACACAGACTCAAACTGGAACTACAGGACACACAGACTCAAACTACAACACACACACTCAAACTGAAACTACGGGACACACAGACTCAAACTGGAACTACAGGACACACAGACTCAAACAACAACACACACACTCAAACTGAAACTACAGGACACACAGACTCAAACTGGAACTACAGGACACACAGACTCAAACTACAACACACACACTCAAACTGGAACTACAGGACACACAGACTCAAACTACAGGACACACAGACTAAAACTGAAACTAAAGGACACACAGACTCAAACTGGAACTACAGGACACACAGACTCAAACTGGAACTACAGGACACAGAGACTCAAACTGAAACTACAGGACACACAGACTCAAACTGGAACTACAGGACACACAGACTCAAACTACAACACACACACTCAAACTGGAACTACAGGACATACAGACTCAAACTACAGGACACACAGACTAAAACTGAAACTAAAGGACACAGACTCAAACTGGAACTACAGGACACACAGACTCAAACTGGAACTACAGGACACAGAGACTCAAACTGAAACTACAGGACACACAGACTCAAACTGGAACTACAGGACACACAGACTCAAACTGAAACTAAAGGACACACAGACTCAAACTGGAACTACAGGACACACAGACTCAAACTACAGGACACACAGACTCAAACTGAAACTAAAGGACACACAGACTCAAACTGGAACTACAGGACACAGACTCAAACTGGAACTAAAGGACACACAGACTCAAACTGGAACTACAGGACACACAGACTCAAACTGGAACTACAGGACACACAGACTCAAACTACAACACACACACTCAAACTGAAACTACGGGACACACAGACTCAAACTGGAACTACAGGACACACAGACTCAAACTACAAACAACACACACACTCAAACTGAAACTACAGGACACACAGACTCAAACTGGAACTACAGGACACACAGACTCACTAAACACACACACACTCAAACTGGAACTACAGGACACACAGACTCAAACTACAGGACACACAGACTAAAACTGAAACTAAAGGACACACAGACTCAAACTGGAACTACAGGACACACAGACTCAAACTGGAACTACAGGACACAGAGACTCAAACTGAAACTACAGGACACACAGACTCAAACTGGAACTACAGGACACACAGACTCAAACTACAACACACACACTCAAACTGGAACTACAGGACATACAGACTCAAACTACAGGACACACAGACTAAAACTGAAACTAAAGGACACAGACTCAAACTGGAACTACAGGACACACAGACTCAAACTGGAACTACAGGACACAGAGACTCAAACTGAAACTACAGGACACACAGACTCAAACTGGAACTACAGGACACACAGACTCAAACTGGAACTACAGGACACACAGACTCAAACTGAAGCTACAGGACACACAGACTCAAACTGAAACTAAAGGACACACAGACTCAAACTGGAACTACAGGACACACAGACTCAAACTGAAACTACAGGACACAGACTCAAACTGAAGCTACAGGACACACAGACTCAAACTACAACACACCACAGACTCAAACTGAAGCTACAGGACACAGAGACTCAAACTATAGGACACACAGACTCAGACTGAAACTACAGGACATAGACTCAAACTGAAGCTACAGGACACACAGACTCAAACTACAACACACAGACTCAAACTGAAGCTACAGGACACAGATACTCAAACTATAGGACACACAGACTCAGACTGAAACTACAGGACATAGACTCAAACTAAAACTACAGGAGACACAGACACCTGGCCATACTTGGCCACACAGGGTTTAGTAACAAGTACCACATCATGTAGCGCATGCATACACATACACGCACATACAGGTGTTTACTTGTAGGTGTGTGATCAGGCAGACTCACAGAGGTGAATTCGATTCTCATTGATGTCGTCACTTTAAATTCCACACATTGTACCTGACTGAGAAGACTAAACCAGAGCCTCAATCTTTCCCCTTCACCTCTCCTGTTTCTGTCCTTTCATCAACTCTGCAGAAATAAGAAGCCCCCCCCCCCCCCCCCCCCCCCCCCCCCAGTTACCCCTACCTCACAGGTTGGTGTTTGAATGGCATTATTTCCCTCATTCTCTCTCTCGTCTCTATCCATCCATCTCTCTTTCTCTGTCTCCTGCTGCCCTTTTCTCTGTGTTTCCGTTTCTGCATTTGAATGAAGCGTGAAGCTGAGTGCAGATTGATGCAGTTCCTCCTCCTGTGGGTGCGGCTCCACGCATTGAGTGGAGGTTCATGAAGACGCTGAATAGCTGCTCACACAAAGGACCTGAGACAGCACGCTGCTCTCTGACCTGTGATTGGCTGGCCTGACCTTTCACCTCTCAGGCCTCAGGTACCTACAGCTGGCCTACAGAATCACACACACCCACATACACCCATGCAAGCTCTTCCTGTTCCTCCCTAACACATACACATACACACACATGCTCGCACACTCTCACACACACCCATACGAGCTCTTCCTGTTTCTCTCTAACACACACACACACCCATACAAGCTCTTCCTCTTTCTCCCTAACACACACATACACACACATGCTCGCACACTCTCACACACACCCATACGAGCTCTTCCTGTTTCTCTCTAACACACACACACACCCATACAAGCTCTTCCTCTTTCTCCCTAACACACACATACACACACATGCTTGCACACTCTCACACACACCCATACGAGCTCTTCCTGTTCCTCCCTAACACATACACATCCCGCACACACTCTCACACATACCCATACAAGCTCTTCCTGTTTCTTCCTAACACACACAAACACAAGTGCACACTCACTCACTCATGCGCACACACACATGGGCACACACTCTCTCTCGCACACCAATGCACGTGCACACACCCACACACTCACACAGGCATAACAGAATTCCTGTGCATCATACACAAGAGTATTTGAGCTCATCCAGGTTTGCACACGCAAACAATTTGGACACACTTCTGTTGTTAATAAAGCTCCTTAATGCTTCAGACATATCTGAGAGGGAACAGTGAGTCAGAACAGGCTAAGCCACATACCTGGTCTATCTGTTCTCACCTGTTTTTTCAAAAGGATGTGTTACCTTTTCTACACCTGTAAAACCAGCATAAATGGACCCACTGAAACCAGGGCATTAACTCCACTCTGTAACCACTGACACCAGTGCATTAACTCTAACCTGTAACCACTGACTCATGTGCATTAACCTTACCCTGTAACCACTGACACCATTAACTCTAACCTGTAACCACTGACTCATGTGCATTAACCTTACCCTGTAACCACTGACACCATTAACTCTACCCTGTAACCACTAACATCAGTGCATTAATTCAAAACTGTAACCACTGACTCATGTGCATTAACTTTACCCTGTAACCACTGACACCATTAACTCTAACCTGTAACCACTGACTCATGTGCATTAACTTTACCCTGTAACCACTGACACCATTAACTCTACCCTGTAACCACTGACATCAGTGCATTAATTCAAAACTGTAACCACTGACCAGCGCATGAACTCTACCCTGTAACCACTGACCAGCGCATTAACTCTACCCTGTAACCACTGACCAGTGCATTAACACTACCCTGTAACCACTGACCAGCGCATTAACACTACCCTGTAACCACTGACCAGCGCATTAACTCTACCCTGTAACCACTGACCAGCGCAATAACTCTACCCTGTAACCACTGACACCAGCGCATGAACACTACCCTGTAACCACTGACCAGCGCATTAACTCTACCCTGTAACCACTGACACCAGCGCATAACTCTACCCTGTAACCACTGATCAGCCAGCGCATGAACTCTACCCTGTAACCACTGACCAGCCAGCGCATGAACTCTACCCTGTAACCACTGACACCAGCGCATTAACCTACCCTGTAACCACTGACCAGCGCATTAACTCTACCCTGTAACCACTGACACCATTAACACTACCCTGTAACCACTGACACCATTAACTCTACCCTGTAACCAGTGGTAACAGCTGGGTGGGAGGAGCTCTATCTGACTGAAGATGAGCTACACCCCCCTATGATCTTCCCCTTGGGGAGCCACGATCACCAGCCACCACCAGGAAGGGACCCCAGAACTGAGCCTGGGGCCAGAGTGCCAGGGACCCCCCCAGGACCACCCCCCCCCCCCAGGACCACCCCCCCACTGCTTCCCCTGGAACCTCTGATGGTCACCCACCTGGAACCTGTGGGTGGCGCTGAAGAGGAAGGTGAAGAAGATGGCGGTGGCTGCCATGGCGTGGGTGGAAGGCATTCCGTATTCCGCATTTACGCGCGTCTCCAACTTCACCACAGGGGGCGACAGAGGCCGTGGCATCTTCAGCATATCCTTCAACACCTGGCCGATGTACATCACCACCTTAGAGCACAGGAAGTGCAGCTATAAGGGATGTGAAAAGGGCGTTTCCCAAAAGCTCACCCCCCTGGTGTAGGAACACAGGAGGAAGGAGCCACACTACTTCCTGTTTCAGGTGTGATGCACTCGTTCAGCCTGGACTGTGACCAACACTGTCACTGTCATATTTAAACCAGGCTACGGAGAGACCCAGGTGATTTTCTCTACACTGAAGACCCAAAACCCAGGTGATCATCTCTGTACTGAAGACCCAAAACCCAGGTGATTACCTCTGTATTGAAGACCCAAAACTCAGGTGATTACCTCAGCACTGATGACCCAAAACTCAGGTGATCATCTCTGCACTGAAGTCCCAAAACTCAGGTGATCATCTCTGTAGTGAAGGCAAGTGCAACATCACCACTGCAGTATAAATAAGTAATTGCTGTCTGTAGTAGGGTCTGGCAACAATCTGGAGGTCCTGAGCTTTTAGAGATGTATTTTAAGCTCAGCAGTTATGTTTAATTAATGAGTGGAGAAGAGAGAGAGTGAGAGAGAGAAAGAGAAAGAGAGATAGAAGCACCAGTTTTTCTTTCCTGTGTTTGTGGGAAGAACACTTGTAAGCAGAATTCCTGGGGTGGTGCTAATTCCATCATTAGCATTTTTAATGGATGTCTACAAGCCTCCTGGTGTTAAAATACAAGATGCTCGCTGACAGTGCTGTGGCTCGAGTCACTGTCTTCCTTTGCCTGATTCTTATTCAGAAATGGAGGTGATAGACCAACTGTTATGGCCCTTGGGGTGCTGAGACACAGATTTCATCAACAAGTGTTAACATAACCATAGCAATAAAAGATAAATCCTGACAAACATGCCCTCATGTGCCTTCCAATCACAAACAAAAAAATCTATTGAGAATTACGGAACAGAGACAGAGAGAAATTTCCGCATATGCAATTACCCAACATGCACCAGTAGCAATGGAACAAGGAAAGACTATGAGAAAGTACTGCTGTCAGTGATGTGACACATTGTTACAGATTCTCAGCCAGGCTAGTTTCTCCTCAGGCTGTATACCAGCTAACTCAGACACAAGCTGCTAGCTGCCATTCCCACAGTGCAGACACACTCCCCCACCTGACCTGCTTCTAGCTGCCACACCCACAGTGCCGACACACTCCCCCACCTGACCTGCTTCTAGCTGCCATTCCCACAGTGTGCCATACTCCCCCATCTGACCTGCTGCTAGCTGCCATTCCCACAGTGCTGCCACACTCCCCACCTGACCTGTTGCTAGCTGCCACACTCCCCCATCTCTCCTGCTTCTAGCTGCCACACTCCCCCACCTGACCTGCTCTAGCTGCCACACTCCCCCACCTGTCCTGCTTCTAGCTGCCACACCCACAGTGCCGACACACTCCCCCACCTGACCTGCTGCTAGCTGCCACACTCCCCCACCTGTCCTGCTTCTAGCTGCCACACCCACAGTGCCGACACACTCCCCCACCTGACCTGTTGCTAGCTGCCACACTCCCCCACCTGCCCTGCTTCTAGCTGCCACACTCCCCCACCTGACCTGCTCTAGCTGCCACACTCCCCCACCTGTCCTGCTTCTAGCTGCCACACCCACAGTGCCGACACACTCCCCCACCTGACCTGCTGCTAGCTGCCACACTCCCCCACCTGTCCTGCTTCTAGCTGCCACACCCATAGTGCCGACACACTCCCCCACCTGACCTGCTGCTAGCTGCCACACCCAGTGCCGACACACTCCCCCACCTGACCTGCTGCTAGCTGCCACACTCCCCCACCTGACCTGCTCTAGCTGCCACACCCACAATGCTGCCACACTTCCCACCTGACCTGCTTCTAGCTGCCACACCCACAATGCTGCCACACTCCCCACCTGACCTGCTTCTAGCTGCCACACCCACAATGCTGCCACACTCCCCACCTGACCTGCTTCTAGCTGCCACACTCCCCCCCTCCCCCACCTGCCCTGCTGAAAGCTGCCACACCCACAGGGCAGTCACATTTCCTCACCTGTCTTGGTGCAGCTCCACGTGTGTGAGCTTAGCTGATTACAGTGCTGAGAAATGCAAACAGCAGCTATTCAGTCACACAATACACAGGTGCTCTGCACACGCTACACATGCACTATGAACATGCTACACACTACACACATGCTACTGAATGCAGTTTGTGGTACACACACACACACTTTTAAACATATGTTTCACACACCTGCTATACATGCGCTTTAACCATGCGTGTTCTGTGTGCATGCTGTTCACACACAGTTCCTAAGGAAGAGGCTCACCACTGCAGCCCTTGTGCATATGATGAATGAAACAGAAAGTTACATCAGAAACACTGTGCGTGCCTGTAATGGACTCATCACTGTCACCCAAGGCACAATGTGCCAGTTCACCGGTCTACATGCACACACAAACACACACACACTCCTGCATATACACACACACACACACAGACAGACAGACACAAACACAGACACACACACACATACACACAGAAACAAACACACACACACACACACACACATATACATACACAGACACACATTCCTGCATACACACTATACTCTGATCTGTGCAGCTGTTAGGTTTAGGGTGACCTTTAGGGTACGGTATCTCTGTGGTAGACCATGTGGAGTGTGAGATGCTCCGTGTTTAAGAGCTCACACAGGAGCGTTTACCTCGGGCAGCTGTGCTGGTAGACACAGGCTCCCATGGTGGTGGGACAAAGACAGTGTTGTCCCCCCTCCATTTTATTCCCCTAAGGCAGGACGCAAAGAATTTAAACTATTTATTGTGTACTCATCCCTGTTTCCCTGTGAGGAGTGCAGATGTGCGCTGTTTGGGTTTAGAGAAGCATAAGGCACAGCTGCACTGTGGGACTGGTGCATTCGGGGACAGCTGCATTCTGGGATAGCTGCACTGTAGGACAGATGCATTCTGAAACAGCTGCACCATAATACAGCTGTACTGTGAGACAGGTGCATTCTGGGACAGCTGTATTATAAAACAATACTATAGCCCATATACCCATATAAAACAATGCTATAGCACATCCACCATTATAAAACACTGCTATATCACATACACCCCTATAAACACTGTTATATCACATCTGCCCATATAAAACACTGCTATAGAATGGGGTTTGCCACTTGAAGCAGGTCAGTTTTAGGCAGCAACAACAGGCCATTGTGGTGACAGCAGATGTCACTGTACGGAGCCACACACAAGGACTCTTTAATTAGGGCCTTATTAGCAGAGATTTAGCTGTGGCCTTCAGCTCCATGGGCCTGAAATCAAATTTAAAGCCATGGAGCACTTCACCTGACAAACAGAAAACCAGCACACTGTGTATAACATCACAGTTACAGCACACTGTGTATAACATCACAGTTACAGCACACTGCGTGTAACATCACAGTTACAGCACACTGCATATAACATCACAGTTACAGCACACTGTGTATAACATCACAGTGTTACAGCACACTGTGTATAACATCACAGAGTTACAACACACTGTGTATAACATCACAGAGATACAGCACTGTGTATAACATCACAGAGTTACAGCACACTGTATAACATCAGTGTTACAGGACAGTGTGTATAACATCATAGAGTTACAGCACACTGTGTATAACATCACAGAGATACAGCACACTGTGTATAACATCACAGAGTTACAGCACACTGTGTATAACATCACAGAGTTACAGCACACTGTGTATAACATCACAGAGATACAGCACACTGTGTATAACATCACAGAGTTACAGCACTGTGTGTATAACAGCCCTATCAAAAAATTGCATTTAAAAATGTTTGACATTTTTTGAACATAAGGCTTTGGCATCCTCTAACCATTTGTTGCATTCAAGCTTTGCTTTAGAGAGAAAAGAGCGCAGTGCTTCAGTAGGGAAAGAAAAAGAGCAGTGTTTCAGTGGGGAAAGAGACAGAGAGCAGTGTTTCAGTGGGGAAAGAGAGACAGAGCAGTGTTTCTGTGGGGAAAGAGAAAGAGAGCAGTGTTTCTGTAGGGAAAGAGACAGAGAGCAGTGTTTCTGTAGGGAAAGAGACAGAGAGCAGTGTTTCTGTAGGGAAAGAAAAAGACAGCAGTGTTTCAGTGGGGAAAGAGACAGAGAGCAGTGTTTCTGTAGGGAAAGAGACAGAGAGCAGTGTTTCAGTGGGGAAAGAGACAGAGAGCAGTGTTTCTGTGGGGAAAGAGACAGAGAGCAGTGTTTCTGTGGGGAAAGAGACAGAGAGCAGTGTTTCTGTGGGGAAAGAGACAGACAGCAGTGTTTCTGTGGGGAAAGAGACAGACAGCAGTGTTTCTGTGGGGAAAGAGACAGAGAGCAGTGTTTTCTGTGGGGAAAGAGACAGAGAGCAGTGTTTCTGTGGGGAAAGAGACAGAGAGCAGTGTTTCTGTGGGGAAAGAGACAGAGAGCAGTGTTTCTGTGGGGAAAGAGACAGAGAGCAGTGTTTCTGTGGGGGAAAGAGACAGAGAGCAGTGTTTCTGTGGGGAAAGAGACAGAGAGCAGTGTTTCTGTGGGGAAAGAGACAGAGAGCAGTGTTTCTGTGGGGAAAGAGACAGAGAGCAGTGTTTCTGTGGGGAAAGAGACAGAGAGCAGTGTTTCTGTGGGGAAAGAGACAGAGAGCAGTGTTTCTGTAGGGAAAGAGACAGAGAGCAGTGTTTCTGTGGGGAAAGAGACACAGAAAAACTCACGGTCCACATGTTGACCAGCCGGCGGCACAGGAAGGGGTCAAGGTTCCAGTGGATGCAGGGCAGGAAGGAGATGTAGAAGACTTCCTGTCCCAGGCCTGCAGACACCAGGAACAGGTAGTACAGGAGCACATTCCTCACCTGGTACTGAGGGCCACATGGAGCCTACAGGTGGGACAGGTGAAGGCAAAGTGTTGGTTATTTCTACAAAGATGAAAGTTACAGGTAAAGAGTTGAGAATGCAATACCAGAAGACCCAGGGCTCTGGCCCTAAGGACTCCACAGATTCATTCAAGCAAAATATAACAGGTTCATACTGAAAAAGACCGAGGGAACAGTGCATGAAAGACTATCGCTATCAAGTACTGAGCTGTACGAGTGAGATACCCAACAGGATGTTGGGATACACAGCAAAGTATTCTGGGTGTAAATATGAGGAGGTTATATTGATGTTATAGAATACCTTTGTCAGACCACATTAACAGCACTGTGTGCAGTCCTAGGGAAACATAGAGGCTCTGGAAAAGGAGGGCATCTACATTGGTTCCAGGTATGAAATGTAATGTTATGAGGAAAGACTGAAGACGCTTGCACTATTCAGGTTGAGCAAATGGAAAGTATCTGACTGAGGTTTTCAGACTCAGAAAGCCTGAGATAGGGGACAAAGTGGAACATATATGGAACAGCTTGGCAGGTAATTTACTACGGGCAGAAGCCCTTTGGATATTGAAGTCCAGAATACCCTGTTCTCATCACGATGAATCCTTACGTGTTTGTATTTATCGCATGGAGGTTTCATACTGTGCTATGGGTCCTTATGTGTGTGTAATTAGCACATGGAGGTTTCATCCCTGAGTACAGCAGCACACGCGCACACACGCGCACATGCACGCACATACATGCACACAGTACTGTGCAAAAGTCAGAGACCACACTTTAGTTTATTCAATTTCCAGTCAAATCAGCTGTTCAGTGCTAAAAATATTTTGGTGTCAGACAATAATGTAGGAAACACATTGAACAGAAAATGACGAAAAAGCCTCCACAACTGCATATATCAAATCTATCAACATTTGTCCTCTCTTTTGTGCACCCTACTACCCCTTTCTTCCATCCTTCCAATCAACAAACAAGTTACAGCTGTGTTCTCCCAACAAAAACTGTTACCAAAAGTGTGACTGACGTGAAGAAAACAGGAACTTGCAAAACTATATACTGCATATTATGCTGGTGACTTTTTATTTTTTTTATCAAGCTAAATGTAACTTTTTGAAGCGAAATGAAAGTATCAGTGTAGAAAACAGGCAATGTCGTTGCCGGAGTTGTCGTCTGGAACGACGATACGTTTACAAGGGGGACTATAACACGCTGTAGGACTTGGAGGCAGGGCATCGGAGGAGCAGGAAACCCGCTGCCACTCAGCACGTGCGCTAGTCTGTGCGAGATTACATCCTGTGCGGGTGTCGCTTTATGCTCGGTAAAAAAAAAAAAAAACATTTTGTGTAACTGCCGTTAGTGTTTCTCTCGGTTGTTCTGGAGACCTGTGAGTAGACTGTCCGAACGTTTCCAAAATACAACTTCAGCCGTTTACACGTCTGTGATCTAAAATGCAAAACGTTCGAAAGAAGCTTTAAAATAAAACGCAGACTATCAGTATACCGATCTGTACAATATCTGCTCGACATTTTAAAGCAGGTCGAGAAACGGGAAAAGCCAGTTAGTATCTATCTTAGTTTCAGGTTGGAGTTGAATGAGTGGTTTGGAATATCAAAGGCAACGCTAAAATTGTACCAAACTAATACACGGTTTATGTAACCAATTGTTAAGAAATGTTTAACTTACATCCACTTTGTTTCCATTCACTTCATCTTTGTAATTAGAGCTGCCGCTGTGGTCTTCTGTGCCAATCAGCTGTCCCTGTAGATGGCCATTTCCACGCCGACTGCGAGGCAGCGCCGCGTTGCTGGTCGTGTCGTGGTTTCTGTAATCCTCGGTCAAGTGCGCTTTGTCACAAGCGCGCCGATGCTCGTCCTCGACTGCAAACAAGCCACATTTCCTTTGAAATCTGGCTACCAGCTCTGAATCCTGCAGGTATGTAATGAATTTAAACATTGCGCCATTCATGTATAATATGGATGCGTGAGTATTCCTGGCGTACGCCACTGTAACGACACTGAGCGTTTTCCCCAGGTGTGGAGGTGTGTACTCAGGTGCGTTCTCCAACAGGTGTTTACTGTCGAGCTGTCCTAAAGCCCGACGGATATACAGATAAAGCTATAGATAAATTATGGGCTTGTCCCTTGCGTAATTTCCCTACTGATATGGGCAGTAGGCTACAGAAAACAGCACCTATGTTTCAGTGTTAAACCTGTTATTCAGGTCACGTTTGTGCTGTCTGATTGGGCCCTAATGCAAGCATACATTTCCTAGCAGCTGTAGTCAAACTCAATGGTGCCAGATCCCTTCCTGAAATGCATGAATTGGTCATTTCTTTTTATTTATCTGCTGCTGTCTGGTTTTGGCATTAAAAGAACAAAATTATATTAAGTATTTGTGGTGGACAGGGATGGTACAACTGTTAAATCACAGTAGAGCACCAATCCCCAAATCTTAGAGTTTATTTTTGTTAATGGTTTTATTTACACATATTGAGTTTGGCAGTCAGTTAAATAGCAACACAATGTAACATTTAAACTAACACAAAGTAACACAAACCCAAAGTGCTGTGAGAAAAACCCTAAAAACAACAGCCAGTGACATCACCTGCAGCCTCCAGTCTCTGATCCATACTAAAGAGTGGTATATGCATGGGAGCAGCAGTCTCTGATCCATACTAAAGAGTGGTATATGCATGGGAGCAGCAGTCTCTGATCCATACTAAAGAGTGTTATATGCATGGGAGCAGCAGTCTCTGATCCATACTAAAGAGTGGTATATGCATGGGAGCAGCAGTCTCTGATCCATACTAAAGAGTGTTATATGCATGGGAGCAGCAGTCTCTGGTCCATACTGAATGAGTGTTCCATACTGCATGGGAGCATGCATGGGAGCAGCAGTCTCTGATCCATACTAAAGAGTGGTATATGCATGGGAGCAGCAGTCTCTGGTCCATACTAAAGAGTGTTATATGCATGGGAGCAGCAGAATCTCATGTAAAGATGTGAATTTAATAAGAAACTGGGCATCTTGCTCTTTACTCTTATCTGTAATGTAGGCTGCATCTGCCACACCATGTTTTGTGGGGATATATTTTGTGTGGCAGGGCAAAAGCACAGTGAGGTTCTACACTGTTAGTGCACTTCTGTTCAGCAGAAGGGGCAGAATCAGGTCTAGGGGAGTCACACACACACAGTCACACACACTCATTCGCACTCACACACACACAATCTCACACTCTCTCTCACACACACACACCACACACACTCTCACACATTCTCTCTCACACACATTCTCTCTCTCACACACACTCTCTCTCTCTCTCACACACACACACTCACACACTCTCTCTCACTCACACACACACTCACACACACACTCTCACACTCTATACACACACACACACACACACACACACACACACACTCACTCATACACACTCATACACACTCTGCCCTCCACGGTATGGGAATGGTAGGGTGATTAGCTATCTTTGCTACATACTTAAGGCATTTGGATTTGAGATCAAAAGACAAATATAAGACAAAAGTGCAGGCAATCAGCTTTATTTCATGGAATTTATGTGTGTATGTTTCACCATTTTACAGAAACGGCTGTTTTTGTGTTGAATGTCCTCATTTTCAGCTGTGCAATATTAATTTAACAGATGACTGACAGGTGCTCACCTGTCGTGAAAACCAAAGGGCTAACTATCATTTACCTGTGAGCTGAGAGGACAGAAGAATTCATTACAAAGAATAGCACAAGAAACTGGGTATATCAAGTACAGCAGTTTGGGAAGTCTTGAAAAAGAAATAAACCACCGGTGGACTCTGAAATAAACACTGTACAGGTTGGCCAAGGAAGACCGGTTCAGCTAACAGCAAACAAACCCAGAGCGCTGTGAGAAAAACCCTAAAAACAGCAGCCAGTGACATCACCTGCAGTCTCCAGAGGGCAGGGTGAGAATATCACAAAACCCTAAAAACAGCAGCCAGTGACATCTCCTGCAGTCTCCAGAGGGCAGGGTGAGAATATCACAAAACCCTAAAAACAGCAGCCAGTGACATCTCCTGCAGTCTCCAGAGGGCAGGGTGAGAATATCACAAAACCCTAAAAACAGCAGCCAGTAGACATCACCTGCAGTCTCCAGAGGGTAGGGTGAGAATATCACAAAACCCTAAAAACAGCAGCACCTGCAGTCAGTGACATGACATCTCCTGCAGTCTCCAGAGGGCAGGGTGAGAATATCACAAAACCCTAAAAACAGCAGCCAGTGACATCTCCTGCAGTCTCCAGAGGGCAGGGTGAGAATATCACAAAACCCTAAAAACAGCAGCCAGTGACATCTCCTGCAGTCTCCAGAGGGCAGGGTGAGAATATCACAAAACCCTAAAAACAGCAGCCAGTGACATCTCCTGCAGTCTCCAGAGGGCAGGGTGAGAATATCACAAAACCCTAAAAACAGCAGCCAGTGACATCTCCTGCAGTCTCCAGAGGGCAGGGTGAGAATATCACAAAACCCTAAAAACAGCAGCCAGTGACATCACCTGCAGTCTCCAGAGGGCAGGGTGAAAATATCACAAGCCTTTGTACGCAGGAGACTTTGAGTACTGCAAGCTGCAGACCTCTCATCAGCAGCAAGAATCAAAAGGCCAGATTAGAATTCCCCAAAAAATACAGAGATGTGGCAGAAGAGTTCTGGAATACACTTTTTATGGACAGATGAGGCCAAAACAAACTGAGCATTTAGTCTGTCGGAGAAACGGATTGGTCTCGGTTTCACCGGCTGGCGGAAAGAGCACACGCACCTGGGCTGCATTAATTAAGCAGCCAAGGTGCGGTGTTCCTCAGCACAGTGCAGGGTTGAGACCAGGAGCTCACACCGAGAGCGAGTCGAGCGATTCTTTATTTTGTCTTTGAGTTTAGTTTGTCGGAGCACGAGACAGAGAAAGACAAGCCGCTGAACCGCTGTCGCTGGATTTTGTTTTGTTTTAGTTTATTGTTTTTGCCCAGAACCCGTGAGGAAGAAGGGTGAAGGTGTCCGTTTATTTAATCCGACACCCTTCATCTGTGAAATATGGAGGAAGTAGTGTCATGGCTTGGGCATGTATGGCTGCTTCTGGAACAGGCTCACTCATCTTTATTGATGATGTAATGGACGATGGCAGCAGTCAGATACATTTGGAAATGTACAGACAGATTTTCTCTGGCTATGTACGGAGAAACTCCAACCTCATCGGCTAGTGCTTCTTCCTGCAGCAACACAATGGCCCCAAACACACTGCCTGTGCAACCAAAGCAGTCATCAATGGGGAAAAAGTGGAACATTTTGGACTGGCCAAGTCAGTCACCTGGTTTAAATCTAATTGAGCAAGCAAAGATCACCTGAAAGCAGCTGCAGTGAAGACCTGGAAAGACATTTCTAAATAAGACATCAAACAATTTACTTCTAAATTAATCTTATCTTTTGCACAGCTGGAAATGGGGGGACTTGGCACAAAGACAGCTGTTTCTGTAAAATGCTAAAACATAAATGCATGTAAATACCATTAAATAAAAGCTGATTGTCTGTTCTTTTGTCTCATTTTCATCTTTTCCCAAATCCAAATGCCTTAATTACACAGCAGAAATAACAGATTTCACTCCACTTCCCGTGCTTTTGCAGGGAACTGTCTATGAGTTAGCCACAGATGCCAGGCTTATGAATGTGTCTATTTATTGCAGCTCTTCGGGTTAATGTTGTTGCTATAGGTTATAATAAGTGCCCTTGCTGGAAATCAAACCTTCAATATTTTAGTCCAGTCCAGTTTTCAGGACATTGGATGACTCACTAATACAGCTTTTTACCTTTTTGTATGTTCGGTACAGTATATACAGTGACGTTTTGTGGTAAGGAAGAGCATCCTTTGAACTTTACCCTTTCTCGGAAACTGGAATTTAACCTCATTGTGCAGCTTTAAATTCAATGAAAAGAAACCCTTTGTCTGCGATGTTTTGATGACGCGCGAGGAGCCTTATTATTTCAATATTTTCGACTCGTCTGTTTTCTCTGTCCCCCAGCGCGATTTAAACAGGATTTTCATGCAGCCCGAGGTGGTCGGAGCGGCGCCGGAGGACTCTTTAGCCGTGAAGACTCGTGTCTGTGTTCTTCTCTGCGGTCTGCCCTCAACATCCACGCACAGGCGGACAAACCCTCGCGCTGAAATCACTGGCATTACATCATCACTTTTCCAAACCGAAGCATAACAGTCCCGTTAATATGTAACGGGAGGATCAAAACAGCGAAGGGGGCGACCGGCTGTACAATTAACAAGAGACATTGTGAGGATTTTTTAAAATAGTAATGCCATATAATGTAAACAAGGGGAGGATGGCGCATTCAAGAACAGAGTGTACATCGTCATCGCTCGTCTGGAAGGTCTTTTGTGTGAGCGTGTGAACAGTAAAAGATGAGATGGCAGAAGCTCATTTAGCCAACAGCGGATCGGAAACGCAGGGTGCAGCGGTTTTCCCTTATGAGGAGTATGAATGCAAAATATGTTATAATTATTTCGACCTTGGTCGCCGCGCGCCAAAGATTCTGGAATGCTTGCACACGTTTTGTGAGGAGTGTCTGCACACTCTGCACCTCCGCGATGACCGACCGTGGCGCGTCAGCTGCCCTGTGTGTCGCCACAGGACTCCGGTGCCGGACTACCGGATACAAAATCTGCCCAACAACACGAAAGTGACGGAAGCTTTCCCTCTCTACATCGACTCGGACCCTCTTCCCCAGGATAGCTTACCCCCGTATCCGCCGCCTCTACACCCCGCTCTCATTGCCCTACGGCGCGAGGAAGCGACTGGAGCGGCTCTGAGCCAGGCGACCCCCTCTACAACCGTGTCCACCGCCACGACAGTGTCTCAAGATTCTGTGCGGTACGAGAGCTGCCAAAACTGCAAGCGCGTCGCCCTGACCACGGGCTGCGTCTGTGTTATCTTCTCTTTTCTGTCCATGCTTGTCTTGCTGTTCATGGGCCTTATCTTCGTGCAAAATCACAACAGCCCTCCCTCGCCAGCGGGCCCAATTTGCCTGTCTGTCGCGAGCATCTTGGCCATGTTTTCCGTGGTCGTCACGTGGCTGATTTGCTGGTTGAAATACAGACCTGAGCACGAGACCAGCCGGTCGTCTACAGCGAACTCCAGCAGACGGAACGCCTAAGCTCTTCTGTCTGATAAAGAGTGTTTTACAGGCCTCGCGCTCCCGAGAATTTAATCTCGCAGCTCGATGAGGTCTTCCGTAGGCTACCGCGTCGAGACGTCTAATCGTACGGAATGGAAAAGATTTTCAAAGGCTATATGCCAAAATTCCATTTGTTGTAATAGGCTATAAACTTTTATGTCGAGACAGGTAATTTTATACATGTTTAAATTATAATCAATAGATGTATGTAATATGTGGTTTACAGTGTGAATTTTGATATTCTCCCACGTCAGATAATCAAGAAACATGCCAATAAAATCAGTATTTGTCCTTGTCGTTGTATTGCAACATATATTTCCACATTTAATATTGGACTTAATATAGGCTATTATCCGTGTCCTGTGTATGGCATTGCTGTGTGTGTTTGTATTGAACATTACTTTAGCTCATTTTCATTTAAAAACCGGAAATGAATATATTATATCACACATGACGTATTAATTGGAGTTCTGAGATCAGGATCGCGGCTGATGGGGAGATGGGTTATGACAGCAAAGAGCGCCTGGAGGCGTAGCCTGTATTTTGTGATCATTGAGCATTTCAACTTGTTGTTTGCATTAGAATGTGAACGCTGATTTTCATCGATGCCTCTCATCGTTTAATAGTTTTTAAACAAACCCAACTATTTAGCCTTCAGATAAGTTTGTGAAAAATGCACTAAATCTGTATCACTTCTGAGGCAGGAAGGAGGGGCAGGTGTGCAGACTGCGCCCCCTGCTGGTGTTTTGTGGTTATTGCGTCTACATTTTCGAAAAACGGAAAGTGTTCACTAAACGGAAAGTACTCCCAGTAAATGTAACGCTGTAATCGTGTCAATGGCGAATATTCACTGACTCTTTGTAATCCGGTCTATATATTGAAGACACTAGTGAATGCACAGAAGACACGCATCATTTATTTTTAAAAATTCTGATCAAGGGAACTGCTATTTCCGCTGTATGTTCGTATGTCAAGCATACCCACAGGTTTGCTACATATTTCTGTTAAATTATTTAATATATTTCATAGTCTATGGGCCTGAGTGTCTTATTTTTCACCGGTGAATGCAGCAGACCTCCTTATGCCCTTTGCACGCGAGTGCTGACTATTACCACAAACTAAAAACAAGTAACGAACGGCCATTTGACATTTAAGCGATGCTGAATAGTGCATAGTAATATAGACAGGCGTGTACTCGTGTGGCTTTCCACAGAGCCACGCAAAGGTTTTCACAGTATTTATTCCGCAGGAACTGTGACTGGAAGCTTCTACAAACGGGCATCGCTTAAATGTCAAATGGCCGTTCGTTAGTTACTCGTTTAGAAAGTGTGGCAGTTGTGAGAGTAGCACATGTGAAATGCACACTAAGCTGTAAAGATTTGTGTGATGTTTACATACATAATCAAATTTAAGTAATAAAGAGAACCTGAAAATCTTTCCCATTTTCTAACGTTTCTGTGGTGTTTAATGAGAAATCTTTTATTATGCAATGTCACGTAAATAAAACGGTTTTGGCGGTAGGGAATTCACATTTTCTCTATCGATTCAGATGAAGAAAGACGATGCGACATGTATTATTAATAGGGGTGTGCATAGTACATAATGACTGATGTTTTAGGCATTTATTACGTAATGTACGTCTATCTTGAACTTCCCATGCACAGTCAATTATTATTTTAAATGCAGTGTTTTAGTGCGCAGGTGTAGTCGCCCTCTAGTGACTATAACATGCATATGGTTTGTTGGTCAAGGTGAAGTGGGATAAATAAGATCATGTGTCTTTTACTTTTGACTGTTTGTTATGCGCTGAATGCCGCAGCGCAGCCCTGTTTAATGCGTTTAAACCTCCGCAGCAGCTTTCACCGCCGCGAGCTTTACAGAGCCATATATGGCCTGGCCTGAGCAAAACCTATAGAACGTCTTAAGCTCGATCTGACATGTTTAAGACAATCTTGTTCTCTGTATTTACTAAGAGAGAGAGAGATATTTCTGTTGCTGGTTAGTTACACTTGTTGGATTGCATTGCATATGGATTATAAACTGCAGCCATTGCAATCTGGTTGTAAGGCGGAAGTAATTACATGGGAGTAGTTGTGGGCTGTTAATGGTTCTGTAATTAAACAAGAATGATAAATCTGAGCTATAGCACCTGAAAATTATTTGTGACATTTTTTTCTGTCATATGTTCAAGGACAAGGTATGGTCAATGAATAATTCCAAATAAATAATGTATAATTAATACAATATAATGCAAATATAAACTATATAATTTCGATATATATTTTGAGAAATAGCCCACTCTAATCTCTCAGCACTAAATACGTCAATTCATTGTACACCGATAATAAAAATTGGGTCTGTGAACTGAACAGGTATAAAACCCACCCCCTTACCTGGCTAAAGTCTTGGAACTCTTCATGGATTACACAGCTGCATTCTACGAAGCAACTACCATTTTAAAGTTGAAAATCGAGGGTAAAAAATGTGTACCCCCTTTTTGGTTGTGCACATTGCAGTAGTCTGTCCTAGGCCTACTCGACCTTGCAGTGTCTTAAGACACATCGTTGTAAATTACGACTCTCTTTGAACAGAGGCATTGCCTATATTACTGAAATTATGTTTAAAATAAACGCAGTCAATTTCCGTTTTCCGTTACCCTCGCATTTTAGAGTGATTTTAAGTGTCACTCCATCAAAGTGGGAAAAAAAGCGATTCGGATATTTAGAATGCTGTTTCACTGCCCCGATTTATCTCCGTAGATATGTTACACTGTTTGTTTGTTACAAGGCATTGCGTGTTACAACTGTGAACTAGGCTAACAATTAGGTCTATTTTGTCCGGGATTATCATCGGCCGAATTTTTATTCCTCAGAACTAAATTGGAGCCTACTTCAAGGAAAATAATTTAAGAACTACAAATTTATATCGCGCTCTGTAAAAAAAAAAAAGTCCGACGCGCGTCAACCTCGATCAAGGGAAATACAAAATGACAATGAACGGATACATGTTGAAATGTAAGCGCCTACATATTTTACTTTGCTTGAAAATGGTGAGCTCCGAGTTATATGCGTAGTTATCTTTATTAAAATGAACATAGTGCTTTACCTTAACAAATAATTTTCTCAATGCACAATGTAAGCCATGTATCTTTTTTTGAACTGATGATGTTTCAACCTTTATTTATGATGAAATATCTGATGAAATCTTTTTGCAGAGCAGGAAAACTTCATGACTGCTTCCTCGGTTTCACTAAGGGATTTGACACGGAGGTGTAGTATCCCTTTAAGAAACCAAACGTTGTATTATGGCTTTTTCCTGTCGTTCTTTTCATAGAAATACAGTTTCTGAGAGTTCATTGAGTCCGTAAATCAACACTTTTGTCAACATAACGCCGCCGCATGTTTTCCCTCTTCTATACGACCCTGTGTGTGAAACTCATGAGCCTAAGCGACTCCAGGAGACTGCTGTCCCATGTTAAGCACACTAGCCACAGGTCATTTGCGTTGTCTATTATAACATTTGCGTCTGATCATTTATACCCGCTTCCGCCGGCCCTATTTATGAGCAACAGGAACACATCCGAGTGCGAAATGGAGTGGTGTCTGTGGACATATAGGGCACAGTCCCATAAATCAACAGATTTTGTTTTGCTAACATTAAATACTGAACTAACTTAAAAATGCAAAACGTTGATGAGTAAAATTAATTTATGTAATAAATATTAAACACCATTTAAATGGTCTCCCCAAAAGAACACTACCTGTAGATGGTGTTGAAAAACAACGTCTAGTGTCCCTTGTCTCCAAATCTGAATCCTTCTCCATAACCACCCTAGGTACCAACCATCGTTTTATCTGCAGATGGCCTTGTGGGAAAAAAAAAAAAAAAAAAAAAGTTTTTTAGGCGGCAAAATTTATACAGACGGGGATATCATATACATCGTGTATTTTTGATCACCAAGTATCCAATTCCGGCTATAATACCCTCTAAAAATCATGCTACGTTAACAGATAACTTGTGTGATAACTTGATAAATCATGTGTGATTTGTAAATAAAATAAAGCCTGATACCGAAAGAAATTACTTCTGGATTTTTTCGTAGCTCGGTCAAACAGTATTTTTGGAAATATTTCCCACAAAGGCTTTCACATTGCTCCGTTCTTGTGGGAAGTAGTAGAGGACTGAATTGCGCAGGTAGGAACCTGAAATGGCTACGGTAGCCACATTGTACATTATGTTATTGACTGTGTTATATTTAGCAAGAGTTACATTTATGGCGACTATACCATACACTTGAAAAGATGCGCACGTTAATATTATTTTCCATAGGAAAATAATATTCCAGCTGGAGCTTTTTTCTGGCTAGAGCCTTTTTTGAAACATGATCTATATTTTATTAAGATTACATTTGTCATTCCGTTTGTTTTCGTCAGACAGCCTAGATAAACGTTTACACACGTTATTTTAACGGTGTATCAAGTTCTATATTTCTAAAAACATGAAATCATACTCCGATACGTTTTTTCTTGGCCGTACGTGAGTCGGAGAGGATGTTGACCCAGCATCACAAGTAATTCGATAGAGGGCAATAAACGTCCCGTCCATCCCATTCCTCCTTTCTTTTTAGCATCACCAGCAGGCTGTGATCTGTTCACCTTCAGATGGCTGGACTGATGCTCGGCTCCTGGGCCAAGCAATCCGACACAATCTGCAACTGCCCTCCAAGCACCGACCTGCGGTGAGTTTAAACCGCATTTTACCGGGAGACGAAATGGATTCAGATATTTAACAATTGGGAGACGAGGCCTGAGCAGGGAAATATGTCCTTTAGTTAATGTCATCGGGAAGGTTGGAGTAAATATTTATTAGAATATGAAATTGATGCATTAGTCAGGCTACTTGACTAATCACCTTCTCCATGCCACCCATGATCTCCCATTTTTTGGTGAAAAACATTTGACTGTCTTCCGTGAAAGTCAACCGTTGAATATCTGCGTGATATTATGCCAGAAATAGCGATGCACACCCTTAAAAATACATATCCCATATTCACAGCTCAGAATTTCAAGTGGTCAGGCCAAGTTATGCATACATTAACAGTGCTGTATGCACTATATGACAAATAATTTCAATGTAAAGAGGTCCCATGTTTAATTGATTCAATTACAAACTGACAGGTGAAATCAGTTTGGTCCTATTTGCGGAGAGTTTTGAAACCTGATACCATCTGTGTGAAATGAAAAAAATGAAATGAGTTTAACTGACAGCAAATGGCAACAAGACATTGTGTTAAGCCTGCATTGTATTAAAATAAATTTAATTACACAATTATGGTAGAACTTAAAACACATTTTCAACCACCTTAACTGATCAGGTGGTTGGCTTGACAAACACCAGCATACACAGCGGGTTGAGAATTCCTGTATTACTACAATTTACCCGCAGAAATATCTTCCATGATTCCCGCAATAATTCGAAATAGAATCTCCTTGAAACATTTATTATTATTATTATTATTATTATTATTATTATTATTATTATTATTATTATTATTATTATTATTATTATTATTATTATTATTATCCTGGTGCATTCATTGCAATATCAGTTTGAAAAGTTTGAAAAAATTAACTGGCAGTGCTTTGTAAAGTTTCTTCGGTGAGGAGCCGGTTCCTGCGGTGCTGCCGCTAATCCAGTCTGACTGCACCGGGGTGGAGAGCAGTTCCCGCTGAGGGTCGGGCTCTCTCCGCCTTCACCGTGAAATTTGCCACATACACTGTCACGCCAATTAAATCACCCACGAACCTATGAAAAGTTGTTAATCTCTCTTTAAACATCTTTATTTTTATAAACATTCGCATACCGTGAACTTGGCCTTTCGGTTTCAACAAGCCTGCAATTAATTTTGGGCATAATTTCTGCGTGTATCGCAAACAAAACACCCACTGCATCAGCAGCACTGTGTAATAATAAAAAATCGAACACGCAGCTGTGAGATCGTTATCTGACTGTCGAATTATGTGTGATGATTTAATAAAAACGTTGGCTAACGTTTCAAAACTATTTTAATTGTAATACCACCTCCCACTAACAAAAGGTTTTATATGCGGCCTATAAACTGTTTTAAGTGTCTGGTTATAATACATTTAAATGGAAAGGCTAGGCTTATGAAGGGCCAAATGATTAGCACAACTGATTGTCACAGTGACCTATAGCCTTCTAAAAATTGTGGGTTATTTCTGACAAAATTATAACAAAGAGTAGCGTTTCCTTGGATTTGACTCTTGGGAAATTGTTCATATTCACAAAATACGAAACAAAAAACTTTAATTAGTTGTTTACTCTTATCTGGGATGTTCCAGTGCTACTCAGGAAAATGTCCAGTATTAAATAAACTCTTACAGAGTACCCTATTGGACTCATAACTACTCTGTAAGAGTTGATTTAACACATTTTACTGTGTAGGCCTACCTAAATGCCCTCTCTTCATCCACCATGTAAATATTAGAGCACAGACCGGTTTGTATTTTTTTTCTTTCGTAAAATTTTTCCTTTTTCCTTTTCGGAGAAAGGGTAGCCCATTTCGTAAACAAACAATTTATCCAAAAGGAATGACATGGCAGAGCTGGACTATATAAGGGATCTGTGAGCAAGCAGTCTGGCGGAATTCGCAGGATAGAAAGTCTTTGTTTTGCGTGAATTCAAAGGCCGTTGGAAGAAAGATCCCAATTCCTTTGATTGATTGGGGGACCTGAAAGAGTCTGACTGACGGAGGCTCTTCAATGGACGTCGCAACCAAACGTTTAAAAAAAGGTGGGAGGGAGATGGCAAGAGGACACTTCTGTGCCAGTAAGACAGTTATAAATAAAGAGTCCAGTCCACACAGTTGCGCATTCTCTCTGCAGTAAGACCGTTATAAATAAGGAGTCCAGTCCGCACAGTTGCGCATTCTCTCTGCAGTAAGACAATTATAAATAAGGAGTCCAGTCCGCACAGTTGCGCATTCTCTCTGCAGTAAGACAGTTATAAATAAGGAGTCCAGTCCGCACAGTTGCGCATTCTCTCTGCAGTAAGACAATTATAAATAAGGAGTCCAGTCCGCACAGTTGCGCATTCTCTCTGCAAACGGCCCTTTACTGCATTCCTGGAGTCACACCCTGCTGTGGCTCCACGGCCCTAATCAGACACACCATTTCTTTTATTTTAATTGCTACGGTAAAATCTACTCACCCCAGGTCTATAAATTCCCGAGGACAGTGAAACGCTAGGGGTATTTTAGGTGGAGGAGGCTAGAGTTTAAGGCGGGGGAGGGTACTCCACTCCAAATCAAAAGTACATTAGAACTTTAGTCGCTCAGTTGTCTGTGCTCAATTTTTTGAAGTTGTGCTGCTCTGTGGAAATCCCTGGAACACGCTCATGTTTTATGTGTCATATCACATTATAACGTCATAAAGTTATCAGTATGAAATGAAGACGATCCTTCTTCAATCTTATATCACGCGATCGAGTCATTAGGTTATGGGTATGAAGTAAAGATGCGTCAACTTTAGTCTTATGCATTATATCTAAATGATCGGTTATGAAAACAATGATCTTCCACTCGCAACACTAGCTTAATAATATGAGTTTGCATACATATGGATCATACATATTTATACAAATGTAAAATATTAAATTACGCAGTAATTATAAATGAAAAACAGTCTGGATAAACCCGAAAAGCGCTGCAGTAAATCCCTACCTCCATCCGGGCCCGGAGCCCAAACCCAGCCACGCGCAGAGAAAGTTTCCGTTCCCAGCCAATAGCTGCGCGCACTGAGGAACAGGGACTTTCCTGATCTTAGCCAATCACAGGGTCCGAAGCTCCGATAGAACTAGGGGTGCAGCAACTAATAAATGTTCCATTATTGCCACCGCTTCACTGACTTAAACTGTGTCAACAGCAACAACTGCGCCAGTCCCACGAAGTTTATCTGATATACATCACACCATTTAGATTCGCGCAATTCGTTGGAAACTAACATTGATTGTTTTTTCAGAAAGTTTTCCTGAACTTTCTTTCTTTGATAAATCTTCGTTTGAAGCGGAATATTAACCAGCATTTACCAGAACAAGGAAGCTCCTCTATCCCAGCCATACATCCACATATTGGAGTACAGCAAAACTTTAAAGCTCCCACTGACACCGCTTGCCACCTCCAGTTCTGCATCGCCTTCTCCCGAGCCAAAGGGACACCGTGGATCGGAGTGAGGAGACATGGCGGCGTTAGCGGGGGCCGTGCCCCGCATGATGCGCCCCTCGCTGGCCCAGAGCTATCCGCGAAGCGGCTTCCCGTTGGAAGGTATAATGTTGATAAATAATCGTATAAATATATAGGGTACACAAAAAGTCAATTATAGATCTGCCAGGCATTCCACAACGCTATTTCTTGCGCTATTTCTTTTACAATGATGTTGTCGTATATAATTTTAATGTGCAATGGGTTAAACTGGCATTTTTCATGTAATTCCACAATTAATTAAAAACAGCCAGTTCTCAGAGCATGTGTTTAAATCTGTAACGAAAGCATTTTAAGACAACCTTGTGCATTTCTACTCTGATTTTGTAATGGCAGCAACGTTCTTAAACATGTGGAGCGCATCTGTCACACTTTGAAATAGGCTAACTGCATCAACAGATGTTTACATTTTTTTCGTTCTTCTTGTCCTCGTCAAAAGGTCCTGAAGTGCTGTTCAAAACTGTCTTCGTTGGCGAAGTAGCTGTGTTGATTTATATT